>CAXDIV010000107.1:0-195314 GCA_963989385.1 Ctena decussata | reverse complement strand
CCCGAAAAACAAATACTTATTTGATCCGCGACGCGAGAAAAACAACAAAGTGGCGTATGGGCCCACCAAAGACTCAGATCAGCCTGGGCGTGGCCCTGTCTGATCAGACTTTGCTGTTTGCATGGAGGTACCTTAGACCCTTAGCTATCTTTTAAGCGCTTAGCGAAAAGTCTTATCAGACGCAGATACCCAGTCTGATCTGAGTCTGGGCTGGCCACACAACCATTTTGTTGGTTTTCTCGTGTCGCGGCTCATTTCTTGCTTTCTGCCAGTCCCAAGACTGACAATGAAAAAGTTTAAGTGGGCATCAGAGTTGGTCTGTTTACTAAGACAGAGGAATTTTGAATGGGACACATATTTTGATGCAACAGTACAGGTAGTCTGTTTATGTACATTTTGAAAATTATGTATCAGAATCAGAATTGTTTACTGGTGATACGTCCATGTCACAGGCAATACGATATGTCACAGGCTCTTATCAATAATATTTTTCATGGTGATTGATCAATGGGGACTTTAAAAAAAAAACAGATGCTCCAGTTGAGGATAAAGCTGGGGACCCTTTTGACCTATAGGCGAACATTCTACCATGTAGCTATAAAAGCCAGCTTGTATGGCAAGACAGTATATATGCCTATACCCTAAGTGTGCAAGAATTACTGGAAATAAGATGAGGTGTTCTACCAGACATGTGGGATATCTATGAATTTGTCACAGATTTAAAATTCCCCAGAGGCCTGGCAAAGGATCAAACTGGGGAACCTTTGACCTGAAGATAGTGTTGGGAATTGCCCAAAATTTATTCCACCATCGCTTCTGTTGAAGTGGTGACCAATTATAGACTAATAGTCAACCATAAATTAAGTAATAACAACTGTATTCTTTCACCTTTCCAACATCTTAAAATGGTCTGTTTTGGGGTATACTTTAGCTGAAAAGTCTTGTTAGTGTAACAGGTTTAGGTATATCAGGGTATATGTTAAGGTCCAAAACCCAAATGGTCCACAGGACCAGCATGGACATGATTTAACTGGTCCTCTCTGTGTTTCTGCCGATTTTCATTATAACCTTTATGCAATAAACATAAAAATTAGTTGGTCTGGAGGACCAGCTGATACAGAAATCAGCTGGTCTTGCCCAAAAGTCACTGGTCCCAGACCAACGGACTAATGGTAAATAAAACCCCTGTTTATAAACATTTCTACAGCAAGGCTGTAGAAGCCGGCTTTTATGGTGATGCGGGTAGCTCTTACATGAAGTTAAGCAACAGAGATCGAGGTAAGTAGCTGGATGGAAGACCGGCTGCTTGACTTTGTAGACCACCCGGCAAATGCTACATTTGGTGGCAGCAGTGGGATGGGAGATGACATCACCATCATCTCCGGACCCAGGCTTACAGGGAAAGGTGTCCCTGGTTGTGTTGCATAGGCTCCACCCTCAGGTCTGCTGTGAGAGCAGTTGGTGACTTTGGGACGAAGTCAAGCGAAGAGGGGGAAAAATGTAATGGCTTTAGGTTACTAAGGTATATAAACACTTCTACAGCCTTGCTGTAGAAGCCGGATTTTATGATGACACGGGTAGAGTAGGTGGCTCTTTCACAAAGTTAAGCAACGGAGATCGCGGTTTGTACCTGGATGGGTTACCGGTTGCTTGACTTGGTAGACGACTCGGTTAACGCTACATTAGCAAGTCTTTAAAAGTTTTCAGGGCATACAAACACAATTTTGCATTACATTGTATACTTATCAGTCTACAAAGCCTAACTTGTGAACATGCATGTTACTAAAATAGTATCTAATGTTAGTCGACTATAGAAAAATTGTAGTCGGTCATCAGTTTTGACAGCTAAAATGATCAATTATCGACTATAATCAATCATCGGCACAGCGTACACTATCTGGAGGAGAACACTACCATGCTTTATATTACCTATACCCTATGACATCTATGCTTTTTCCCTCACTACTCTAATGCAATCACATCAGATTCTGGTCACTGTTTAGTCCAGCTCCGGACCGAAATTATTTCAGAAACAAAGTTTCTAATTTAGGTCCAGCACCAGTAAGTCTTCCTCAGTGTGGGTATTTCAGATGCCGATAAAATCATTTTGGCACATTGTAAACTGTGCATTAATTAATATATTATGTTTTCTTTTAGATAAATAACAGCCTTTTTCTTCTTCTGACCTTCCCAATGTGTCTTATTTAATATTTACTGGCGATTTTTCCTTCTTAGCTGTGAGAATGTTTACGAAGACCGCCATGTTTGCTTGGGATTTTCCCAGTTACCGGATGACGTCATTGGGTGATAAAAATGGCAAGGATATAAAACCCAGTACCTTAGGAGATATGCGTGGCGCAATTACATACGTCTGTGAATATTGTTTGCAATGCCTATATATGCATTTATTTTATGCCTGGTGTCCAAATTTCATTTAAGCACGCGTCAGTGTGCTTCTGTGACAAGGCTGAGCACTTTTTTAGATTTAACTAAGTACTGCAATAAAATCAACCATGAATATTCAATTACCATGCAGACACCGAATGTCCGAACACAATTTCACTTTTAATAAATGTTCGCGCACACAAGAAACAAAGGGAATGCTGTTTAATTAAGCTATCAATTTTATAATAGATCTAGTCCATGTCAAAATGTAACATTGGTAAAAAAGTAAACCTAAACACTTCACAACATATGAAACAACTTTTGTGTGTTTGAAGTCGCCGACAGACCTGTATACTTTCAACTATCATGAGAGAGGACGCGATTAAAAGAAATCACGTGCTGTTATGCTTAAACACATTGCAAAAAGTCTTCAGACAAATGCTGTAATCAGACTGCAAAAGAACGATCACAATATTTTATATCCGCGCAAATTACGTAATAAGAATCTTTTAAGATCTCAAGCGTTAACAGCGATATTTTCAAACTGCGAGGACCTTTTCTTAAGATGTTGCGATCGGAGCCGTGATAATGTACAAATGCGGTACTTCTTTGAAATTCTTCAAACTATCTGTATGATTTTAAAATTAGCTGCATATAAAAATATAATATTTCTTGGGAAAATACGCATTTTTCTTTGCAAAGGACAGGACCTACTATAGAACCAATATTTTACTGGTCTGGGCCTGCAGTTAGACGTGTTTTGCTATGGCCTGATTTGTTCTCGTCTGCGTATATTTCACATAATTTCAACAATTGAAACTATGGAAAATAAAACTTCGCCGAAGCCACTGACTTTCTTCGAATCCGTTTCAAATACCGATGACGGACGAGGCAATACTACTGTTAGCGAGCTGGTAATAAAAATCTTATAATTTCTTGGTTCACTGAAATTAATATAAAAACATTTAATGCGTCAGAACAGTTGTGAAAGTTTGGGTAAGCAGGTATATGTGGCAGAAAATAATCTCGACATCATCACATTCTTTTGGCAACGTAAATGTTCTTGCTAGTTTTCTCTTTGATCGATACGTCGGAGCATACCATTGATCGGTAAATTTCCTATGTACTGTTATTCTACGCAAAAAAACAACAAAAAAAACTAGAAACAGACGTAAGGCGTAACTGGGAGAGCAGATATCAAACAACCGATCCCCCCCCCCCTCTTCGCCACACACACACAAAGAAAGAAAAGAAGAATGTACAAAATAAAAAACAAAACAAAAATCACAGTCAGGAAGGCGTAAAGCGTATCGGGGGGAGGGGGGGTGGAAGACAGAAAATATCTAAGAACCGCCGATTATAAGGGTATTACACTTCCTAGGATATGACACTTCCTTACTTTCTCCCCTCCTCCTATCCCCCCCCCAACCCCCCCCCCCCTCCCCTCCGATGTAATTTGTAATTAAAAAGCGTTTCTGCAGTGGAGCTATAAAATTAAGTTTTCCGACCACTCGGACAGGGGATGCTCATTTTGATACAAACAGCACTGGAAACCGGAATAACAACACACGTTTCATGTTTAACAAGATTCAAAGATGTCTCTAAGGCGCAAACAGTCGTCGTATAAATATTCTGTTATCGTTTAAACCCAGAACTTAGTCGCTTAACTTGGGTTGTCTGGAGTACGCCTGTCTTTGCAATTCTGGTACTGGATTTTATCATTTAACAGATGGCGTCATCACGTGACCTCCACGAGCTCATTTACATATCCTGTCAACATGTCCGTTGAAACGCAATTTCTTTTCACCCCTCTTCAGGAAAATGCTTCAAGGCCAGCCCAATGTCTCTTAGAAAAGGTAAAACTGGTGGCAGTCATGATCCAAAATGGCCAAAGAACACAACCGCTAATGTTTTTTTCCTATGTGATTCAAAAATAATGATTTTATCAGTGTATAGAAATTCCCCGTTGGCATTTACCGACAAAAACCCAGCAGTAGCGGAATAGGTGAGGCCTGGGCCGTGAAAATTGAAACTTGTTTCTGGGCATTTTCCGGCCCAGAGCTGGGCTAGTCACTGTTTTATGGTGGAAGTCAAGACAAAAGAAAAAATAATCCCACATCCAACTTCATCAATAAATGTACAGCTTTTCTATAAAATTACACAGTATTTGAGGAATTTTCAAAGGGCGAAATGTGAGGAGTAAATTCTCCACCGTGGCTTAGTTTCCCCACCAAAACAAGTCCAGTGTCGATTTATGGTCCGTGCGAAAATGCATTTATTAAGACCAGAATTAGCCTGTTTAATTTCAAGAGAACGTATTATGAGAAATAGAAACATAATGGCAGGTGAAAAATAACATGTCTGTTATGTAACTAATGGTGTTTTTCCAGAATAAATAAAGCTGAATGAATATAATAACTTTAAACTGTATCGAAGCATTTCAGTTCCAACCAAATGGGCGCTGCCATCTTGGAATATTTTAGTCACACTAAATACCGCAAGACCCCCCCCCCCCCCTCAACACAGCCCCTCCGCGCACACCACAAACACTCGCACATACACCCACATTTTCTGTTTACCTAAAACACTTTTTAATGAATCTGCATTATCATAGTTCAGTAGGAGTGATGTTAGTGTAGTGGATAACACGATAGACTACCAATCCAGGGGTCTTTCTCTTTCTTTCTTTCTATATATCCTGCATCACATGTACAGCGAAGGGCCACCAGAATGGTTAACACTCTGTCAAAACAAAATTATGAGGAACGACTAAAAATATTGGGAATACCATCATTAGAATATCGTCGTCTAAGAGCTGACATGATAGAAGTATACAAGATTCTGACCGGCATAGATAAAGTAAACATAAACAAATTTTTCACTATCATGGACAGTACAGAGGGAATGACTTAAAACTGTTCAAGAGGCGTTCACGACTAAATATCAGGGCTAACGTGTTCTCCAATAGAGTGGTTAATACCTGGAACTCATTGCCGAATCATGTAATCCTGGCACCGTCCCTAAACGCGTTTAAGTCAAGGCTTAATTTCTTTCTTTCTATCTATACTGTCTCGGTCAATCATGACCATGATGACAGGTTTCGGTGTGGCGCATAAGTTGTCACAAAAAAAAAAAAAAAATTAAATAAAAAAAAAAAATAAAAAATGAATTTGTGACAAAGCCACCAGCAGGTTAAAACTATTTACAAGAAGTCCTCAGGGGCAGGCATTCCATGCCTAACCCCTGCCCTACCCTAGGATATTAAATTTTGGCCTTAAACCCATCAACTGTCTCCGAAGAGACAGCTTAAAGGTAGGTTCCTGACCTAGCGATAACAATTATGTTCACAAAATAATTTTGTCTTTTTCTGGGTAGTATTGAATTCTTATATTTTTCTGAATCTGTTACTATTGAGAAAATCGTCAGATGTTGAAGAAAATAGTCGTTTTCCCTTTTGGTTTATTTTCCTTCGTTGGAATTCCAGTTCTAAAAATAGATATGTTATATGTCTATAAGTGCGGGATTTCTGTTGTCATTCTCCAAAGGCAAATTTTCTCTTGCCGTGAGCTCTCCTAGAGGTCCTGGCATGGCGGATGGGTTAAAACTATCCCAAAATGCAATGCAGCATGACGTCAGCTGCGTTATCTATTTCTGGCGCTAACTAAAAATAGCCCTAACTGGTGTGCGAAGCAGAGTTAGGAAATCCCTTGCAAAACAACTTTTTCTAATAATTTTTTGATTTACACTTTTATGTGAAGTTATTAATTCCCTTTTTATAAGTGCTTTCCAACAACTTGAACGAAAGATCATCAAAATTATGATGCATTCCAAAGTACAGGAACCTACCTTTAATAAACACTGGCACGGACATACACAGAAGTTTACACCTTCCTGTTACATTCCGGGAGAAAGACTTATCCAAAGACCATGGAATTATCAAAATGGGCCGTTAGAAGTTGTGTAACAACTTGAGAGGGTCTCGACAACGGTAAGAATCACCCTCTCGCGAGGATTATGTGCAGCTGCGCGCATCAAAGAAAAGTTTGATAGAAGAAAGTTAAAACGATTTTAGTAAGGATAAAAAGTATGATAGTGTTAGTATGAGAAAGAAGTAAAAAGTTAAAAGCTGATAAAAACAATGATTCCTGGTTTATGGCATAATGTGGTTAAGGCTGCAGATGGCAGACCTGAAGGAGGTCAGGTCTTCTAATAGGACAGCCGAGGGGGGTAGGTTGTTCCACTGCACGATTGCCAAAGGAAAAAAGGAATACTTATAGTAGTTTGCAGTTGTCATGATTTGAATAAAATGGTATGGGTGTGTTTTTCTTGTCATTCTGATTTGACGTTGGATATAAGTTGGCAGTGGAATCTCAACTAAACCATGTCACATATATAGAACATTAAGAGCCGTGCGTCAGCACGTCTCTGTTCTAATGACCTCCATCCAAGGGTGTCGATCATCTGAGTCACGCTACTGTAAGATGAGTAGTCATGTGTGACCCAGCGTGCTGCCCTACGTTGGACAGCTTCGATCATGTTTACATAGGTGTCGGTATATGGGCTCCATACAGGGGAGGCATACTCTAGGTGGGGCCTTACTAAGGTCTGATATGCTGTCTGACGTATGCCTTTGTGTTTTGTGCGTATGTTTCTACGTATGTAGCCCAGTGTCTTATTGGCTTTGGTGGTCACGCTTTGGATATGATGGTTCCATTTCAGGTTGTGGCTGATTTCAAGACCAAGGTATTTTGCTTGGTCTACTGCCTCTAAAACTTGCCCATGTAAAACATATTGGGTCTGGATGGGGTTTCGGGCCCTAGAGTGCATTTCCCAAGTCTTTTCCCATTGCTCAAGTTTTTGTAGGTCCTGCTGCAAAGTATGGGAATCCTTTTTGCTGGTGACTGTCAAATACACAGCAGTATCATCAGCGAATAGTCTGACCTGTGAGGTTATATTTTCGGGCAGGTCATTTATGTACAAAAGGAACAAGATTGGTCCAAGGACCGAACCTTGGGGGACCCCAGATGTGACCGGAATTTCGGACGATTTTTCCCCTTCAAGAGCCACACACTGTGAAAGCCCGAGTAAGAATGCCTTAATCCAACTGAGATTGTTCTGAGTTATCCCATGCTGGTGGAGCTTGAAGAGTAGTTTTCTGTGGCTAACCTTATCAAAAGCCTTACTAAAGTCGAGGAGGATAAGGTCAGCTTGGTGACCTTGAGAAAGACCTCTAGCGAGTTCGTCAACGAGCTGTATAAGTTGGGTTTCACAGGACCTTTTTTCCCTGAAGCCATGCTGTAGGTCATATAGTACATTATGTTTGTTGAGATGCTTAGTTAAGTTTGATGCAATGATGTGTTCCATCAATTTGCAACATATGCAGGTTAGAGAGATGGGCCTGTAATTCCCGGGGTCGCATTTGTCACCTTTTTTGAAAAGAGGTGTCACGATAGCCTTCTTCCAGTCTGAAGGTATCTGGCCAGTATTTAAGGATTTTTGGAAAATGATCTGTAACATGGGAGCTACTTGATCTTTTAGGGATTTGAGCACAACAGGTTTAATGGCATCAGGACCAGCGGCTTTGGATGGGTCGAGACCGGCTAGCAGTTTTAAGATTCCTGCCAGTGAGATTTCAATTTGGGGCATCTCTGGAACTTTAGGCCTGAATTTTCCAGGGATGTTTTCTTCCTTAAGGGAGCCTTCTGCTAGTCCGTCTAGTATGGTGTTCTCTGAGAGTTGGTTTAGTCTCAGAGGTGAAACAGGGGTGAAAACTGATTGCAGATGACTATTAATTAGATTTGCTCTGTCAATGTTGGATGTATGGACTTCATTGGTACGGGGGTCACGGAGAGGACCAATACCTTGTGATTCCTGGCGTGAGTTTTTCAAGAATGAGAATAACTTTTTTGGCGCAAACTTGGCTTGACCTGTCTCACCAGTGGGTGAGGTGTTTAGGTCAGGATTGCTTATGCCAAGCAAATCCTCCAAGTAGCAGTCATATGCTTGTTTGATCCTAGCCTTAACCATGTGGCGTGTTGTAACAAATTGTGGGTCGCAAGGTTGATCCCCCCTCCTGTCTTTCGGAAGAGACTTTAAACTGAAGTCCCGTCTCAATATGACCTAGTTGCTGGTGAGAAGGTTAACCCGAGTTCACTCACTCACTCACTACATGGTTCGGTGACTTTGCCTTTATTATACCACCAGCACTTGATATGCATCCTACTCTGGGTCATAGCTCACACTAACACTACAAATAGTATGAACACATCAAATGCCTTCATACTATTTGTTGTCCACTGTGACTATATGTCATAATCAAGAGATTTTGTACAACATTAGTGAATTTGCATACTATCTGGCATAATGGGTTGCATGGACACTGCAAGTAACTTCACCGAACGTGTTTGGGGATGGAGATATTTTATAGGTCAGAGATTTTGCCTTCCAATGTAATATTTAACAGATTTGCATCATAATAGGATCAGTGTTTCAGTCTGACACTGCAAATGACCTTATACCATCTGAGGGTCACACTGACCTACATTTCAAGATCCACTGAATACAGGTATGTTTTTTGTACCACATTTGTCTGCTCCGAGCATGCGTTAACATTCCAGTTTTGGTCACCCAGAGCATGCTCCAGGGTGCTCCGAGCGTTTTTTTTTCTAAAATCAAGCTGGGGAAACCACATAAATTGGAAAGTAGACAGATAAAGTACGCTTGGCTCGCAAAAAAAAAAAAAAAAGAAAAAAAAAAAAAAAAAAAAAAAAGGGTGCGCGGAGCAACCACTGCTCAAAGTATGTAGAACTAGGGTTGTGCATGTGTGTTTGGTTCATCAGTGCATGCACCCTACCACTCCAGGGCACTCCCCACACGCAAAACTAGGTCACTGTGACCTACTGTCATAAAGTACCACATATTTTGTTTTAGAGGCCAACCAAATAACTCGCTTTTCATAGGCCCGAGACAGCTGAAACCCCATAAGTGCAAGTACCTTACTACTCTAGGTAAACCCCACGAAGCTAGATAGCTGTGGCCTACTTTTGCAAAATGTCACACAAAGTTAGTGTTCGAGGTTAGCCCCATATCTCTTTTTCCACTCAATCAGTGCATGCACCTTACCAGTCCAGTTCATCACCAACAAAACTGGGTCACTGTGACCTACTTTCGTGAAAAAGTACCATAGATTTAGCTTTTGAGCTCAGCTCCATATCTCTCTTTTCATAGGCCCCAGACCTTTGATAATCCATCAGTGCATACACTTTATAACTCCAGGTATCCCCCACAAAAAAGAGGTCACTATCCTTCTTTTGCTAAAACAGACCACATATATTGTTTTCGAGGTCAGCCCCATATCTTGCTTTTCATAGGCTCCAGGCCATTGAAACTTCACCAGTGCATGCTTCTTACCACTGCAAGTCACCCCGGACAAAACTAGGTGACTATGACCTACTTTGGCAAAAAAAAGTACAACATATTTAGTTTTTGAGGTCAGTCCTATATCTCACTTTTCATAGGTCCCAGACCTTTCAACTCCATTACCACACCAGGTCATCACTCACAAAACTAAGTCATTGTGACCTACTTTTGTGAAAAAGTTTCGCATATGTAGTTTTTGAGGTCAACCCCATATCTCACTTTTCATAGGCTCCAGATCTTTGAAACATTATCAGTGCATGCTCCTTACCACTCCAGGTCACCCAATAAAACTAGGTGACTGGGACCTACTTTCATAAAAAAGGATCATGTATTTAGTTTTATAGGTTAGCATCATATCTCACATTTTATAGGCTCCAGACCTTTGAAACTTCATCAGTACATGCTTCTTACCATTCCAGGTCTACCCCTAAAAAACTAGGTCGTTGTGACCTTCTTTCACACAAAAGTACATATCTCACCTTTCATATGCCCTAGACCTTTGAAACTCCATCAGTGCATGCACCTTACCACTCAAAGTCACCCCTACTGACCCCCACCCCTACTCCCCTCCCCCCACTCCCCCAAACTAGGTCACTATGACATACTTTAGTGAAAAAAAAATAAAAGGTCACTTTTCATAGGCCCCAGACCTCCATCAGTGTATGCATCTTAATACTCCAGCCCCCCCCCCCCCGCTCCCCTCCCCCTGCTCCCCCAAAACAAGGTCACTATGACGTACTTCAGTGAAAAAATAGAAAATACCACATATCCCCACCCCCCTCTCCTCAAAACAAGGTAACTATGACATACTTTTGTGAAGGAATAAAAAATACCACATATTTTGTTTTCTGGGTCAGCCCCTTATCTCGCTTTTTATAGGCTCCAGATATTTGAAACTTCGTCAGTGTATGTATCTTACCACTCCAGGTCACCCAACAAAACTAGGTGACTGTGACCTACCTTAGTTAAAAAGTATCACATATTTAGTTTTCGAGGTCAGCCCCTTATATCCCTTTTCAAAGGCTCCAGACCTTTGAAATTTCACAGAAAAGAACATATCTCTTTATTCATAAGCCCCAGACTTTTGAAACTCCATTAGTGCATGCATCTTACCACTCTAGGCCACCCCCAAAAAACTAGGCGACTGTGACCTACTTTCACATAAAGTACATATCTTGCTTTTCATAGGTCCAAGACCATTGAAACTCCATCAGTGCTTGAACCTTACCACTCCAGGTCACCCCCAATAAAACTAGGTCACTTTGGCATGCTTTCATTAACAAGTAAGTGTCTCACTTTTCATAGGACCCAGACCTTTGAAACTCCATCAGTGGATGCACCTTACCACTCCAGGCCACCCTCACAAAACTAGGTCACTTTGACCCACTTTTACAAAAAGTACAGATTTTGCTTTTCTTGAGCCCCAAACTTTAGAAACTCTGTTGGTACATACATCTTACCATGCTACACTTTACCATGCTAGGCGATCCTCCCAAAAACTAGGTCACTGTGACCTAATTTCATAAAAAGTACATTTCTCGCTTTTCATAGGCACCAGACCTTTGAAACTTTATCATTGCATGCATATTACCACTCCAGGTCACCCCTCTTGAAACTAGGTCACTGTGACCTACTTTTATATAAAAAAGTACCTCTTGCTTTTCATATGCCCCAGATCTTTAAAAATCTCCAGGTCACCCCTCTTGAAACTAGGTCACTGTGACCTACTTTTATATAAAAAAAAGTACCTCTTGCTTTTCATATGCCCCAGATCTTTAAAAATTAATCAGTGCATGCATCTAAACCTCCAGGTCACCCCATACTAAACTAGGTCACTGAGACCTACTTTCATAAAAAAGTACCACAAACCGTAATTAGTTTTCAAGGTCAGCCCCATGGCTAGCTTTTCAGTGCATGCAACTTAACAGTCCAGGTTACCCCCATCCCGCCGGCTTGCGTAGCGCAATCGGTAGGGCATAAGTCAGAGGTCCTGGGTTCAAAACCCGGTCTGGCCACATACTTTTGTTTCTCCTTCCGCTGCTTCAAGAAGGGCAGTTGTCAGTTACTGGTGAAAGTATGTGCGCTTAGTACTGGTTAACCGCTTTGGAGGTCTAAGCCTGCCCAGGAATAGTGTGGTTAGGTTAACTGACCGTCCCGATATGACCATAGCTGTTTACCATGGATGTTAAGCATCAAATCAGTCAATCAAATTACCCCCATCCGCCCCCACTTCCCCATAAAACTAGGTCACTGTTTAAACATCTTAGAGTGCTAATATCTCTGTAACCACAAGACAGATTCTTATCTTGAATGTGTGATAAGTAATTATGAAGAAAGGTTTGTAACCATATCATCCAAGCAGAAAGCCAGAGACATCAGAATGAAAGATGACAAATTTCAATCTCTAAGCTGTTGCCATCTTATGCTAAGCATTTTCACTACTGTGAAAGTGCTAATGGGCTCAACATGCTGACCGTGGCCATCTACTTGTAGTATGCAAAGCTTTCAATGATTTCCATGAAATCTCATTTATAGCTTTTTGTCATATAAAAGCACCAATCACCAGGAAGCAAATTTGACCTTGCCATAAAATGGGTCAAGGTCAGCCTATTGTCATCATTTGATCTATGTACTATGTATCCAGTGTCATATATCAAGTTGGTCCTTTGGTTCTGGGGAAGATTTTATTTTAGATTTACTATACATGGGTGTGATCACGCAATCAGAAATGGTTGGACAAGCTTTTGTTCCTTTGAACCCTTGAGGCTCTATATGAAATGTGGTTACAATCTAACTATAAGCTTCAGACGAGAGGTCCTTTGAAACAGTGTAGGCCGAACTCAAGCTCATGCAGTAAGCTCACTTGAGAGTTCCACTCAGGCAGTGTCTATTCTAGGATTGAAAAAATAGGGGGGATTTTCGACAGAGAATGGGTATCACTCACAGTTGTAACTCTAAAATTTGGCTTAAACTACATAAAAACAATTGTACCTTAGTATTTTATCCATAATTTAATATCAATGAGTACACACAATGCTTTCAGATATCATTTAAATCTATTTTTATGAATAAAATAATGAAAATAATTCCCCCCTTCTGCTAAGAATTAGGGGGGAATTGTCAGAAATGTGGGTGAATCCCCCCATCCCCCTCTCTAGAATAGACACTGCACTCAGGTGAGCTAAAATGTAACTAAAACATCAAATTCAGTTACTGATGTGGATGGCAATGCCAGGGCGACCACAAGAGCTCTTCCTGTACTTTGTACAGGCAAGCTAAAAACTTTGAACTACATGTATTACGGTACTGTAACACAAAGTGGGATCCCAAGCAATGGTCAAAAACCTCTACTATGATATGTATGTTCGTGGTTTGGCATCTTTATGCTTTGGATCACAGTAGTTTCAAAGAGCAGTTCTGAGCTCGAGGGTTAGAATTTTTCTGGCATTCAACATCCTAACATCATAAGACAGACAATATCATCTCTAGTCTAGGGTTATGTTTTGGATAATATGGTGAAGTGATGACATGTACTGAAAATGGACACGACAGCCTTACCACAAGAACAACAACTACTCTTCAAGGAGCTTTGCACTCTGGAACTACACAATTTGTTCAGCATAAATGTTTTAAAATACTTCAATTTTTTATTATTCTTTCATGGAACTGAATACCAGTACAAGCACTTACAAACGGCAATCCTAGTAACTGGCTTCATTACATAACTTTAGGGGTATGTACAGCATATGACATTAACCCTTAAAATGCCAAAAATTAAAATTGTTGAATTGGCAAACAGTGTAGATCTAGATGAGGTGGCTCATAATGAGCCAGCTCATCTGAATCTACTCTGTTTGCTCTCTAGTGTTCGAATTCTCAATATGATATCGCTTGGACGAAACATTTTTTGAAATTCTGCAGACGTAAATTTTGTCTTCTGCTTTTTGGCACATTAAGGGTTAAAATCAAATTTGTAAGATCTGAAATATGCTTTTCTTTCCTGTATCAAAGTTACTTTCTTTCCAAAGTTGTGTTATTAATAGTTAAAATCATGTCATCATGGCATACATGTACAATGTACAAAGTGCAAGACTTTTGTGGTAACCAAATGAATATCTTTCAATATATTATATAGTGGTGATTCAATAAAAAAGAAACCATTCTTTTTAACAACTATAAAATTTAATCAGTATAAAGCTTTTTATACAATGTATAAAATTCCCATATCAAATACAATTCATATACAATTGCTTGAAACTACAAATAAATAATAATATCATATAAAAATAGCATTTAACAGGTGTGAATACCAAATATGGAATGTGCATGATATGGATTTTTCAACGAAAATTCAATTTACATAGTATTACCGTATATGCAGTAATTTTTGCGGGTTCAAATTTTCACAGTTTTGGGTCAAAAACTTAAACCGTAATTTTCGTGATTTTTATTTTTCGATGTCAGGAACATGCGCAAACAGTAAAATTGTTTGTTTCTCACTTGAGCCAGTTCATTCATTAACCTGTGGCACAGCTGCAGTTTAATGAAAGAACTGGGTGAGTCTAAATACCACAGACCACCACAGACCACTACAGACTACCACAGACCACCACAGACCTCACCACAGACCTCAATAAAGATTTTCATACACACTCAAAAATAACATTTTAAAGAGTAGAATATAAAAAAAATACAAAATTCGACAAAATTTTAGAAAGTGTTTTGTTATAATTTGGTGTTACATATTATGTACCACAGACCACCACAGACTACCACAGACCTCACCACAGACTACTATAGATATCAATACAGATTATCAAATAGCTTCAAAAATAACATTGTAAAGAACAGAATATCAAAAAGTATAAAATTTGACTTTTTTTTTTTTTTTTTTTTTGGAAAATTTTATGTTATATTTTATGTACACTAGAAAAGAGCCCGCGCAAGCGCGGAAATATTTCATGATGGTCAAGTTTATATAAAAAAGCGAGTTTTAATTTTTCAATGTAAATGGCCTTAGGCCCTGGTGAAGATATGACCTTTACCATGAATACTCACTAAAGCTTCATTTACCTAATTAGTTGTCTGCATCTACAAACTTTCAGGTAGCAGACTGCATTGTTTCTAAAAAAAAAAAATCAACTTTTTTCACTTTTTCCTATAGAAAAACCTAAGTGACTCAAAAGTTGACCTTGCCGTAAAACAGATCAAGGTCATCCAAGGGTCATCATTTATATAAATTTTGTTGAGCTTCTGAGTCCTTGATGCGACATGTTAAGTTTCAAGATCATAGGATTTGTGGTTCTGGGGGAGAATTGGTTGATTTGATGCTTAACGTCCACGGTAAACAGCTAAGGTCATGTCGGGACGGTCAGTTAACCTAACCACACTATTCCTGGGCAGGCTTAGACCTCCTAAGCGGTTAACCAGTACTAAGTGCACATACTTTTGCCAGTAACTGACAACTGCCCTTCTTGAATCAGCGGAAGGAGAAACGAAAGTATGTGGCCAGACCGGGTTTCGAACCCAGGACCTCTGACTTATGAGTCAGGTGCCCTACCGATTGCGCTACGCGGCCCGGCGTGGTTCTGGGGGAGAAGATTTTTGAAATTTTTTACCATAATAAATGTTTGCCATCTTGGTTATGCGACCTGTCCTGGGTTTTTTTTTTCTGGAAAAATTGGGTCCTGGAACGTTTTGGGGGAAAATATTCAAGCCCTCTGAAGACTAAAGGCTTATTTAGCTTCGTTGAATCATTGAAATTGATTTGTCTGCTTCGCTGGAAAAAATGCCCTTTCTTACCTGGCGCATGTGTGTTAACCTTAGACATTTTTAATTTTTGTCTTTTCGAAAGTTCAGTTCAGTTTGAATTCTCCTAACGATGTACCCCAAGTGGCTCAGCGGTACGTAACCATAGCCGCACACACTTGGCGCCGTGTGTCCGTCCAACTTTTCGAAAGACCATGTGCGTTGAGCTTTATTCTTCAATGAGCGAGTTCGATTGGCTACTCGTATTGACTATCGTTCTAGAAGAAAATGGGTCGTTTCGAGCCAGGGCCGTCGGGACTATGACCATTTAGTTCTTCATCCGTTTAGACATATGAGCAAAAATACAAAAATAAATCGTTATTTATGGGGAATGACGTACGTTCATGGGTCGGATTTTTGCATTAGAACCTGCTAAATTTGGACTTGCTAAGCAGCGCGCCGATATAACGACGCAGAACCGAAACGACCGGATTAATTTAAAACGTGTATTCGAGTACACGATAATTTCACTCGAACGCACCCATTGTTGACAAAAAAAAAAAAACTCGATTCTAGAAAAATACTTGGGAGAATTTAAAATGAAAGACGAATTTAATTCCCAAATTCTTTAAATCTACATGAAACTAAAACACACGCTAGCCGAAATTATCAATGATAGCAATATGCGAAAGAACCAGTATAGAAATTATGCTTGAAAATGCCACCAATTTTGCAGTTTATGTGTTACTTCGTTTATTTCGTATTATAGGAGATAAAAGCGTGACGTCACTGATAAGATACCTGGGGGATTCCCCGAGTCTGGTTGGCAGAAAGGTTGATACAGCATTATAGAATATAGTTAATACGCGTGATTGTTTGTGTAAATAATGAATTTAAAACAGCAAAATGTTAATGTTTTAGAAAGATAATATGTAAGGCTTACATTTTCTTTAATGAAATTGAATTTCATGATTTATTTGCGTGCTATGATGCTTCAAAAAATATATTATGTTTTTCCTTTCTCTCACAAATGTTCATAGGGCAAATTTATAAAAGTCCCGATGATGTAGCGTGTAAAAGAGGAAACGAAAAATACAACGAATGAACGAACGGACAAACAAACCATTAAACGAATGAATGACTGAATAAATGGCAGTGAATCGTTTATGAATGACTAGATGCATATCTTTTTCTTTTATATTTCTAAGTTCAAGCTTTTGAACTACATGTAACTTCCAAAAAGTACTGTTGGCTTAGCTCGATTATAGAATTTTTTTGTTACGCAGAAGGTTTTACACACGGTCGACACGGGTGTAGAGCCTTATGCGTCGCCAGGACGGCGGAGGGTGACTTCCGGTTAAAGGGTTATCTACTAGTGTAATACACTAACAAGGAAACTCTAACAACGTTAGAATTTTTTAAGTTTATATATAATGTAAATTCTATATACAACAATACAATTTACAACTGTCACAATTACAATAATATACAACACGTATCAGTTCATGTCGCTGGCCCAAGTAAGGTGTTTGTTTCAAATCTGTAATCGATTTGCGTACAATACGCAAATAGATTACCGTCTGACGTCAACACCGTACTCGGCTCAGCGCCATGAACTAAAGGAAAACACAAAGAACAAAAAAACGTT
The DNA here is from genome assembly GCA_963989385.1 of Ctena decussata. Classification (NCBI taxonomy): domain Eukaryota; kingdom Metazoa; phylum Mollusca; class Bivalvia; order Lucinida; family Lucinidae; genus Ctena; species Ctena decussata. The sequence continues at coordinate 178,114 of CAXDIV010000107.1, read as the reverse complement.
AGTTTGAGCTCATACAAAAAAACAAGGCCTTATGTTGGTAGACTTCACTTCGTCGTTCCCTGGATCATGTCATGGGCCAGTCCATATATCCTGAGGAACACCAACTTATAATTACACGTGCACGATTATATACTGGTCGCTCCCTGGATCGTACCAGGGACCAGTCTATATATATTAACACACCTTAGTGGACGAACACTGTCCCACACTTGATGTGACCTTCAGATCTTATCACAGAATCTGGCAAAACTGAGCTAACCACTTCCGCCTACATTTTGTGCTTCCCGCCTCTGCTTGGGAACCTTGCACAAACGGCGTTGTAACTGCCTCTACCCGGGTTGGTATTAACCTGGAGACGTAAATCGAATCTCCAGGTGAGACGTGGCTCTAAGCCCTAACAGCTGACTGCCGGACTTGATGTGCCCTTCTAGGTCTTAACACAGAATCTGGGCACACAACAATATAACATCCATCAAGAATTAAACAGCCACGTCTAACTTTTCATTAAAAGATAGCCGTATAAATACTATGCGTCTCACATTAAAATCATGCAACACGCTTTCCACAATCAAAAGACACGTGCAGGTATTCACCTTAAAATCATGCAATACGCTGTCCACGAGAGGTATTCACAAACAACCCATGCATAACGTAGCCACAATTTCCGTAAATGTTTTATTACCACAGTTACCCTAAAAACTGTAGCCTTACTGATTGAAAGGATTAAAATAATCTCGACGACATAGCGGACGATTAGATCCATTTCGTAACATAGGTTTCCCCTTAGGGAGAAAAAAACATAACAATGTTTCTTTTCTGAAATAGTACGAAATGCGATCGAATCGTAGGCTATGTCAAAACTGGAAAACTAGCTATATACACAACAACGGTGCGATGCATAACGTGGCCAAACTATCTACTAAGGTAGTCCGCCCCCAAATTATCTTGGCCGCGGATAGCAACGATCCTGAATCTGTACGGCTGTAATTTCATGGCCCAACGCATGATTCGGGGATTGAGCACCTTAGCTGTCTGCATATAAGACAAAGGTTTGTGGTCAGTTTCAAGTAGGAACTCCGCCCCATACAGGTACTTACGAAATTTCTCAACACCCCAGATAATACCCAAACATTCCTTCTCAATTACAGAGTAGTTCTTTTCCCGAGGTAACAATTTCTTGCTAGCATAAGCAATCGGCAAACGACCTTCACCTTCGAACTCCTGAAGCAAAATAGCTCCAAGGCCAACGTCTGAAGCATCTGTTCGGAGTACAAACGGGTTACCGTCTTGAAAAACAGGTAAGCGAAGAATAGGACTAGACGTGAGCCTACTCTTCAGGGTTTGAAATGCCCTTTCATGCTGATCTTGCCAATCTTTGATAGAATTAGGTCTATCCCGTTTAGTCAAATCAGTCAGAGGAGAAGCTATGGATGAAAAATTTGGGATAAAACGACGGTAAAACCCAGCTAATCCCAGAAAAGATTTAATTTGTCTTTTCGTACATGGACGAGGAGCATCTCTGATAGCCTGTATCTTGTCCTCTTGCGGTCGTACCGTCTGTCCGACGATATTGTGACCAAGGCACTCGATACTGCCATATCCGATCATGCATTTAGATGGTTTTGCCGTCAATTTGGCCGACCTGAGCCGATCTAACACTTGACGTAATGACGTCACATGATCCTTCCATGTTTCAGTGAATATCCACATGTCATCAACAAAGCTGTCAACATTTGGGAGATTGGACAATATGATTCTCATTAACCTACAAAATGAGGCTCCCGAATTGACCAAACCGAAGGGCATAGTTTTAAACTGGAATAAACCCTTAGGCGTTTCAAATGCCGTCAAAGGTTTAGACCTTTCAGTAAGACTGACTTGCCAATAACCCTTACTCAGGTCCATCTTTGTGAAGAATTTATGTCCCGACATTTTATTGATAACCTCCTCCATATTTGGCATAGGTTCTGCATCGAATTCCGTCACTTTGTTAAGCTTCCGGAAGTCGATACAGAATCTAACTGATCCGTCTTTCTTCGGAACTAGGACAACAGGAGATGAATACGGTGAAATCGACGGCTCGATTACCCCTAAATCCAACATATCCTGTATCTCCGTCTCCATGACGTTACGCGTCTTATACGGGATAGAATAACCCTTCGTCCGTATGGGTTCTGACGTGAGTAGTTTGATATCGTGCTGTATTTGATCAGTTCGACCGGGTAAACTTGATAGTACATCCGGGTACTGTTTAATCAACGCTTCAACCTCCATACGTTGTTCTGACGTTAACGTATCTGAAATACTGACGTCGTTATAAGTTTCCGGCTCTTTAGCTGTCGGAAAAGCACAATCATCAAGAGAAAATTCATCACTACCATCGTCATCAACCGACTCTGTAGTCTCAGTCGACAATAAACAATGTGACGGCACAGTACGACGTTCGACATACTGTTTCAGCATATTAGCATGATATGTACTCACGACACCATTGACGTCGATTTTATAGTCCATTCTATTCACCACCTCTACTACTTCATATGGACCCTTCCACTGCAATAACAGTTTATTACTGTCAGTTGGCAGTAATAACAGTACTTTATCTCCCACGTTAAATTTACGCGACCTAGCGCGTTTGTCATAATAAGCCTTTTGCTTTACTTGTACTTTCCGTAAATTATCATGTGCTAACTTACACGTCTGCTCTAACCGTTCTCTCAACTCAATTACGTACTGGTACGTAGACAGAACCTGCTCATCCTGTACCTCTTCAGACCATAATTCACGTAATATTGCCAAAGGGCCCTTAACGTTACGTCCGTATAACAGTTCGAACGGAGAAAACCCTAATGACTCCTGCGGAACCTCCCTTATTGCAAACAGTAGTGCTGGGAGATATTTATCCCAGTCCTTTGGACGTTCTGCGCACATCCTACGTAGCATTTGCTTCAACGTCGCGTGAAAACGCTCTACGAGACCGTTGCAGATAGGATGATACGGCGTCGTGGTTAACTGCTGGAGTGATAACAGCCTGCTTACTTCTTTCATAACTTCAGCAGTAAACTGACTTCCGCAATCTGTTAACATTTCATCAGGTATGCCAACTCTACTAAACATCTCAACTAACGCTTCGGCTACGCGTTCCGTTTCAATGCCGGGTAACGCTACCGCCTCGGGATATCTCGTCGCATAGTCTATCATTGTTAAAATATAGCGGGATTTCCTGTCAGAACGAGGTTCTATCGGTCCAACTATATCAACAGCGACTCGTTTAAATGGTGTGTCAATCTGTGGCAACTTTCCTAAAGGAACCTTAGTGACACGACCTTTTTGAATAGTCCTTTGACATATGTCACAAGATTTACAAAACCTTGCCACATCACCACAAACTCCAGGCCAAAAGAACTCAGTTAAAACTCTATCCATAGTTTTCTTTATGCCCAAATGACCTGACATCAAGGTTTCGTGCGCCAATCTTAACACCTTTTCACGAAAACCTTCAGGGATAATAAGTTGCAAAGTGACCTTGTTTCCCTTAGTAAACTGCCTATACAATAAATCTTTCTTTCGAATAAACTTAGTTTCACCCCGGTTCAATCCACGACTAATAGTCACATTCCCAGATTCCACTCTTTGCCTTATGCCATTCAATTTAGGGTCAACAACTTGGGCCTGCTTTAATGCCTCCTTATCACTAGCAATAATTTGATCAGGAACTTTAAGTTTCCTATAGACCTCTTCACCTTGCTTAGCTTGTGACCTAGTCACTGCCGCCATTGCAAAATGGGACATATCGGGAAGTTTTGACCCGTCAATATTTCCAATAACCAGGTCATACAATGTATCTTCCATGCACAATGCCTCAGTTTTTCCAGTGAAAAATGGACAATCTATGTCAACCATTGCTAAGGGATACCTTTGGGTAGATTCATCAATCAAAGTTACATCAGATTCTCTACCAAGTAACTGATCATTAGAAACGAAGTTTCTACGAACGACACACCCAGTACAACCTGTGTCCCTTAAAACTACAACAGTCTTACCATTAACGGTACCCTGCGCTGTTGGTAATCGCGACCTTAAAAAGTAACAGACACCTTCCCTATCCACGTTATCATTGATTAGTGGACTTTCTTCCTTACTCTTATAGAGACCTTCAATTTCATGAGACCTATTCATTGTAGTTTTACAAAAGCTCATTTGATGTCCGCCACCCCGACCACGTCCGCGGGAATAACCCCGACCACGGCCACGATCTGAATTACTACCCTTCGTCTGTACAGTATCGCTCTTACTCTGTGATCTTTGTGTCTCATCTTTCGGTGCATAACTACTCCCCTTACTTCCGCTATACCCGCTTGCACTTGCACCTACCTCCGCACTATATGCTTGCTTCCTATCGGGATTCTTAAAACATTTATATGTTAAATGTCCCTTACCACAAATACTACATTTTATCTCTGGCTTCGCACTCGGCTTATTATCAGATCTACTCTGAATTACGCCCTTACTATCACGCTGCCCCTTATTAACACAAGCGTAGACACCGCCACGTGCTTCTGCAAATAAATCTGCTTCCCTAGCCATCTCACCTAGATTCGTGAATGTTTTCGGTTTCAAATGAACATACAGTTCTTTACTACAAGATTCTAAAAACTGATCTCTAGCGAAAAAATCGCAAACAGATTCATAAGACTGGTCTACCTTCGCCATTTTCAACCATTTATTAAGATACGACCTAAGTCTACTACTAAACTGAATAAACGTTTCCGACTTTTCAGGCCTATCATAGCGAAATTTCTTCCTAAATCCGCGTTCAGTCATATCAAAATTCTTTAACAACGCATCTTTCAACTTGTCATAATCCGCTGCATCATCTACAGACAATCTATCATAGACATCAAGCGCGCGACCTTTAAGTAATGCGCTTAAATATGCAGCCCAAACGTTTTTATCCCATTTATTCGCCGTCGCGTATTTCTCAAACCTTGATAAGTAACTATCCATTTTGTCCTTACTTTCATCAAAATACGGTAACTTGGGATCTCGCGCATGCGCTAACTTTTCAGCCTTCTGTTTTTCTAATTCAACTCTAAACGTTACCTTCTGCAAATCTATCTGATTTTTCAACTCGCGTTGCTGCAATTCAAAACTATACTTCAACTTTTCTAACTCGACCTCGCTCGACAACTTTGCTTCCTTATCGCTTTCGACTTGAGACAACCTAGCTTCCCTATCTTTCTCGGCTTGCCGCTCTATACTTTCAATCCGCGCCATCTCGATTTCCCTATCCGCCGCAATCTTAGCTTCTTCCGTCGCCCTATCCGCCGCAATCTTAGCTCCTTCCGTCGCGATCCTAGCCAATTCAATTTCCCTATCTTTTTCGGCCTGCGCAATCTTTTCTTTCTCCGCCGCGATCTTCTCTTTCTCCGCCGCGATCTTCTCTTTATCAAGTTCCCTTACCGCGTGCCTTTCTGCCCTCTCAGTCTCTTGCTGTTGCTTTACAAATTCCTGCAATGCCTGCCCTTCATAACCTAACTCCCTTCCCGTCTTAACTAACTGATCCATGACGCTTAACGTAATGCTCACGTTAATTTAACTGAAACCGATGTTCACTTATAGTCACACACGTTAACTAAAACGTTAACAATAATAATAACAAACTAATCCAACTAAAACGTTTATTAATTAGTATACTCGCGATCTAGACGTAGCTATTAAAGTTACGTTCATAACAGACCGGAAATGACGTCATAAACTGACGTTGACTTTGCCGAGAATTACTTTTCACTATTAAATGACGTAATTAGATGACGTAAATAACCCACATTACAATTACGCCCAACTTGATCTAGCGTATCGGATATACAAACGTAACGTATGTAACGCAACGTATTAACACTGACACGACAACTGTACGTCCTACATTACAAAACCTTATAAGATACCAACGGTAAATCAAACTTAAGATTCTGCTATTAGGTTTAATTCATTGTAACGATACTATATTACGTTACGAGTAACCTACGTTACTAAATCAGGACATAAAATGGACCTCAGTAACGGTTACGACACAACGTACAAAACGTTTAGGTTAATAAACTTACAGATTGTCATGCAACAGCAGTGCCAAGGTACTCAACCGGACCTTAAAACTAAATATGTATCATCCGTGCCAAGACAATTCAGGTCTATATAACCTCAGTTTCCCCACTCAGATATGCAACCTGTTACATTTTATCACAAATTAATGCATGGGCTATCGCACTTCATCACGCAGGGAATAAGGATAGTTGACCTTAATTGAGTGTAGGTTACATTTACAAAGAATTTAGTGGCAAAATTGCTCCCCTAAAATTCACAGCCTTACGTCACCTTAGAAAAGAACAATCAGAAAGTCAATAATAAAAAAAATGTCTGACAAAAATTGTGCCTAGATTCTGTATATATTGTCAATGTCTTACACTGGCAGATATTAACCAGAAGTCAAATCCCACTTCTGACACCATGTTACGCAGAAGGTTTTACACACGGTCGACACGGGTGTAGAGCCTTATGCGTCGCCAGGACGGCGGAGGGTGACTTCCGGTTAAAGGGTTATCTACTAGTGTAATACACTAACAAGGAAACTCTAACAACGTTAGAATTTTTTAAGTTTATATATAATGTAAATTCTATATACAACAATACAATTTACAACTGTCACAATTACAATAATATACAACACGTATCAGTTCATGTCGCTGGCCCAAGTAAGGTGTTTGTTTCAAATCTGTAATCGATTTGCGTACAATACGCAAATAGATTACCGTCTGACGTCAACACCGTACTCGGCTCAGCGCCATGAACTAAAGGAAAACACAAAGAACAAAAAAACGTTAGTTTGAGCTCATACAAAAAAACAAGGCCTTATGTTGGTAGACTTCACTTCGTCGTTCCCTGGATCATGTCATGGGCCAGTCCATATATCCTGAGGAACACCAACTTATAATTACACGTGCACGATTATATACTGGTCGCTCCCTGGATCGTACCAGGGACCAGTCTATATATATTAACACACCTTAGTGGACGAACACTGTCCCACACTTGATGTGACCTTCAGATCTTATCACAGAATCTGGCAAAACTGAGCTAACCACTTCCGCCTACATTTTGTGCTTCCCGCCTCTGCTTGGGAACCTTGCACAAACGGCGTTGTAACTGCCTCTACCCGGGTTGGTATTAACCTGGAGACGTAAATCGAATCTCCAGGTGAGACGTGGCTCTAAGCCCTAACAGCTGACTGCCGGACTTGATGTGCCCTTCTAGGTCTTAACACAGAATCTGGGCACACAACAATATAACATCCATCAAGAATTAAACAGCCACGTCTAACTTTTCATTAAAAGATAGCCGTATAAATACTATGCGTCTCACATTAAAATCATGCAACACGCTTTCCACAATCAAAAGACACGTGCAGGTATTCACCTTAAAATCATGCAATACGCTGTCCACGAGAGGTATTCACAAACAACCCATGCATAACGTAGCCACAATTTCCGTAAATGTTTTATTACCACAGTTACCCTAAAAACTGTAGCCTTACTGATTGAAAGGATTAAAATAATCTCGACGACATAGCGGACGATTAGATCCATTTCGTAACATAGGTTTCCCCTTAGGGAGAAAAAAACATAACAATGTTTCTTTTCTGAAATAGTACGAAATGCGATCGAATCGTAGGCTATGTCAAAACTGGAAAACTAGCTATATACACAACAACGGTGCGATGCATAACGTGGCCAAACTATCTACTAAGGTAGTCCGCCCCCAAATTATCTTGGCCGCGGATAGCAACGATCCTGAATCTGTACGGCTGTAATTTCATGGCCCAACGCATGATTCGGGGATTGAGCACCTTAGCTGTCTGCATATAAGACAAAGGTTTGTGGTCAGTTTCAAGTAGGAACTCCGCCCCATACAGGTACTTACGAAATTTCTCAACACCCCAGATAATACCCAAACATTCCTTCTCAATTACAGAGTAGTTCTTTTCCCGAGGTAACAATTTCTTGCTAGCATAAGCAATCGGCAAACGACCTTCACCTTCGAACTCCTGAAGCAAAATAGCTCCAAGGCCAACGTCTGAAGCATCTGTTCGGAGTACAAACGGGTTACCGTCTTGAAAAACAGGTAAGCGAAGAATAGGACTAGACGTGAGCCTACTCTTCAGGGTTTGAAATGCCCTTTCATGCTGATCTTGCCAATCTTTGATAGAATTAGGTCTATCCCGTTTAGTCAAATCAGTCAGAGGAGAAGCTATGGATGAAAAATTTGGGATAAAACGACGGTAAAACCCAGCTAATCCCAGAAAAGATTTAATTTGTCTTTTCGTACATGGACGAGGAGCATCTCTGATAGCCTGTATCTTGTCCTCTTGCGGTCGTACCGTCTGTCCGACGATATTGTGACCAAGGCACTCGATACTGCCATATCCGATCATGCATTTAGATGGTTTTGCCGTCAATTTGGCCGACCTGAGCCGATCTAACACTTGACGTAATGACGTCACATGATCCTTCCATGTTTCAGTGAATATCCACATGTCATCAACAAAGCTGTCAACATTTGGGAGATTGGACAATATGATTCTCATTAACCTACAAAATGAGGCTCCCGAATTGACCAAACCGAAGGGCATAGTTTTAAACTGGAATAAACCCTTAGGCGTTTCAAATGCCGTCAAAGGTTTAGACCTTTCAGTAAGACTGACTTGCCAATAACCCTTACTCAGGTCCATCTTTGTGAAGAATTTATGTCCCGACATTTTATTGATAACCTCCTCCATATTTGGCATAGGTTCTGCATCGAATTCCGTCACTTTGTTAAGCTTCCGGAAGTCGATACAGAATCTAACTGATCCGTCTTTCTTCGGAACTAGGACAACAGGAGATGAATACGGTGAAATCGACGGCTCGATTACCCCTAAATCCAACATATCCTGTATCTCCGTCTCCATGACGTTACGCGTCTTATACGGGATAGAATAACCCTTCGTCCGTATGGGTTCTGACGTGAGTAGTTTGATATCGTGCTGTATTTGATCAGTTCGACCGGGTAAACTTGATAGTACATCCGGGTACTGTTTAATCAACGCTTCAACCTCCATACGTTGTTCTGACGTTAACGTATCTGAAATACTGACGTCGTTATAAGTTTCCGGCTCTTTAGCTGTCGGAAAAGCACAATCATCAAGAGAAAATTCATCACTACCATCGTCATCAACCGACTCTGTAGTCTCAGTCGACAATAAACAATGTGACGGCACAGTACGACGTTCGACATACTGTTTCAGCATATTAGCATGATATGTACTCACGACACCATTGACGTCGATTTTATAGTCCATTCTATTCACCACCTCTACTACTTCATATGGACCCTTCCACTGCAATAACAGTTTATTACTGTCAGTTGGCAGTAATAACAGTACTTTATCTCCCACGTTAAATTTACGCGACCTAGCGCGTTTGTCATAATAAGCCTTTTGCTTTACTTGTACTTTCCGTAAATTATCATGTGCTAACTTACACGTCTGCTCTAACCGTTCTCTCAACTCAATTACGTACTGGTACGTAGACAGAACCTGCTCATCCTGTACCTCTTCAGACCATAATTCACGTAATATTGCCAAAGGGCCCTTAACGTTACGTCCGTATAACAGTTCGAACGGAGAAAACCCTAATGACTCCTGCGGAACCTCCCTTATTGCAAACAGTAGTGCTGGGAGATATTTATCCCAGTCCTTTGGACGTTCTGCGCACATCCTACGTAGCATTTGCTTCAACGTCGCGTGAAAACGCTCTACGAGACCGTTGCAGATAGGATGATACGGCGTCGTGGTTAACTGCTGGAGTGATAACAGCCTGCTTACTTCTTTCATAACTTCAGCAGTAAACTGACTTCCGCAATCTGTTAACATTTCATCAGGTATGCCAACTCTACTAAACATCTCAACTAACGCTTCGGCTACGCGTTCCGTTTCAATGCCGGGTAACGCTACCGCCTCGGGATATCTCGTCGCATAGTCTATCATTGTTAAAATATAGCGGGATTTCCTGTCAGAACGAGGTTCTATCGGTCCAACTATATCAACAGCGACTCGTTTAAATGGTGTGTCAATCTGTGGCAACTTTCCTAAAGGAACCTTAGTGACACGACCTTTTTGAATAGTCCTTTGACATATGTCACAAGATTTACAAAACCTTGCCACATCACCACAAACTCCAGGCCAAAAGAACTCAGTTAAAACTCTATCCATAGTTTTCTTTATGCCCAAATGACCTGACATCAAGGTTTCGTGCGCCAATCTTAACACCTTTTCACGAAAACCTTCAGGGATAATAAGTTGCAAAGTGACCTTGTTTCCCTTAGTAAACTGCCTATACAATAAATCTTTCTTTCGAATAAACTTAGTTTCACCCCGGTTCAATCCACGACTAATAGTCACATTCCCAGATTCCACTCTTTGCCTTATGCCATTCAATTTAGGGTCAACAACTTGGGCCTGCTTTAATGCCTCCTTATCACTAGCAATAATTTGATCAGGAACTTTAAGTTTCCTATAGACCTCTTCACCTTGCTTAGCTTGTGACCTAGTCACTGCCGCCATTGCAAAATGGGACATATCGGGAAGTTTTGACCCGTCAATATTTCCAATAACCAGGTCATACAATGTATCTTCCATGCACAATGCCTCAGTTTTTCCAGTGAAAAATGGACAATCTATGTCAACCATTGCTAAGGGATACCTTTGGGTAGATTCATCAATCAAAGTTACATCAGATTCTCTACCAAGTAACTGATCATTAGAAACGAAGTTTCTACGAACGACACACCCAGTACAACCTGTGTCCCTTAAAACTACAACAGTCTTACCATTAACGGTACCCTGCGCTGTTGGTAATCGCGACCTTAAAAAGTAACAGACACCTTCCCTATCCACGTTATCATTGATTAGTGGACTTTCTTCCTTACTCTTATAGAGACCTTCAATTTCATGAGACCTATTCATTGTAGTTTTACAAAAGCTCATTTGATGTCCGCCACCCCGACCACGTCCGCGGGAATAACCCCGACCACGGCCACGATCTGAATTACTACCCTTCGTCTGTACAGTATCGCTCTTACTCTGTGATCTTTGTGTCTCATCTTTCGGTGCATAACTACTCCCCTTACTTCCGCTATACCCGCTTGCACTTGCACCTACCTCCGCACTATATGCTTGCTTCCTATCGGGATTCTTAAAACATTTATATGTTAAATGTCCCTTACCACAAATACTACATTTTATCTCTGGCTTCGCACTCGGCTTATTATCAGATCTACTCTGAATTACGCCCTTACTATCACGCTGCCCCTTATTAACACAAGCGTAGACACCGCCACGTGCTTCTGCAAATAAATCTGCTTCCCTAGCCATCTCACCTAGATTCGTGAATGTTTTCGGTTTCAAATGAACATACAGTTCTTTACTACAAGATTCTAAAAACTGATCTCTAGCGAAAAAATCGCAAACAGATTCATAAGACTGGTCTACCTTCGCCATTTTCAACCATTTATTAAGATACGACCTAAGTCTACTACTAAACTGAATAAACGTTTCCGACTTTTCAGGCCTATCATAGCGAAATTTCTTCCTAAATCCGCGTTCAGTCATATCAAAATTCTTTAACAACGCATCTTTCAACTTGTCATAATCCGCTGCATCATCTACAGACAATCTATCATAGACATCAAGCGCGCGACCTTTAAGTAATGCGCTTAAATATGCAGCCCAAACGTTTTTATCCCATTTATTCGCCGTCGCGTATTTCTCAAACCTTGATAAGTAACTATCCATTTTGTCCTTACTTTCATCAAAATACGGTAACTTGGGATCTCGCGCATGCGCTAACTTTTCAGCCTTCTGTTTTTCTAATTCAACTCTAAACGTTACCTTCTGCAAATCTATCTGATTTTTCAACTCGCGTTGCTGCAATTCAAAACTATACTTCAACTTTTCTAACTCGACCTCGCTCGACAACTTTGCTTCCTTATCGCTTTCGACTTGAGACAACCTAGCTTCCCTATCTTTCTCGGCTTGCCGCTCTATACTTTCAATCCGCGCCATCTCGATTTCCCTATCCGCCGCAATCTTAGCTTCTTCCGTCGCCCTATCCGCCGCAATCTTAGCTCCTTCCGTCGCGATCCTAGCCAATTCAATTTCCCTATCTTTTTCGGCCTGCGCAATCTTTTCTTTCTCCGCCGCGATCTTCTCTTTCTCCGCCGCGATCTTCTCTTTATCAAGTTCCCTTACCGCGTGCCTTTCTGCCCTCTCAGTCTCTTGCTGTTGCTTTACAAATTCCTGCAATGCCTGCCCTTCATAACCTAACTCCCTTCCCGTCTTAACTAACTGATCCATGACGCTTAACGTAATGCTCACGTTAATTTAACTGAAACCGATGTTCACTTATAGTCACACACGTTAACTAAAACGTTAACAATAATAATAACAAACTAATCCAACTAAAACGTTTATTAATTAGTATACTCGCGATCTAGACGTAGCTATTAAAGTTACGTTCATAACAGACCGGAAATGACGTCATAAACTGACGTTGACTTTGCCGAGAATTACTTTTCACTATTAAATGACGTAATTAGATGACGTAAATAACCCACATTACAATTACGCCCAACTTGATCTAGCGTATCGGATATACAAACGTAACGTATGTAACGCAACGTATTAACACTGACACGACAACTGTACGTCCTACATTACAAAACCTTATAAGATACCAACGGTAAATCAAACTTAAGATTCTGCTATTAGGTTTAATTCATTGTAACGATACTATATTACGTTACGAGTAACCTACGTTACTAAATCAGGACATAAAATGGACCTCAGTAACGGTTACGACACAACGTACAAAACGTTTAGGTTAATAAACTTACAGATTGTCATGCAACAGCAGTGCCAAGGTACTCAACCGGACCTTAAAACTAAATATGTATCATCCGTGCCAAGACAATTCAGGTCTATATAACCTCAGTTTCCCCACTCAGATATGCAACCTGTTACATTTTATCACAAATTAATGCATGGGCTATCGCACTTCATCACGCAGGGAATAAGGATAGTTGACCTTAATTGAGTGTAGGTTACATTTACAAAGAATTTAGTGGCAAAATTGCTCCCCTAAAATTCACAGCCTTACGTCACCTTAGAAAAGAACAATCAGAAAGTCAATAATAAAAAAAATGTCTGACAAAAATTGTGCCTAGATTCTGTATATATTGTCAATGTCTTACACTGGCAGATATTAACCAGAAGTCAAATCCCACTTCTGACACCATGTTACGCAGAAGGTTTTACACACGGTCGACACGGGTGTAGAGCCTTATGCGTCGCCAGGACGGCGGAGGGTGACTTCCGGTTAAAGGGTTATCTACTAGTGTAATACACTAACAAGGAAACTCTAACAACGTTAGAATTTTTTAAGTTTATATATAATGTAAATTCTATATACAACAATACAATTTACAACTGTCACAATTACAATAATATACAACACGTATCAGTTCATGTCGCTGGCCCAAGTAAGGTGTTTGTTTCAAATCTGTAATCGATTTGCGTACAATACGCAAATAGATTACCGTCTGACGTCAACACCGTACTCGGCTCAGCGCCATGAACTAAAGGAAAACACAAAGAACAAAAAAACGTTAGTTTGAGCTCATACAAAAAAACAAGGCCTTATGTTGGTAGACTTCACTTCGTCGTTCCCTGGATCATGTCATGGGCCAGTCCATATATCCTGAGGAACACCAACTTATAATTACACGTGCACGATTATATACTGGTCGCTCCCTGGATCGTACCAGGGACCAGTCTATATATATTAACACACCTTAGTGGACGAACACTGTCCCACACTTGATGTGACCTTCAGATCTTATCACAGAATCTGGCAAAACTGAGCTAACCACTTCCGCCTACATTTTGTGCTTCCCGCCTCTGCTTGGGAACCTTGCACAAACGGCGTTGTAACTGCCTCTACCCGGGTTGGTATTAACCTGGAGACGTAAATCGAATCTCCAGGTGAGACGTGGCTCTAAGCCCTAACAGCTGACTGCCGGACTTGATGTGCCCTTCTAGGTCTTAACACAGAATCTGGGCACACAACAATATAACATCCATCAAGAATTAAACAGCCACGTCTAACTTTTCATTAAAAGATAGCCGTATAAATACTATGCGTCTCACATTAAAATCATGCAACACGCTTTCCACAATCAAAAGACACGTGCAGGTATTCACCTTAAAATCATGCAATACGCTGTCCACGAGAGGTATTCACAAACAACCCATGCATAACGTAGCCACAATTTCCGTAAATGTTTTATTACCACAGTTACCCTAAAAACTGTAGCCTTACTGATTGAAAGGATTAAAATAATCTCGACGACATAGCGGACGATTAGATCCATTTCGTAACATTTTTTAACTGTTATAAAATCAATATTTTAGGTGGCATTTACTTGTTTAAGGATACATTGAAACGAGATGAAATGCGAAATTCAATTTTATCATTGAATTATTGTTAGCATTAAACTGTTCTTAACTTGTTAGATCTCGTATTCACAAAATACAATATATACTTTTGTATCTTAGATACTCTAATAAAAAGTATCTGAGTCTGTATCCTATGTTATTTTCTAAATTGAAAATGTTTGTTTCCTATTGTATAATAGTATATTCGCGGTCTTTAGTGGATCCTTTGATCAAGGACGTCTTATTATAGTTCAAAACACGCCGCGGGACCCTGTGGTGACAATTTGAAATAAACATGTATAACTAAAATAAACTATTAGCCGAGTGCGGCTAATTATCCGTTAGCACAAGAGTATGGCTTCCTCTACTTTTTTTTTTCTTCATCTTATCCTATTTATACTAATAAATACAATTTATAGTAGAAAAGATTAAATTACTGATCTGCAGTATTTTCATTTTATTCTGTTAATATTTTTTCAGCCGCAGTTATTGAGAAAAACAGTCCGGTTACGTTAATGGGTTTTTCCACAGACGCGTTTTACTAGATGAATTCAATTAATTAAATGATTTCTTTTTCGTATGACAGGTGCCTAAGACCTTATTTCCGATTGTTTTAAATCAGTAGCTATTTATTCGCACTTATTTTAATTATCTTTTACGCATTTTAGTGATTACACATCAGACTATCCTATAGAAAAACACTGTCCGCTGGCTAATCTTTTGCCAACCAAGCTACCCACGTGATCATCCGATGACGTCACTGCGGGGATTCCCGTTATCTCCTATAGATATATATATAATGAGTAAGTAGATAGAATCAACAATAACATGATTTTCCGAGTACTTAGAAAAGTCTTTGGATGCTTTAAGTTGGCATTTTTTTACATTTTGTTCTTCAAAATGTTATTTTAGAGGGTGTATGATAATTTGCATTATTATCTGTGGTAGTCTGTGGTTGGGTCTGTGGTGGTCTGTTGTAGTCTGTGGTAGTCTGTGGTGGTCTGTGGTATTTAGACTCACCCAAAGAACTGGCTCAAGAGAAAAGTAGCAGAATTTACCGAAGCAAGCGGAAACAAAATATACTCCTCGCCTAAAGTTTAGCATATTTTTAAGGTAAATGTACCAAGATCATAAGAAATCATAATACTTTAGTTCCAGTTTTCAGTATCAAGGTAAATGCATTGTTTCATCATCACCAATGCTTAAACATTCCAAAAACATCACTTTTAAACTAATTTGCGCTAGCACTGCACAAAGAGAGCACAGAAATGAATGCTCCCAAAATTCACGTTCTGGAGAGAAAATTATGCTTCGTTTTAATGTTTATAAAAAGCAGTAGTTTCGCATTCGCCCAAAACATTTAGCATTACTAGACGTTAAATTGGTGTAAAAGAAAAGTCACTCAAACCGCATTACAAGAATATTTTTTTCCCTTCCCAAATACGTTATTTTGACATGTACATCCGCACTCGCCCTGTGCAGTTGTTACTCAAATTCTAATCAAACTTGCTAGTTCTACGATGATGAATCATTGGTGTTGATGATGGAATACATTAACTTCCATAGAAAGTAAAAATTCAATTCTTAAAATCACTAATAATCTTCTTATTTTTGCTTTCACATTATGCTAAACTTTTGGCGAGGAGTAAATATGAACACTTTGTCTATTGAAGATACTTTCTCCGAAACAGGAAATTATTTCGTGATTTTAATACTTGCGGTTTCGAAGTGAGAGAAATACCGCAAAAAATGAAACCCCACGGAAATTAACGCCTGTACGGTATTTGCAAGAACTAAAAGAAAACATCAACATTTTACACTTCTCAATCCTCAAATGATGAAAAATATGATAAAATGATGGAACTTCTTATGTCACTTAAAAAAGGTCAAGAGACTCTGCAAAAAGTTTTGACAGTAAAATAGAAAAGCTTAGGAGAGATGTTCTGTCGACTATAGATGACAAAATAAAATCGGCGGGTAAAAGTTGACATAGATTTACAGTTTGCGGCCCTTGAGAAACGTATTGATGACGTAGAAGCTGAGATGAACTCACTAAGAGGCGAAAATGGACCAGGCCTATCTGTTGACAACTCGATCAATAATAATGACATAACGGTGATTGCCACCAACGTGCCCGTTAGCCATGGTCGCTCTTTGTTGGATACAGCTAAAGCTTTGATATCGGCTTTGGGCGACGATGTATCCCGTCGCTCACGTATAACGGACGTGAAGAGGTGCCCAGATAGGAATACGGGAAAACCACCCTTACTAAAGATTGCATTCGAAACCGTTGAACAGATAGTGGAGATTCTTCGGGCGAAAAAGAATCTTAAGAATTCCCGAGAATTTAAGAATGTTTATTTGTGCAGCAGCAAAAACCATACGGAGCGTATTCTGGAACTGAACGCTAAAACTCTTTTATCTGAACTGCCAAACGGTAACCAGTTCCGTGTGACGGCCAATGGTCGCATTGTTAAGAAAGATAACTCTAACACGGACGATAATCCACCTCCACGTCGGTCTTCCAATGGCAATGCCAATACTTAATCCAACTCGCGGTTAACAGAACATTCCATATCCATTTCTCACATTAATATTTCTGGATGGACAGAATCTAACCATCAGTTACGATCAAAACTTATTGAACATATTGACACTGAAATCACGCCTGGTAAACTATCACAGGTACCTCCGCGGAGGTACCGATAAAATGTTGTGACAGGCATCCGGAGCTACCTGTGACGGACCAAAAATAAGCAAAAAACGGTAGGTATTCGTCTTTTTTCATAAAATACATTATAACCAGGGAGTTTATTGAAAATCAAAGAATGCTATTCGACCCTTATATACATTAAGTTTTGTCACACAGCAAATCCCCGTGAAATTTACATATATACAGAAGATAAGACTTTCGAAGTGGCTTTAAGGTCAGTCGAAAGTACTCAAAACAAGAACAAATCGGTTGTTTTAGGTCCTAAATGCACTTTTCTTGCATAAGAATCTGTTGATCTGGATACACCGACGTAAAGTAAACCTCCTTGCCCAAATATAAATGCCGATAAACTCCAAATAAGGCTAGATCGGTAAGAAAACAACTGGAGGTGCCTGTGACGAAATGGAGGTGCCTGTGATGTAAGAAAATATAGCGAAAATCTGAAGATTTATAGCGGTTGCAAATATTGATATTCTTCATCTCTAGACCACTGCCTTGAAAGAATATTTCATTCAATGTCGCAATAATCTATCATAATGCGAATATCAAGCATAGTTTTGTTTAAAAGACAGGCAATGATCATGAACGTATACAATCAGATTCTACATCCTGCTCTCAAAACCAAGATGGAAGTAAGTATACGTTGACAGTAGTTCATAAAAGACACACATGGTAAACCGAATAAAGAGCTCTTTCCCAGACAGGTGGTCATTCACCTAACCCAAATGAAAACAACGCTAACTTCTGTTTTACCTATTTTATATTCTAAATTACAAAACGAACAAGAAAGCAAACTGGGCAGCTGTACATGACCTTACTGCCAGAAGACTACAGACGAGCGGACATAAGAACACCTAACATTGATGCTTCACAACAGAAATCCAAAATGCAAAGCAGATCATCTCAAAGAGTTATTGTCCGTTTTGTTTCCATATCTGTTAGTCAAACATTGACGAGTTGTACGAAGCTGTTTAATTCAGTGTTAGAATAGTTATGTAATGCGCTTAAATAAGAGGCAGCGTTTTTGTGAATTGTGATGACTGCCTGCTAGTCATTCCAAACCGTTAGAAATTATCGAGGTCACACGCCATGCTAGGTACTCGAAACCTTTGCAAACATAACGTTTCAGAAGATGACTTTTATGTTTTGTTACCAAATTTGATGCAGTGGCTATTCGGAGACTTTGAATTACACGTTATTTACAGTAAGATTCCGATCACTTCAATATTCTAAACGGTGTAATATTGAGAACATGTCACCTGCCGATGATGTAATCTGTAGCCCTACGGATGTATTTGGATTCTAGCGCCAACAATTCAAAACTACCCAGACTGAATCACTTGTAGCACCTATCACTCCGGTTACCACAAAGTTAACACATACAGCGAGCGTCATACGGCTCGAGCGAGCGATACATATGAGATACCAAAAGGATCAACACTATAGATACCTGTGCGTGTATGCCTGTTGACGGGTATCGGCAATTTTGACAATTTGACACACCATACGTGTAGCTGGCATGACGTGTGACCTCGACAATTTCTGACAAGTTGGAATAACTCACAGCCAGCACCTCCCGATCACAGTCATCACCAGTCACAAAAGGTTGACTCTTTTTCATAACGATTCTAACACTGAATTAGGCAGTTAATTTTCAGCAACTATGTGAAATTCGTCAACGTTTGACTAATAAAAGCGGAAACAAATTGGGCAATAACTCTTTGAGATGGTGTTTTAGAACTTTTAACATGTAATTTTATGATATACGCATTATGATAGCTTAACAGGACGTTGAATGAATGATTCTTTCCAGGCAGTGGTCGATATTTCCAGCTGCAATAACTATTCAGATTTTCACTATATTTGCTTACATCACAGGCACCTCCACACCATTGCAGGCACCTCCAGCTGTTGTTTTGAAATATCAAGCCTTCTTTGTAGTCAATCAACATTTATATTTGAGCAAGGAGGCTACCTTAACACCAGTGTGCCGAGAAAAACAGATTCGTATGCAAGATCACTGCATTTAATACCAAAACGGCCGAATTCTTTATGTTTTGAGTACTGTGGGCTGTCATCAAAGCCACTTCAAAAGTCGTATCTTTGGTTAATATGGAAAGTTCAGGGGGATATAATGTGTGACAAAACTTTATGTCTATAAGGGTCGAATAGCACTTTTTGATTTTTAATAAACTCCCTGGTTATTTTATATTTTGTCAGAAAAGAGGAATACCTACCGTTTGTTGTCATTTTTTGGACAGTCACAGGCAGCTCCAGGTGCCTGTCACAACTTTTTATCGGTACCTCCGCCTCCGCCGGAGGTACCTGTGATAGTTTACCAGGCGTGTGAAATTGTATGTATCAACGAAACCCATTTGAAAAACACTCAGACCATAAGTTTGGAAGGATACCGTTTTTATGCACATAATCGCCAACATACGCATGTTAATGCACCGAGGGGATCCGGTGGTGTTGGAATTTTCGTACGCAACTGCCTTTTTAACGATTTTGAAATTAGTGTGGTAGATCGCTCATATGACGGTATTTTAGGCTTACTCCTCAAATCGAAGCAGACTGATCATGAAATTGTGATATATGCAGTGTACCTACCGCCTGAGAATTCTCCATGGGGACGTAATGCAACAGGTTTCTTTTCGCATCTATTGGGACAGATATATTTACTGTCGGATAAAGATGCAATTATTGTCTGCGGAGACCTTAATTCAAGAATTGGGGAAATGCCGGATTTTATTTCGGACATAGATGGAATTCCTTGCAGAACGGTAATAGATAAGACTGTTAATCAACATGGACATACATTAATCGACTTCCTCATTGATTCTAAAATGTGTGTATTGAACGGTCGGTTTTGCAATGATTCGGACAATTATACATCTGTTTCAACGAGAGGTAGATCTGTGGTTGATTTTATCTTGGTTCCCTATGACTGTTTGGATTCCTGTTAAAATTTTCAGGTTGTCTCCCCTACATCAATTATCAATAGATACGGTTTGCAATCTTTACTTGGAGAACGTAGTAGAGTACCAGATCACAATTTTTTACAGTTTACTTACAAATATGCGACGCTTTACAGCGAAAATGAAGAAGATACGGAGTATAAAGCGTCACAAACTCCTTTTAATACTAAAATATTTAAGTTAAAGCGAATTCCTGAAAACTTTATGACTTCAGAAATGGCTCGGACTGCGTTTTTAAACATAATTCGAAATATTGAACTTTGCAGAGAAACTCAGAATAACATAGACGAGCTACATGAAAGCTTCTGCAATAAATTGATCAAAGAAATGAATGACAATATACCGTCATTTGACTGTTCTAAGAAAACCCGGAAAAGATATAAGCAATTTAAACCATACTGGGATGAAAATTTGGAGAGTTTATGGCAGGACGTGCGCAAAAAAGAAACTGAATTTTTAAAATTTCACGGTGATAGATATACGAAAAATCGTTTGAGGTTAGCTTTTAAGACTACGAGAAATGTTTTTGATAAGCACTTAAGATCGGCTGAAAGAGCGTATACACCTTTCCTATAAATCGCTTAAGTCGCGCACGAGTTATCTACCCAAGTAGACTGTGACGTCATCTATAGGATATCCCATATAATTCAGTACAACTGCAAGCACACATAACATGCATAAAGCAGACGTTTTGTAAATGTAAACTGCAAAAAAATCATTGAAAGACCAAATTAAAGTATAATTGCCCCGTTTTCGTGTAACATTTTTTATTTATGTATATATTTATTTATATTAATATCATATTGAGAATCCCGACAAGTCGCTCTTGATTTTCATGACCCCTTTCATCGATGCCGTGTTTTAACACCCCGGCAATACATTCACGTTTGTTCAGTATAAAAAAGTTACATTTCGTATAAATAAGTTTCGTAAATCTGAAAAGTTATTTCCATTTTTCCGACATTCAGATATTAACTACGTATTATTACGGAACGGATTATAGCGCTGATATTTATGGTTTCTTGTGCGATACACCGATCTAAAAGCATCAGCATACAGACAGTTTTCCGTAAGTTTGAAGGTTGAATTTATATTATTTTTTCCATCTCTTACTTATCTTCGGTATTATTTATTTGATCGTTTTCATTTCACGGTAGGTGTTCTTAAAGCTGCCGTCCGAACACGTGTCTAGGTAATACACAATCATAGGTGTTTGTTTATTGCGGCAATGCGCGCAATTCGGTGATTACACACAAACGAATTCCGTGTCAGCACACTTTGTTGTCATTTTTAGCGTGTGTCTGCTTTATAATCAGCTAATCGTTCGTTTTGTATCTTTTGTAATAACGGTCTGAACATCTTCCGCGTTTTTTTTTTCTTTTCCTTATGTTTTGGAAGCTGTACTGGTGATACATACTCTTTCGATTACGGTAATTTTGGGCCGAAATTTTAGTGGGAAATCTTTTAGTTTTATATCAAATTCCCAAATGCTATAAGTTATAAAGCTTATTTTCCGACAAAGAAAGAGCTAAATATAGTTGGAACAAAATAGTTGTCTTAATCTTAACCGTTGAATGTTAGTTTTGAATATACGGAAAACCGGCATTTATTTGGTTACACAATGAAAAATAACAGCCTATCCTATAGATGACGTCATAGGCGTTGCAAGGGACAAAACTCGAACAGACTCTGAATTATAGGAAATGTGTATAAGCGTTCTCTTTCGATAAACGTTGAATCGGTTTGTACGCAAAACCCTAAAGCATTCTGGGATCATATAAAACATTTAGGTCCAAAACGTACTGGTGCTGTACCGTTGGAGGTTTACGATGAGGACCGTAATGTTAACTCAGATGAAGAGTTTGTTTTTCAGACATGGTCGAAAGAGTTGCTTGACCCTCTGTTTGAGGAGAATACAGAGCTTTTTTACACGTTCTGAGGTCGAAAGGGCAGTGAGTTGTGCGAAAAATGGTAAAAGTACAGGATTTGATAAAATCCCTTATGAGGTCCTGAAGTTCCCCATTATAATTGACGTATTACCTGCTATGTTTAACTTGTGCTTTGACACTGGTATATTACCTAGTATATGGCGAAAAGCTATGATTACCCCAATACCAAAGGATGCTACATGTACCAAAGATAAACGTATACCACTTAACTATCGGGGTATAAGTCTCTTGTCTGTCGTAAGCAAACTTTACTCTGCCGTTCTAAATAATAGACTATTGGATTATTTGGAAGACGAACATTTACTGGTCGAAGAGCAAAACGGCTTCCGTCGAAATCGTTCTTGCGAAGATCATGTTTACTCGGCTTATACTCTTATACGGGATAGATTACTAAGCAAAAAGGATACTTTTGGAGTCTTTATTGACTTTCAAAAAGCTTTTGACTTTGTTGATAGGGATGTGCTGTTGTACAAGCTATTATCGAATGGTATTGATGGTAAAATGTATAACTTTATAAAATCTATTCTATCGGATACATCATCCTGTATAAAATTAAACGGTATGCTGACGGACTATTAATTACTTTTTATTTTTATTAATGATTTAATTGAAGAGTTAAAGGCACTTAACATTGGCATTAGGTTCAATGATAATGTTCTGTGTTGCTTAACATAATATGCTGATGACGTTCTGATCTTAGAGAATGACATGCAAAATTCAATTTTGTTACTGAATTTTGTGAATGACTGGTGCAGAAAATGGCGTCTTATAATTAATTTTTTTCTAAAACCAGTGTGATGCATTTTAGAAACAGAGGTAAAAACCGAAGTGATTTTGAATTTAAAATTGGTAATCAGAACGTCGAGTATGCATCTGTCTATAGATATCTTGGGGTACATTTGAATGAACATTTGGACTTTGTTAATACTGCAGACACACTATCAAAAGCTGGGGGTAGAGCTCTGAGTGCAGTTATTTCAAATATACATAGTTACAAAGATGTTGGTTTTAAAACTTATAGTAAATAATACTATTCATGCGTTGTACCTGTATTAGACTACTGTTCTGGCATTCGGGGTTTCAAAGATTTCGACAAAATTAACAAGATACAAAATCGGGCGATTAGATATTTTTTGGGAGATTTTTTAGCGATTACTGGCGATATGGGTTGGGTCTCATCTACACATAGGCGTTGGGTTTACATGTTAAGGTTATGGAATCGACTTGTTAGTATGGATATAACAAGGCTTACAAGAATTGTTTTTGAGTACGATTATAGTTTTACTGGCAAAACCTGGTGTTCGGATATTAAGACAATACTAGGACAAGTTGATTTCTTGACTAATTTTTATGATAAGGCTCCTGTTAATTTGAAAGAGGTGGAGGAAAAATTGTTAGATAGACACAAGCTAGACTGGGCAAACAAAATGCAAAACATTCCAAAATTAAGAACTTATAAGCAATTTAAAAGTGACTATTGCACTGAAAAATATTTATTATCCACCTTATCAAAAACTGAAAAATCACATTTAGCGCAGTTTAGATGTGGAATTTTACCACTCAGGGTCGAAACTGGGAGATATATAGGTTTAAATGTGAATGAAAGAATCTGTCTATTTTGTAACACTGGTGAAACAGAAGACAAATGCATTTTGTGCTAAAATGTTCTCGTTATAACGATCTGAGAGAATTATTTATAGCCAAGTCTGTCGAAACCTGTGAGGACTTTTTATCTTTATGTGACGCACAAAAGTTGAGTTATGTTTTAGAAAAACATTATGTTTTTGTTGCTAAATTTATAGTTACTGCCGTGAACAGAAGAAAATCTTATCTGTACAACTAAAACATATCATTTTGTTGTGTAACGGCGCAAGAACTGATCGTTTTACTGTCATTGGATTGCATTCATTATATATACATATAAATATGTGCTACTGGGTAGGTTTATTTTTCGCTAGTTTCATAGAGTAAAGTCAACTGGCTCACGCCGCTGAATCGATGTTGAATCAGCGTTGATTCAACGTCATGACGTTGAATCAACGTTGATTCAATGTTGATTCGGTGTTTTGTACCCGTTGGTAGGGTTTTGACGAACGTGCATGCAAATTTATACCCTAGTTATAGAATGAAAAGCCTATTTTGTAATATTTATAGTCAAAAGTGACTTATAGGCCCAATGCGGCCGGGTGTTGTTAAATGTTTATATTATACATATTTATGTATGTACATAACACAATG
Source organism: Ctena decussata (assembly GCA_963989385.1). Taxonomy (NCBI): domain Eukaryota; kingdom Metazoa; phylum Mollusca; class Bivalvia; order Lucinida; family Lucinidae; genus Ctena; species Ctena decussata. Next base: position 153,649 of record CAXDIV010000107.1, on the reverse strand, counting down.
TCACTATAATAAAATTTACTTACTTACTTACTGTAATAGAAATTGAGCATTCTCATAATTTCTCTCTAATGTAAGTAATTACTGAGTTTTACTCTTACCCCTTAAAGCACCAAAGCACCAAAAAAAAACCAGACAACAAAATTTACATCTGCAAATTATGCATAAGACTCTCTATATCTGTCACTACACATGAAACTTTTTATCCCTTGGTAAAAATTGGAAAAAGTTTAAAGCTTGTCACCATATAAACCCAAGATGGAAAGCTCCTATATCATATATGCAAATATGATACTGTAAAATTCTAAGTACTGGGACAGGTAGGTCTGAGCAAACAGTGTAGATCCAGATAAGGAGCAGTCTTTTGAACTCATTACTGCATTGTAAAACCAAATTGTTCCATTTTTATGACAATCAAGGTCATTATTTTAGGTGTCCCAATATTTCAGAATTTTTATAATAACCCAAAATATTGAGACAGAAGTGACTGTGCAGACTGCAGATTCGGTCTGTTGGCTGCTTTATGCTGATCAAGGACCGGTAGGTCCTTTTACAACCAATAAGGCTGTAATTCAGGTCAAGTCCTTTGCCTTATATTTAGGCTACACAAAGTTTTGAGTCAACGGGGAATTAACTCTGCTTGACCTGGACACATCGATCACCATTAAGGGGTCCTGACTCATCAGCTCATTAATATAGCTAACGAGACGTAAGGTTCAAACTTAATGAACAAGTCTGAAGAATTCTTTGAAGTTTCCAAATTTAATAAATGTTTCTTCTGAATAAACATCCAAAGTTTAGTAAACAAGTTAACACATGAAAGTTCTTATATAATATTGTATGATGGTAGTAAATGAATCTCACGTAATTCTCTGACTGATAAGAAGACAAGTCAATTGTTTGTTAAGCTAGAACTGTTTCTTATTGAATATTAATAAATAAGAATACTTTTAAACTTTCTAAATTTCTTTGATAAATATGTACATGTAAAAGTTACTTCTCTTGTTAAATCCTTAAAGTTTACAAATCCAAGTTGTGATGTAAGTCCTTGATTTTATAGAATAGTCCAGTTAACAAGTCCTAGTTTAGTTTCCAGAATATAGTTCCAACATGAAAACACTGGTTCCAGAATGTTCTATAAGTCATCCCAACATGCAAACTTGTTGAAACGAATGACTGAGTCTGAGACTGTGTTTGCAGTATGAAGTGAAAGACTTGACTAGACTCGACTGATGAAATGAAGTTTTGGTCAACCTTAAATATGATTTTGAATCCAAATGTGTCAAATTGCTTGAGGGAAGTCATCAGAGTCAAAATTCTTTGAGAAGAATAAGTTTGCAATAATAAGATTCATATCAGAAGTAAAAGTGCCAAGTTTCACTATCTATCAAATCAATCTCTAAATTATAACAATTAAGATGGCCAAATCACCCAAGTATAGAATTAGGTCTGAAGATGTCAAAGAGTACTTCCTTTGATCTACAGATACAAATCAATGTGCCTGAGCAAATAATGATGGCAACGATTATTTAGAAAAAATGACTTTGCAAGCAATAATTTATAAAAGTTTCAAATATGTAATGGAAAAATATGTTTTGCATTTTCAGTATTAGAGTAATTAAAACAGTAATGAATAAACCTGAAATAAAGTACATATATGTCATGTATCATGCAGTGTTTTCAAAACCAGCCGGCGGCCGGCGATTTCGCCGCCTACACTGCCGATTTGCGCCGTCTACTTTCATGACAAAAAAAAAGTTGAAAAAAAATCAAAGATGGAAAATCTGGCAAAAGAAATAAGAAAATGTAGGTCTTTCATGAATTAAAAATGAAAAATATTAGACAATTCTTCGTGTTTTCTGGTCGTTTGCTCGATTTTAAGGAGACCTTGTCTTTTACCGACGATGGCATACGCTACGACGCTAGTTTTGGGCCGAAATGATCCGGAACCGCCAAGATAACGGCGTATTGAATTCTATGATTAAATGAACACGCCTATTGATTATCTCCCTTCTCGAAAATTATTTTGGAGTTTTTGTGCGCGACAATTATGAATTTTTGAACAAGATGTCCCAGCAGAAACTTGACAGATTTTTTGCAAAGAAAACTGGTAAGAACCCAATCAAATATGACAGTTGAGCTTAAAATGAGCCGTCCCGAAAGGGTTTGGCGTGCTCCTGTCGTTCCAAAATACGTTTTGGTACGTGGGTGGGGTACGTGATCACGCTCGACCCACATCTGCTCGTCGTGTTAAAAACATGATGACAGTTTACCTGCACTTTTAGATTATAAGATCTAAATATAATGAAATATTGACAGGATATTAAGGTATGTATCCGTTTTGTTAACTGTCTAAGGTAACATAGAGGAGAAGGCTGTACATTTGGACATGGACACTTAGTCATTATGAGCCAAATTGTACTCCACCCACCTTTTCCCCTTTCTTCTGCTTCTTGCCCAAACTTTATATTGGCCTATGGTAGTGGGTGGGGGTGAATAAAAATGAACAAAATACAGGGGAACCTATGCCCAATTTTTTTTTAGGGTTGGACTTAGTTTTTTTTAGCCCATTTTTTTTTTTTGAGCCCATTTTTTTTTTTTTTGAGCCCATTTTTTTTTCTTTTTTGCCCATTTTCACCTGACCATGCAGTGCATTTAAGCAAAAAGATTAAGATTTAGCAATTGTTTAGTTCTTCAGATTTTTAGCTCACCTGGCCCGAAGGGCCATAGTGAGCTATTAACATACCAATGCGTCCGGCGTGCGTCGTGCGTCGTCACGGGATGTGTCCGTCAACACCTAAAAACAAATATTCAAACATCTTCTTCTGTAAAACTACTGGTCCCATGGTTCTCAAATTTCACATGGAGCATGACCTGACTCCAGGGTCTCAGAATTGTAAAATTGGGTCAGGTTGAAAATCCAAGATGGCCGCCGTTACTAAAAATAGCATACCTTCTTCTCCAGAACCACTAGGTATATTTGTCTGAATTTTGGCATGGAACATTAGTGAAACCTAGGTATTCAAAATTGTAAAAATGAAAAAAATCTGTAACGGAGTTTTGTCACAGTGACCTACTTTCTGTTTACGAGTGTAATTTTGCTCAAATGCCAATGTCAAAAAACGACATATTCAAACGACTTCAAACAACTTCTTCTCTAAAACCACTGCACCCATGGGTTTCAAATTTCACATGGAGCATGACCAGACTGCAGGGTTTCAAAATTGTAAAATTGGGTCAGGTCAAGAATCCAAGATGGCCGCCATTACTAAAAATAGCAAAAACAACAAAATCAACTTCTTCTCCAGAACCATTTGGTATATTTGGCCGAAAGTTTGCGTGGAACATAAATGGGACCTTGGGATTAAAAGTTGTAAAAATGAAAAAAATCTATAGCGGAATTAGGTCACAGTGACCTACGCAGCGTTTACAAGACCGATTTTGCTCAAATATCAGTATCTCAAGAAAACGCAATCGATTGTGGTCAGATTTGGTCAGCAATGGTCCTTAAAAGGAATTATTTCAATTTTGTGCCAGTTGACTATCCAAGATGGCCACCATTGGGGCCGTTACTAAAAATAGCACAAACATAAAAATGACAATTACTCAAGAACCCTTGAATGGAATTCGACCAATTTTGTGTCAGAATGTTCCTTGCATGAAGCCATTTCAATTAATTACAATTTGGCTTTCCAAGATGGCCGACATCTGCCGTTACTAAAAATAGCACAAACATAAAATGACAATTACTCAAGAACCCTTGAATGGAATTCGACCAATTTTAAGTCAGAATGTTCCTTGCATGAAGCCGTTTCGATTAATTGCAATTTGGCTTCCAAGATGGCCGACATCTGCCGTTACTAAAAATAGCACAAACATAAAATGACAATTACTCAAGAACCCTTGAATGGAGTTGGACCAATTTTGTGTCAGAATGTTCCTTACATGAAGCCATTTCGATTAATTGCAATTTGGCATTCCAAGATGGCCACCACCTGCCGTTACTAAAAATAGCACAAAACATGAAAATGACAATATCTCAGTAACCGCTGAATAGATTTTGACGAAATTTGTGTCAAAATGATTTTTGCATTGAGATGTTTCAAAAGTAATTAAATATAGGCAAGTCATAATGGCCTTTGTTACTAAAAATAGAAAAATGTGAAAATAAGAAAATCTCAGTGGAATTGGACTAATTTTCTGTCAGAATGATCATTTCAATAAGCTTTTTCGATTTTTGCATTTTGGCATTCCAAGATGGCCGCCATCTGCCATTACTAAAAATAGCACAAAACATTAAAAATGACAACATCTCATTAACCACTGAAGCGATTGAGACGAAATTTGTGGCAAAATGATTCTTGCTTTGATGTGTTCACAAATTTACAAATATTGACCCATCAAATTGGCCTCTGTTACTTAAAATAGCAAAATTTGAAAATTACAATGGAACTGGACCAATTCTGTGTCAAAATGGTCCTTGCATGAAAGCTTTTCAATTTTTTGCATTTTGGCATTCTAAGATGGCCGCCATCTGCCGTTACTTAAAATAGCACAAAACATGAAACTGACAATATCTCAGTAACCCCTGAATGGATTTTGATGACATTTGTGGCAAAATGATTCTTGCCTTGAGGTGTTTCAAAAGTAAATATATAAAGACCAGACAAGTTGGCCTCTGTTACTAAAAGTAGCAAAATGTGAAATTGAGAAAATCTCTGGAATTGGACCAATTTTATATCAGGATGGGAACATTCGGATACAAAAGCCAGGTGAGCGATATCAGGCCCATTTGGGCCTCTTGTTCACAAATTCTAGGATCTGCATTTATATAAGAATCAGTTTTACTTATAATTTTCAAAAGCACTAAAATGAAAATTATCAGTAAAAAATTGTCAAAATTTGGTGCAAGTTTTACTGTCAATTTTGTTCAAAAAGGGCCTCAGATTGCTCCTGATACATTCTAGATTTTCAAAATTTCCCGGGGGAGGCCCCCCGAACCCCCCCCCCCCCAATAGGAGGGGGAAACCCCCTCTCATACTCTCCCCCCCCCTCGTGCCTTCGGCACTCGCTTCGCGCCTTCGGCGCTCAGCTAACGCCTCCTACTTCTTTATTTGAGCCTTCTATTTCAATTCTTTTTGATGAGAACCCTGTGTATGTGTAACAGTATTTAACTGCATATTATGAATTTACATTATCATTATTTTTATTATCTTTTTTTATTATTTTTATTATATTAAGTAAATGGGACAAAATGGTCACTTGGTGACAGGTCTCTGGGACCGTTGGGTCCTTTTACAACCAATAAGGCTGTAATTCAGGTCAAGTCCTTTGCCTTATATTTAGGCTACACAAAGTTTTGAGTCAACGGGGAATTAACTCTGCTTGACCTGGACACATCGATCACCATTAAGGGGTCCTGACTCATCAGCTCATTAACATAGCTAATGAGACGTAAGGTTCAAACTTAACAAGTCTGAAGAGTTCTTTGAAGTTTCCAAATTTAATAAATGTTTCTTCTGAATAAGCATCCAAAGTTTAGTAAACAAATTACTACATAAAAGTTCTTAAATAATATTGTATGATGGTAGTAAATGAATCTCACATAACTCTCTAACTGATCTAGTCAATTGTTTATTAAGCTTAAAATGGTTCTTTCTGAATGTTTACAGTTTCTAGATTTCTTTGTTAAATATGTAAAAGTTACTTCTCTTGATTAGATCCTTAAGTTGTGATATTGGTCCTTTAACCTATGGAATAGTACAGTTTACAAGTCCTAGTTTAGTTTCCAGAATATAGTTCCAGCATGAAAACACTGGTTCCAAAATGTTCTTTAAGTCATCCCAACATGCAAACGTGTTGAAACGAATGACTGAGTCTGAGACTGTGTTTGCAGTATGAAGTGAAAGACTTGACTAGACTCGACTGATGAAATGAAGTTTTGGTCAACCTTAAATATGATTTTGAATCCAAATGTGTCAAATCACTTGAGGGAAGTCATCAGAGTCAAAATTCTTTGAGAAGAATAAGTTTGCAATGATAAGATGCCTATCAGGAAGTAGAAGTGCCAAGTTTCACTATCTATCAAATCAATCTTTAAATTAAGTCAGGAAGTAAAAGTGCCAAGTTTCACTATCTATCAAATCAATCTCTAAATTATAACAATTAAGATGGCCAAATCACCCAAGTATAGAATTAGGTCTGAAGATGTCAAAGAGTACTTCCTTTGATCTACTGATACAAATCAATGTGCCTGAGCAAATAATGATGGCAACGATTATTTAGAAAAAATGACTTTGCAAGCAATAATTTATAAAAGTTTCAAATATGTAATGGAAAAATATGTTTTGCATTTTCAGTATTAGAGTAATTAAAACAGTAATGAATAAACCTGAAATAAAGTACGTATATGTCATGTATGTGTAACAGTATTTAACTGCATATTATGAATTTACATTATCATTATTTTTATTATCTTTTTTTTTATTATTTTTATTATATTAAGTAAATGGGACAAAATGGTCACTTGGTGACAGGTTCTCCCACCTTAAGAAAGTTCGTCCGAACGTACAACATGCTCTATATACACTATTCTACATACAAGTACATGGTATATACAAAAAAATTGTCAAGTCAGCAGTGATATGTAACTTTATATTTGAGCATCAGCCACTAGATTTTAGAGCACAGCTTCAGAATTGCACAATAGCTTCCAGTGAACATCCCATTTAACAGTGACCAACACATTATGGACTATTTCCTTGCTTACATACACATAATTTGTTTCAGAGAATACCATGATCAAAAACTTAAATGCTTTTGTTTGCTTGCCTCGACACCAAAAAAAAGTTAAAATAAAATGATTGTCACTAATGTTTGAAACTGCAAGGGTGACAGGCAGACTAACATGATGATCAGTCATACTAATCATGCCAATAGCACATTTAGACACCTACAACAGAGTCAGGCAAGCGAAGTTTACCCCAACAACATCAAAAATTAGCATAGTTAACATTTTTAAATGAAATTATTAATTCTAATAATCGAATTGGTCTACATGATTTTGATATTCTTTTTGAAGAAAGTCACTAAATTGACCTGATATTCCTGGTGGTATGTGGTTTAGATTTTCCCATTCTGGTGGGAAGCATTGGGTTTAAGAAACTCAGCAGGCAGTACCAGTTTCCATCTTCCCTAAGTTGCATTTCATGAATGTGTTTGCAACTTGCCATGAGTTTGGGATATTGTTTTGACACTGGCTTGTTTGCATTTTCGGCATGTTTGACATTTACTCTATACAGATAGTCCTCTCTTTCCTCTATGATTTTAACAACTATTTTGGAAGCAAAATGGTGAGCCATTGCAATTGGCTGCCATTGTTTAAAGTTGCCTGTTTTGACCAGATAGTATGATCTGCCATTGAGAATTTTAATTCCAACTAGCTCTGGTTCCGTACTACATTGTTCAGGATCTTCAGTTTTATTTACAATGTTGACATTTGGCTCAGTTTCTTTGAAGAACTTGTGCTGCGTTTGTTTGAGTGGTTTCTTACGTTTCTTGCAAGACATAGTTCTCTTTGTATGAAATTCTCTGATCAACTGAGATGGAATTTTGCAAGGGAAAAACCAACTGGTATTATTGTCTTGGAATTTTACCTTGTAATATAAGGCTCCATTGCTTCTGTTTGAGGCGAGGATGCTTTTAATATCTGATTCTTAAAAAAACCTTGCATGTATTATGCAAGCAGTCCTTACATGCAGGTGTTTTATTTGTACTGTTTTTAGTCTGAGCTATGGCTTGGTTTCTTTCAGTTGTTTTGGCTGGCTTGTTTCTAGCATGAGGTTCATGTGCACATGGTGCATTTTGGTGTTTGTTTCCACTTGCATGTGGAAAAGTTGTCTTTGGTTGTTGGTTTGGTTGCTTTTGATGTTTTGATTTGTTTTGATGAGCCTGAGCATTAGGCATTGCAGGCTTTGATTTGTTTTGATGAGCCTGAGCATTAGGCATTGCAGGCTTTGATTTGTTTTGACGAGCCTGAGCATTAGGCATTGCAGGCTTTGATTTGTTTTGATGAGCCTGAGCATTAGGCATTGCAGGCTTAAAACACTTTCGTCTGTGTTGTGAACTGTTGTTTTGATTCCGTTGGTCTTTTTCATTTTGTTTGTCAGCAGGATTTTGCAGCTGCTGATTAAGTGAAGGACTCCTTTGGTCACATTTTGGCTCTTTAGGCGCTTTCTTTGTTGTGCATTGTTTGTTTTTGCACCAGCCCCTTGCTTTTGAGGAACTGGATGAGGTACTTTAGTTTGGTTTGATTGACCCAATTTTGGTTCATTCGATGCATTTTGGTTGGGCTTTGGTCTTTCTGCTTGTTGACCATTCGTGATTGTTCTTTGACTCTGAGGCTGTTCAGCTGGAAGAGTGATTTCCTCAGGGTCAAGTTCAACATCTGGATCTGGAAGTATATCTGGTGGGTTGGTTGGACGGTCATTAGGGTCATAGTATGGCTTAAGTCTAACAGCATTGACTAAAGACTTTACTTCCAGGTTGGTTTGGCCATTTCTTAGCCTGAATGTGTGATTTGGTCCTATCATGGTGATATAATAGGGACCCACCCATTTTCTGTGGAGTTTTGGGGCTTTGCCTGGAGGTACTTTAGTGCAGTATAGCCAGACCCTCTGAGCTGGTCGGAAGCTAGGAAGTTGGGACCGTTTATCATGCTGATATTTGTATTTGTCTTGTGCAGCTTTGATATTGTCACCTGCTAGCTTCCTACACACTTCCAGATTTTGCAGGATTCTGCCAAGGTGAATCTTGTAGTCTTGACTCAGATGACCCTTAGGTTGCAATACAGTATCTATTGGGAGTCACATTTCCCTACCATACAGGAGGAAGAAAGGACTAAAGTCTGAAGATTGAGTGGCAGGAGTTGACCGATAAGCCATCATAATGCCTGGCAAAATGTCTGCCCAATCATCTTGCTGACCTTTACAATAAGCACGTAGAGCCTGCAGAATATAGGAGTTCTTAGACTCTACGAGTCCATTTGTCATAGGGTGATAAGCACTAGTGTAAGTACGCTTTATGCTGAAAAGCTCTGCTAGGGCTTTCACAAGGTTGCTCATGAAATTCCGTCCTCTGTCACTGACAAGGGATCGGGGAGAACCATATCGGGAAATGATCTCTCTGAAGAGTACTGCAGCAACTTCTGTAGCCTCTTGTGTTCGTAGAGGAAAACATTCACACCATTTTGAATAGCTGTCAACAACAAGAAGCACATGTTTGTACTTTTCTTTTGTGGTCGGCAAGCCACTCAAAATGTCCATATGCCATCTGCTGAACACATCATCAACTGGCTGTGGCTGAAGAGGAGGTGGTTTGGCATTGAAAGCTCTTTTAGACTGCTGGCAAATTTCACAAGTCCTGACATACTGTTTGACATCCTCGTACATGCGAGGCCAGAAGTATTTATTGCGTATTGCTGCATAAGTTCTTTCAAAGCCTTGATGCCCCCCTCCTGCCAAGCAGTCATGATAAGACTTCAGAACATCATCCCTAAGGATAGCAGGAATGGCTAATTGTTTGACTAGCCTTTCCTCAGCAGGAACATTTCTGCTCCTTTTTGAGTAGAAATGTGTTAGTATTCCATCCTCCAGCTCATAGTTGTATGCCTCAGCAACAACTACTCTTGCAAGAAGAGGGTCATCTGGCACCTGACGAGTCTGAAGATAATTGTAAAGCTGCTTGAAGTCCGGGCATGCTTTCTGCTTTGTTGACAGATTCTCAAATGAGATGTCAGCAGGTAGCATGGCCGGCTCTGTTGCAGCAGCAACTACAGCTTCATTCTCATCAGAGTAAACCAGAGTGACCTCTGTGAACTCCTTGGGAGTCTGGATGGAACTGATATGATCAGCAAGTTCACTTGACTCATTTGATGTTGTGTCTGTGTATGTTTGTCTGGACAAGTAATCTGCTGTGTAATTTTTGAAACCAGGTCTATGTTTGATCTCAAAATTGTAGCCCTGAAGGAGTATGCTCCAGCGCCCAAGACGACATTGACAGTCTTTAATGTTCTGACATCAGGTATTTGACTGAGACATTGTCTGTGAAGACTGTGAATGTGGTGTTTGCTAGGTAGTGTCGGAAATGCTGGATTCTTCTACTAAAGCCAGTCCTTCCTTGTCTGTGATGTGCCACTTCAGTTCATTGTTCCGAAGTGCTCGGCCACCATAGCAGACTGGAAGTTCTTTTCCATCATGCAACTGACTAAGTACATAACCGATGGAAAAGTCTGAACTGTCCGTTGACAAGATGAATTGTTTGTCAAACTGAGGATATCTGAGAATCGGTGCAGTGACCAGTTTATGCTTCAGCTCACAGAAGGCATTTTCAGCTTCCTCAGTCCACTTAAATTTCTTATCTTTCTTCAGGAGGTCATGAAGGGGAGCTGCTATCTTAGCACAGTTTCTTATAAACTTGCGATAGTACCCCGTCATGCCAAGTACACTTTTCACTTGCTTTTGAGTGGTTAGACTTTTGGCATTGAGTATTTTCTCAGTGTTTTCTGGATTGACACGCATGCCATCTTTGGAAACTATATGACCTAGGTATTTGACTTGTTTTGTAATGAATTTGCATTTTGAAGGGTGCAGTTTTAAGTTTGCTTTCCTAAGTTTTGTAAAGACTAAGTTTAGATGGTGTAAGTGTTGATCAAAGTCTTTTGAGAATACAAGCAGGTCGTCAATGTACACAAGGGCAATCTTGAAGTTGAGGTTTTTGAGAACCTTGGTCATCAGACTTTGGAAGGTCATTGGCGCATTGACCATTCCGAAAGCTAATCTGTTAAATTTATAGACCCCACTGTGTGTTATGAAAGCACTTTTCATTTTTGTAGACTTATCCAAGGGAACTTGTCAGAATCCACTACGTAGATCAAGCGTAGTGAAGATCTCTGCTTTGGATTCTGCAAGAGTATCAAAGACATCTGACATATGAGGAATAGGAAAAGACATGATTTCCGTAACTGCATTGAGTTCCCGGTAGTCCACACAAAACCGCCATTCATTGTTAGGCTTTTTGACCATAACAACTGGTGAATGCCAGGGTGATGTGCTTTCTTCAATAATACCATGTCTCTTCATTTCCTCTAGCTGCCTGTCCAGTTCAGCCCTCATTTTTGGAGTCTGTCTGTATGGAGGTGTGCTAACTGGTTTTGCTTGGCCTGTATGTATGGTATGAGTGTGTTAACTTATTTCACCTATTTCTGACATATCTTTTGCAAACATATCTCGGTTTAGATGTAAGAACTGTATGAGTTTCTGTTTTTGCTCTCCTGAGAGGTCTGCACATTCTAAGTTAATGCCTAAGTCTTCTAAAATTGCCTCATAGCTTTGTGGGTGACTGCTCTTCTCTGAACTTAAGTTGAAAATGTTAGCTTCAGTTTCAAAAGCGTAAACTGATTCTGTGTGAATTAAATTTGCTTTAGCTAATCTGTGATCTGGCTTTAAAAATACTGGAAGATTGGTTGGATTCATAAGACGATAGACACAGCGGCCATTGTTGACAACTGATAAGCACTTGCTTCCGACTAAATTGTTTTCACTTAATCTTAGGACAGGTTCAAGTAAGAGTGTAGATTGGTTTGGAAATCCAGACACTTTGGCAGGAACTATGACTTCACTGTGTGGGGGTAAAATAACCTCTTCCGCTGGGAAAACAATGCTTGTGTGGTCACTAGTAATCGTAGTAGTGGCAACCGTTATTGTTGATCCCAAGGCTTTGCCACTTGTGACTGGGATTTCAACCTCACCAAATCTTACATTGACATGGTGCTTTTGTAAGAAGTCTATGCCAACAAGCATTTTGACATGAAGATGTTCAAAGACATGAAATGACTGAGTAAAAGTTTGGCCTTCGCACTGGAAGTTTAATTCCACTAAGCCTAGAACACTATGACGTTTATCACAGACTCCTACAATAGCTGATAAATGAGACATCTTTATCTGAACAGATGGAGCAACTTGTTTTAGCAGGTGGTGGCTGATTGCACTTATTTCTGCACCAGTGTCTAGAAGGCAGTCCACAGTTTGTTTTCCTATTTTAACTTTCATCATATTTTTGTTCAGTTTAGATGTGAATGTCATGACTGGTTTTTCAGAGTTGTTTTCATCATTTGTTTTGCAGGCCTTGGCTGAACAGAGCCAATGCCTCTTTTGATTGCGCCTTGGAGCCATGATGTTAGTTTACTAATTTTAGAGGCTGCTATTTATTGTTTAGCAAAGACTTTAAGTCTAATATTGCAGTTGCAGTTATGTTTAGTTCAACAGTCCTATTTTGCAGTTGCAGTTTAAGTTGTGTTTGAAGTTACAGTTGCACTTATAGTTGATACTGATTTTTATTTAAGGTTTCAAACGATTTCCTTAGCTTGCTTTGAGTTATAGAAATGCAAAATGACAGTGTATTTTCAGTCAGCAGTAACAGGTGCTTAGTTCTAATTAAATTTCCTTGATTCTCTTTAATTCACAAACACAGCATCAGTAGCTTAATTCTCTTATGCAGTTGAAGATACTGAAACATTGAAATTTATCGCTATGCAATTACAATTATATATTTTTCTTGTAGCCTGACTTAAGACTTTGATAAAAAAAATTACCTTTAATAGCAAAAATGCAGTTGCAGATGTATAGTTTTATTTCCTTTATTATTCTATTACACACTTAAATGGGGATATGGTCACAGATAAACAGAAGCACAAACTATCATGCAAAACAAAATGAAGCTGTACTCACCAATCTGTGACTGTGTCTTTTCTGTGAAGTCCCTGTGTCTCTATTTATGCTGCTTTATGGCAATAGTCTGTTATACTACTGGCCTATGTTAAGTCTTTTTGTCCACAGAAAATAAGCACCAATCGAAGATCCTTACACTGTTATTTCTTTGGTTTAATTAATCCAATATTTAATCTATTTATCACATTACTAAAACACTAAGCAAATTAAATAACACAAAAAATTAAGCACTAAAAATTTGACATGAAATATGATTCGAAAAGGTCCAATTTTTCCAACGATGAATCTAGATGATGAATGAAGTTTTCTTTTTCATGGAACAATAAAGTCTTGATAGAACGCTGAGGTTGAAGTACCCGGATTCTCCACCACTCTGGGACCGTTGGGTCCTTTTACAACCAATAAGGCTGTAATTCAGGTCAAGTCCTTTGCCTTATATTTAGGCTACACAAAGTTTTGAGTCAACGGGGAATTAACTCTGCTTGACCTGGACACATCGATCACCATTAAGGGGTCCTGACTCATCAGCTCATTAATGTAGCTAACGAGACGTAAGGTTCAAACTTAATGAACAAGTCTGAAGAATTCTTTGAAGTTTCCAAATTTAATAAATGTTTCTTCTGAATAAGCATCCAAAGTTTAGTAAACAAGTTAACACATGAAAGTTCTTATATAATATTGTATGATGGTAGTAAATGAATCTCACGTAATTCTCTGACTGATAAGAAGACAAGTCAATTGTTTGTTAAGCTAGAACTGTTTCTTATTGAATATTAATAAATAAAAATACTTTTAAACTTTCTAAATTTCTTTGATAAATATGTACATGTAAAAGTTACTTCTCTTGTTAAATCCTTAAAGTTTACAAATCCAAGTTGTGATGTTAGTCCTTGATTCTATAGAAAAGTCCAGTTAACAAGTCCTAGTTTAGTTTCCAGAATATAGTTCCAACATGAAAACACTGGTTCCAGAATGTTCTATAAGTCATCCCAACATGCAAACTTGTTGAAACGAATCATTAAATTAAAGTTTTCGTGCTGTGGTTAAGGTGTCCCATTATAAAGGGTACTATGAATATTCTGAAAATTGGGACATCAAAAATTATTATCATAGTTATCCTAACAATAGAGTAGTTTGCTTTACATTGCAGTAATACTTCCAAAAGATGCAGATTCAATGGCAAATAGTGCTGACCCTGATCAGGTTGCTCTTTACAGACCAGTCTGATCTGGATCTGCACCATTTGCTCAGACCTACCTGTCCTGATTCTTTGATTTTTTACAGTAAGCTAGAATTTACAGCTCAGCTGATGATAATAGAGTCTCAAGATAACACTACACATAACACTATCTTGGATATAAAGCTATCATGTCCTGCCGTATTCATAAAGCCACTTAAGTCGTTGCTATGCGGTTGTTAAGGCTAAATATCTATAAAGGAGATGCCCTACAGCTATGAACTTTGCTCTGGAGGAACAGTCTTTGTAAGACTGTTCCTCCAGAGCGAATTTCATAGTTGTAGGGAATCTCCTTCAAAGAAATTTAGCCTTAGCAACAGCATAGCAACCACTTAAGTCGTTTTATGAATACGGCCCCAGGGTTCTCTTTAAGACTAACTGCAAAACAATATACCAGATTCAACAAAATAAGCACACATGCCCCTATAAACACACATCATGGTAATTTACGAGGCATATAACTATATTAAAGAACACAATATGTTTTTTCTGGTTTATCCCTTTCTTTGCTAGTTTACAACAGCTGAAAAATGCTATAAAGTCTTTTGATTTCACTTGTAAAGCTTTTTTCTTAAATTTGTTTCCTTCAATATATAATAATTCAGTGAATTTGCCCTTATAAATAAGAAAGAAAATTTACTACAAGTATTTGCCGTATTTTTTTAAAAAGTAAAATGGCAAATGAGCATTTAATGAAAATGGGTACACTTTCAGGGGTAGAAACTCTGCTGTCTTCATTTTGCCTCCCTTCTGCATATGGGTTAACTCTTAAAGGAAAGAATTTGCTCCTCTTAGAACCATTTTTTCCTTTAAGGGTAAACGCAATAGTGGAAGGGTGATGTTTTCTAGGTAAACAAATAGAAAGTCAGGAAAATTTTCTCCCCTTAACAAAATGACAGAAAACATATTGTAACAATATGCATCTGAAGTGTATACAGTTAAGTTCCTAAGCATAGATGAATTAAATATACATTCTACGTCTGCCTATGAAATACAAATCTCACAAAATTTTGCTCTAATTTGAGCTGATTTCCAGAATATGTTAAATCAAACTTATATTCAGGATGAAGTTCTTGTTTAGTTTTTCTTGAAATATTTCATTAGATGGAGTAGCCTGCAACAGGATGGGGTGCTCAGTCTGATTTTACATTTTAATCCACTTATGACAAGTGGATTCTTGGACAGGTCCATTTCCAATTTAAAGGGTATCAGGTTTAGTTCATTTTCACTAATTCATCTGTACAAAATTCCAATGTTCCTATAAAAAATTTGGACCCCAATTAGATGCCCTATTAGTGGCATTTGATCAGATTCTACACTGTTTACCAATGTCCTTTTCATAGCTGTCCATGTATTAATGGGTTAAGAAGACCTCAAGATGAATCACATAAACTTTCTTCCCCCGCCTGCACAAAAGCATCAAATAAAAGATTTTAAATCAGTTAAAATTTGAGCCAGGACACAAATAAAAACAACAAAGTGACGTGTACCCAGCAAAGACTCGGATCAGCCTGGGCATCTGCCCAGCCTGATCAGAGTCTTTGCTGTGCATTTGAAGAGAAGGTAAGGGTCAAAGCTGCCTTCATGCCAGCAGCAAACTCTGCTCAGACTGAATAGATGCCCAGGCTGATCTGAGTCCTGGCTGGGCGCACATGCCACTTCATTGGTTTTGTCGTGTTGCGGCTCATTTATTTGGATAAATTTATAAGTCTCACTTAATTTTGATAAATCTCACATTAAAACCTATCAGATCTCACATACTGCAGTTCAAAACTAATAGCCTCTGTGGACAGACAGACACACACACACAAAAAACAACAACAAATATGTCTGAAATGTTCATATTTATGCACACAGCATTGGCTGCAGAGCACATTTTACATGCGAATTATGAAAACTGGAACATGAGAGTTGAGGGGTAATCCATTAAAGCAAACAAACACAAAAACACTTGCATTATTTCAAAACAAACCACTCAATGGCAACTTTGTAAAGTTTTCCTAAGCTAATAAAGTCAAAAGTTAACTTGATATTAAATTTTTTTGTCAGATGATATGGCCAATACAATGTCATTGCTGAAAAACAGTGATTTGCTTTTGCACTGTAACAGCTACACTGAAGGACTTTAAAAACGCAAAAAATTAAAATTCATAAAAATTACTAATTTCTAGTGAACTAATTCAATTGAAATTTGGCAACGATGACCATCAATATGTCAGCAAAACATGTTCAAAATTTCATATAAAAATGATAAGTAATATTAGCGCAACAGTCTATCAAATAGCAATACCCTTAGATTCTAACGTTGCAAGTATTATCTCAATCAGTGACATGTCTAGAGACAAAGGCGACCAGTCAAACTTTGCTGCCATAAAATTGACGGTGAGGCGGGCAGTATGGACTGGGGCATTGTCTTGTTGGTATAAAAAAAATTCCTCTCTTATAATTTTGACGCACAAAGGGTATTACCACAGGACGAAGAACATTGTTAATGTAGCGTCTTGACGTCGGCTCGTAATTCTTCGGTGTCAACCTTTACTGTCCCAGTAGCCTGGTAACGATTTCTAAGGCGCTGAACAGTCAACAGATAGCAATTATAATGTCATGTGACGTCAGAAACACACAGTCCGTCTTGTAACATTCCGATTTTGCCAGATCGCTCATGTTTGGACAAGCGTGGCGTGATTAATAATGTTGTAGAACTAAAGCTTAAGTGTTTTTTAGACATGTATAACTACAAGCTACATGTGACATGGTAATTTGTTTTTCCTCATTCATTCGTGGGTACACCACGTGCAAAAAATGTAAAACAATGATGCATAGCTAGTGGTGGCCAGTGCATTTAAAAATGCCGGTTTTAGATATAGATAGAAGCAGAGTGTCGTTACCAGCCGATTTTATCTGTTAGAGAAGACAAAAAATATTCTGGGTGCAAGAAAAAACGATTTTCATTTTTTGCGTTTTTAAAGTCCTTCAGTGTACTCACATAAAGTGAATACATTTGATGCTGTAGAACCCAGTAGGGCTGGGACAAAATTACTACCCGTTACCCAAATGCGCATGCTTATTAATATGTAATGTGTAAGTATTCTATTTCAATAGAATTCCATGTGAGTAGAGCAAAGTTTAGTGTGCCTGTCTTGTAAATCGCAATCGCATCTTGCCAAACCAGTTTTGTAAATAACAAAGGAGATTTCTACATTTTAACACTTTTTCCCGTGCACACATATGCCAACAACAGATACCTTACTTATTATTTGATCGAAACATATATTTTCTAACTGTGGACAAGCTCAAAATGCTATGGTAACAGGTACTCGGGTACCCACGGGTAACAGGGACTCGGGTACGAGGGTACAAAATTGTACCCGTCCCAGCTCTAGAACCCAGGTAATTTTAACACATCCATCATAATCTAAAAAGTTTATTAAGATACTGTATTTATTCAGCAGTAAGACAGGTTTTCTTCCCTCCAGAAGGATCCTATACCTAAATTATTGTGCTGCAGAGGTTTTTTCCCGATCCTACACCTAAATTATTGTGCTGCAGAGTTTTTTCCCTTCCATAACAATCCCAAAAATCTGGATCCATCCTATATCCCTCCAAAAACAATCCCAAAGTCTAGATCCATCCTATATCCCTTCAAAAACAATCCCAAAATTCTAGATCCATTTCCCTTCCAAAACAATCCCAAAATTCTAGATCCATCTTTCCCTTCCAAAACAATCTAGATCCATCTTTTCCTTCCAAAACGATCCAAAAAATCTGGATCTAGACTTTGGGATTGTTTTGGAAGGGATATTAGATGGATCTAGATTTTTAAACAATCCAACAAATCTGGATCTAGACTTTGGGATTGTTTTGGAAGTGATATTGGATGGATCTAGATTTTTGGGACTGATAATAATCCCAAAAATCTGGATCCATCACATATCCCTTCCAAAACAATCCCAAAAATCTAGATCCATTTCCCTTCCATAACAATCCCAAAACACTAGATCCATCCTATATCCCTTCCAAAACAATCTAGATCCATCTTTCCCTTCCAAAACAATCTAGATCCATCTTTTCCTTCCAAAATGATCCAAAAAATCTGGATCTAGACTTTGGGATTGTTTTGGAAGGGATATTAGATGGATCTAGATTTTTAAACAATCCAAAAATCTGGATCTAGACTTTTGGATTGTTTTGGAAGGAATATTAGATGGATCTAGATTTTTAAACAATCCAAAAAAACTGGATCTAGACTTTGGGATTGTTTTGGAAGTGATATTGGATGGATCTAGATTTTTGGGATTGATAAAAATCCCCAAAATCTAGATCCATCCTATATCCCTCCCAAAACAAGTCCGAAATTTTAGATCCAGATTGTTAGGATCCTTTTGGAAGGGAAAGATGGATCTAGATTTTCGGTTTCTTTTGGAAGGGAAAAAAACCCGCTGACTTATTACTGAAGAAATATATATTAATGATGCTTTGAATACCTGGCCCCACAGCATAAAGTCTACTGTCCACCACAAGGATGTTTGATATTGGGCCAGAAATGCCTAAACAAACATAACAAACCCAGAATATCCTACTGACCTGGATCTGCACTGTTTGCAATATCCTAAAATCAACTTGTTCGAGTTCAGGAATTTGTTCATGTGTATGGGCACAGCCCCTATGGTTTGCCTAGCATTTTTAAAGAGGCAGACATCTCTAATAGAATTCAAGCTGGTGAATCTGTTCTTCAACGGGGTTCCTTTCTTAAAAGGGGGCTACTCTTAAGGGAGAGAATTTGCTCTCTGCAGAGAGCAAATTCTTTCCCTTAAGAGTTGCCGCTTATGAGAAGGGGAAAATATTATCATGTCAGAAAGATCTCCCTTCGAAGTGTACCCAAACAGGTTCAGATGTCCCGCTATTTAGTATAATGGATAACTACATTAATCCATATTCTAATAACATCTGAGGTAACAATATGACTATATATGATGTATCTACATGGATAATGTTCTGTGACCAATGATATATTTTGTTTGTATTGCGTTATCAAAAACAAAAAAATGAAACAAATGGAACGTAGACATTCAAAACGTTTTAAGAAATATTTTGCAATATAACAAGGCTCCAGAAAATGGGATTATGATGATAATTCAGAGATAACATCTACATTCTCTACACAACATTATGTTACCACACCTGATTGGGTGGTGTTTAACAAAAATAAGAAAGTAAACAGAGATTAATATATGGCAGTTGTCATATCATACCCTATATGAACCCTTGACTCATACCAACTCTGCAATCAACAACTCCCATATCAGGCCTGAGGGCTGATATGGATCAAGAGCTGATATCACCCCTGGTTAACTATGTATGTACAAAGGCTGTTACCAAACGAAAAAGATTTCTTAGTTCCAAAACAACATGGTCATTGTGGCTAAACGAATTTGTATAGCCATGATGACCAAGTGTAGTTTTGGAACAATAACTCTTTTTCGTAACAGCTCTTTTTCATTTCATAACAGTCTTGGAAACATTGTTAACCAGGTTTTGAGGTTATAAAACTTGAGAATAATCTCAAAAATAAAGCACACTGATAGGCTGCTTCCGAGCATGTGCTCGGAGGCAGCCAATCAGTGTGCTTTATTTTGAGTTTGAGAATGTACTCAAGTTTTATAACCTCTGGGCCAGGTGTAGATATGGACTTACCGAGTATGATATGAAAACTGCAATGTAATAATCTGTTTCACTTTTTTTTTTGGAAAACTTGCCAATAAGAAACAAAAGCAGCAATGATAGGGGAGAATGCTACTTGCAGCTAAATATTTTTCTTTGTCTTTTTTCTCTTCTGCTTCTTGCTTATGTAATTCTGTCCAAATACTTACAGCAGAGCCCCGGTAGCTCAGTAGGTTAAGCGCTGGCCTGCTGATCTAGCAGTCCCGGGCTGGAGCCCGGGGTTCGAGCCTCACTGTAGGCAGGAATCTTTTAAATCATAAAAGGGGTTCCATTGCACACAGCCTTTCATTATTACCCACCCATCGTCCTGATATGACTGAAATACTGTTAAAAAGGATGTAAAATTGCAAATCAAACATCCATCCTATTATTATATAATTTTTATGGTAACTGTGAGATTCTAAAGCCCCCAGGCTTATAATATATGGAATGTAGACTCTAACATTAATCCATTGCATTCTGGGTATTTTTTGTCGTCTGCTGAAATTGTACTCTGCATCAAAAATCAAGAATATTTTGGCAATATTGGTCTAACCAACTCTAGTAGAAATGATGTCTAGGCAGCAAACAGTTTGGATCTTAGATCAGGCCCCATGTTTGTGGGGCCTGATATGGATCCAAACTATTTGCCCAGCTACCCCTAAAGGGGTAACCCAAATGGAATGGGTTAACCCATTTATGATGAGTGGATTCTACTACCTGGCTCTTTGGAATTAAAGGGGTGTCAGGTCAATTTCATTATTACATATTTATCACATGAAACGTGCAGTATGTATGGAAAACAATGTAGATCCTGATCAGATGCCACATTTTTGTGGCATCTGATCTGGGTCTACACTGTTTGCCACTATCCCTTTTATTGGTGTCCAGGCATAATGGGTTAAAAACAATGGGCTGATAGCAAGACAACATTCAAAGGCACAAACCCTGATAAGGCCACAAATTTTGTCCACTAACTGTTAAGTGTCTCCTTAGAAGCTCAAGACATGTCCACGCTCAAGACAGCTCCCCTGACTGGCCTTTGCCCATCATATAAATTTTTTTAATTAAATCTAAAATTTGAAATTTGAAATTTAGACACAAATGGCGACACTTACCTCAAAAGGTGACTTTCTGCAAGCTAAAAAGGAGACTCTCAATTGGCCTTAGGTCACCATATTTACTCTTAAGCAGACTCGACATATGCCTCTGGTCATGCTTAAACCGATGCCATCTGTCAGCCAAAAAATATTAGCACACTTTATTTTACATGCACCAGGAGACTAATTAATCCTTGATTAATAACTGTATTAAGCTAACAATGCTTTGTACAGCTCAGCCCTGGCTGCAACTCCTGGGTCTACACTGTTCAAGAATTCACCAGCATGTTTTTAAAGAATCACCAGGAAGTAAAGTCAACTTATTCAAATTTTATCTTAAGGTATAAGGGTACACTTCCATGTATTTCTGCCATTTTTAGCTCACCTGAGCCAGTGTCTCCGGGGGAGCTTATAGTATAGTCAGGCTCCGTCGTCCGTCCGTCTGTCCACAATTTCAAACGACTTCTCCTCTGAAACCGCTGGGCTGATTGTAACCAAATTTCATATAGAGCCTCCTGGGACCTTAGGAACAAAAAGTTGTTCAAACGGTCCTGGTCACATGACCAACATGGCCGCCATGCCCTTATATGGTAAAAACCTAAAAAAATCTTCTTCTCCAGAACCAGTAGGCTGATGGCCTTGAAACTTGGTATGTAGCTTCGGGTACGGGAGTACTACCAAGATTGTTCAAATTATGACCTTGGGTTGACCTTGACCTTTTTTACGGTAAGGTCAAATTTGCTTCCTTGTGCTTTTATATGGCAAAATGCTAGAACATAAGATATCTTGGAAACTGTTGAAGATTTTGGGCAAAAATTGGTATCTACAGTCATCTTAATGAGTACATGAAGATTTATGAGTACAAGAGGTCAAGGTCATTCTTTGACCTTTGACCTAGAACTCTCATATTTTGACAATTCCAAACAATCTCCTCAAAAGCCCCTGGGCCAATTGAAACCAAATTTCATATAGAGCCTCCAGGAGTTGAGGGAACAAAAACTTATTCATACGATTCAGGTCACATGACCAACATGGCTGCCACGCCCAAAAAACCTTTAACAAGAGGGCCATGAGGCCCTGAATCACTCACCTGGGCAATTGGCAAGGAGGCTTTTTCTTATCATGTCTGAAATCGTCAAAATATGAGTCTTGGGTCAAAAGTCGAAGAATGACCATGACCACTTGT
The DNA here is from genome assembly GCA_963989385.1 of Ctena decussata. NCBI lineage: Eukaryota > Metazoa > Mollusca > Bivalvia > Lucinida > Lucinidae > Ctena > Ctena decussata. The sequence continues at coordinate 131,644 of CAXDIV010000107.1, read as the reverse complement.
ACTCATAAATCTTCATGTACTCATTAAGACAACCAAATATACCATTTTTAGGCCAAAATCTTCAAAACTTTCCACGAAATCTTATGTTCTAGCATTTTCCCATATTTGACCATGCCGCAAAAAAGGTCAAGGTAAACCCAAGGTCACCATTTGAACAGTCATGGTGGTACTCTTGTACTCCCTGCTACTTACCAAGTCTCAAGGCTATAGGTGTATTGGTTCTGGAGAAGAAAAATATTAAAGAATTATACCATAAGTGGTAATGGCCGCCATGTTGGTCATGTGACCTGGACCATTTGAACATATTTTTATTCAATCAACCCCTGGAGGCTCTATAATTATGAAATGTGTTTACAATTGGCCCTTTGGCTTTTGAGGAAATGGTTAAAAATGTCATAATATGAGCGATCTGGATCAAAGGTCAAGAAATGACCTTGACCTCTTGTACTCATAATTCTTCATGAACTCATTAAGACAACTGTATATACCAATTTTTAGGCCAAAATCTTCGAAACTTTCCATGAAATCTTATGTTCTAGCATTTTCCCATATTTGACCTTGCTGTAAAAAAAGTCAAGGTCAACACAAGGTCATAATTTGAATAATCTTGATAGTACTCAAGTACCCAATGCTACATACCAAGTCTCAATGCCATCGGTCAATTGGTTCTGGAGAAGAAGATTTTTAAAGGTTTTTACCATATATAGGCATAGTGGCCATGTTGGTCATGTGACCAGGACCTTTAGAAATTTTTTTCATTCCCTCGACCCCTGGATGCTCTATAAAAAATTTTGGTCACAATTGGCCCGGTGGTTTTTGAGGAGATTGTTTGAAACTGTCAAAATATGAGAGTTCTGGGTCAAAGGTCAAAGAATGACCTTGACCTCTTGTACTCACAAATCTTCTGGTACCCATTAAGATGACTGTATATACCAGTTTTTAGGCCAAAATCTTCAAAACTTATCATGAAATCTCATGTTCTTGCATTTTCCCATATTTGATCATACCGTAAAAAAGGTCAAGGTCAACACAAGGTCATAATTTGAATAATCTTGATAGTACTCAGGTACCCAATGCTACATACCAAGTCTCAAGGCCATCGGTCAACTGGTTCTGGAGAAGAAGATTTTTAAAGGTTTTTACCATATATGGGCGTGGTGGCCATGCTGGTCATGTGACCTGGACTGTATCAATACATTTTTGTTCCCTCAACCCCTGAAGGCTCTATATGAAATTTGGTTTCAATTGGCCCAGTGGCTTTTGAGGAGATTGTTAGTACTTATCAAAATATATGAGAGTTCAGGGTCAAAGGTCAAAGAATGACCTTGACCTCTTGTACTCGTAAATCTTCATGTAGTCATTAAGATGACTGTATATACCAATTTTTAGCCCAAAATCTTCAACAGTTTCCAAGGTATCTTATGTTGTAGCATCTTGCCATATAAAAGTATAAGGAAGCAAATTTGACCTTACCGTAAAAAAGGTCAAGGTCAACCCAAGGTCATAATATGAACAATCTTGGTAGTAACCGCGTACCCGATGCTACATATCAAGTTTCAAGGCCATCGGCCTATTGGTTCTGGAGAAGAAGATTTTTTCAGGTTTTTACCATATATGGGCATGGCGGCCATGTTGGTCATGTGACCAGGACCGTTTGAACACTTTTCGTTCCTAAGGTCCCAGGAGGCTCTATATGAAATTTGGTTACAATCGGCCCAGCGGTTTCAGAGGAGAAGTCATTTGAAATTGTTGACGGACGACGGACGGACGGACGACGGACGACGACGGACGACGGAGCCTTACCATCCTATAAGCTCCCCCGGAGCCGCTGGCTCAGGTGAGCTAAAAATCTTCTTCTCAAGAACCAAATGACCGATGGCCTTGAAACTTGGTATGTAGCTTTGGGTACCTGAGCACTGTCAAGATTGTTCAAATTATGACCATGGGTTGACTTTGATCTTTTTTACAGCAAGGTCAAATATGGGAAAATGCTAGCACATAAGATTTCATGGAAAGTTTTGAAGAGATATGCCTAAGAATTGGTATATACAGTTATCTTAATGGGTACATGAAGATTTGTGAGTACAAGAGGTCAAGGTCATTCTTTGACCCGTGACCCAGAACTCTCATATTTTGACAATATCAACCCCCCCCCCCCCCCAAAAAAAAAAAAATACTGGGCCAAATTGTAACAAAATTTCATATAGAGCCTCCAGCGATTGAGGGAATGAAAAATTGTTCAAACAGTCCAGGTCACATGACCAACATGGCCGCCAGGACCATATATGGTAAAAACCTTTAAAAATCTTCTTCTCCAGAACCAATTGACCGATGGCCTGGAAGCTTGGTATGTAGCATTGGGAATTCCAGTACTATCAAGATTTGTTCAAAATAATGACCTTGGGTTGACCTTGACTATTTTACTGCAAGGTCAAATGTGGGAAAATGCTAGAACATAAATTTCATGGAAAGTTTTGAAGATTTATGCCTAAAAATTGGTATCTACAGTCATCTTAATGAGTAAATGAAGATTCATGAGTACAAAAGGTCAAGGTCATTCTTCGACTTTTGACCCAGAATTCTGTCATTTTGACAATATCAAACCATCTCCTCAAAAGCCCCTGGGCCAATTTTGAAACCAAATTTTATATAGAGCCTCCAGGGGGTTAAGGGAATGAAAAATTTTTCAAACGTCCAGGTCACATGACCAACATGTCCTCCATGCCCATATATGGTTAAAACCTTTAAAAATCTTTTTCACCAAAACCAATTGACCGATGGCCTTAGAGTAACTAGAGGCTGAATGGACCCAGGTGAGCTACAGGACCAATGGTCCTCTTGTTTTCAAAGGGAGCCAAATTTTGTGTCTTCCTGTTTTCTTCCCTGGACAAGAAACCCATTTCACAATTGAGTCAACTCTTAAAGGAAAGAATTTGCTTCTACAGGAGCAAGTTCTGTCTTCTAGGAGCAAATTCTGTACTTTAAGAGTTGTCCATAAGTGAAAAGGGAAGCAAAACGAACATGGCAGATTTTTCCCTTGAAAGTGTACCGATTTACCTTAAATATAAGAATATTAATTAGGGAAGGTGTCGCTGTAAGCATGCATGCATTTCAATATCACAGAATAATAATTTTCTATAAGATTCATCAATAGAAATACATCGTTATTAATAGTAACTCCATTTTGGTCTATCGCTGTCATTTCTTAATCCAAGAAGCCGGCTGATTTCTTGGTCCCTTTGGCTGCTTTCCAATTTTTATCTTGTACCCTGAAAAAATTGGATCAAAATTTAATTAATGAAGTTTTGCTATAACCTGGAACTATTAATAATACCCTTTCAACATGACACACTTTTGTATCAACCAGAGAAATGCCATAAAATCCATCCCAATGGTAATGTTCTTATGACAAGAGGGCAATGGTGGCCCTGGGTTGCTCTCCTGAGCATCATGTGAACCAAGAATATTCCAGTTATTTTACTGATCCTGGTGTAAATATGACAAGGTCAACTCAGGGTCATAATTTAAAGACACTATGGTGGGCCCTAGTCCCCAATGCTACATAACAAATTTCATTGCAATCGGCCCACTGGTTCTGGAGAAGAAGACTTTTGAAGTGTTTTTACCATATATGGGTGTGGCGGCTCCAGTTTCCTTCTTTGTCTATATTTCATGCAGATAACTATTCTGTCAAAACTAAAGAAATTTGATCAAAACTGTGCTCTATAGAGTGTACGCAAGGTTTTTCTAAGGTTTGATCTACTGACCTAAATTCTTACCCAACATAACCCAGTTTCAAACTTTGCCTATATTTTATGGAGATGAACATTCTGACATTGTTTCTTGAAGATTGGGTCATAACTGTGCCTTCTAGAGTGTACACAAGGTGTTTCTAAAATTTGAATTGGTGACCTAGTTTTTGACCCAACAATACCCAGTTTTGAACTTGGCCTTGATTTCATAAAGATAAACATTCTGACAAAGTTTCATGAAGATTGGATCAAAACTGTGCCCTCTAAACTGTACAAAGGTATTTCTAAAATTTGGCCATCTGACATAGTTTTTGACCCGACATGACCCAGTTAGGACCTTGACCTAGATTTCAAAGAGATATACATTCTTACAAAGTTTCATGAAGATTGGATGAAAACTGTGCCCTCTTGAGTGTACACAAGCAAAAGCTGACAGATGTCTCGGACATCTTGGACGTCTCTGATGTCTACACATACAAGGGACAATGGACATCATGGTATCCCAAAAACTCACCATGAGCACTTCGTGCTCGGGCTCAGATGAGCTAAAAACAGTACAGTGTTAAGAAATACCTCTAGCAGGGAACTGTTGAGTAATAGTTCACTCTTTGGAGGTTAGTTGTAAAAAAGATCATATCACAAGCACAAAGCATGAGTAATATATCATCCTACAACTTATCAACTAATGTCAGTGGCAAATACTGACAATTTTTGTTACAATTTGATGATGTTCCTTTACCGTCCTGTTTCACAAAAATTTACCGTACGATGAATCGTGCGATAATCGTTCGTTTGGTCGTACGAGAATCGCACGATTCTCGCACGATCGTTTCATAAAAACATCGTACGACAGATAGTACGATTCTCGTAGGATTTTAGTTATACGATGGATCGCAGACGTGATGTGTATTAGCTTTGACAGATGTGTATTGGGTTTTATAAACACAAAAAGTAGCGATTTGTAATACAACGCAATCATGTCAAAGAAAAAGGTCAACAGGACCTCCAATGAGGTTAAAGCCCTTCTCACTGAAGTAAGGAAGATGGATGGAAGGATGCCTTGCGATTTTACGTCCGTTTCAACAGCATTTCAGTCGTATCAGGACGGTGGAAGGGTGATAACGAAAGGTTATGAGCAATGGAACCCTGTTTACGATTGAAACGATTTCTGCCTCCGGAAACGACCTCAGGACCGCTTGATCAGCAGGCCAGCGCTTAAACCACTGAGCTACCGGTGGCTTCTAAGTAAACATGGACGACTCCTAACCAAAGACACGAAGGATCGCACCTGGGAAGTTTTCAGTCCAAGGTATAAAGTTTTTTATCCTTAGTTGCAGATCTTCAAAACCAAGATAAGTAGTAAAGGGTGTCACTGCATAGTGACACCCTTTACTTCTAAGATATGATAACAAAATTCCTATATAAATTCATTTTACAAAAGTGGGGATTGGAGATCCAAAACCTAGGACTGAACCTCTAAAAACAAGGCTGAAACTCAGTGTTTTGAAATTCATTGTGCATTGGCTTGCCATGCCCTTCCTCGATTTTCGAAATACAGTTTTGAGAAAGAAGTTCCGAGGAATTAAACTCGGGTCTTTTTATTTTGCCAAATGCTGTCTGTGATTGTATCAGCTCTTTCAGACTTGCACTGCTGAACCTTGTGGTCAGCGCAATAATTCGCTTGTATAGTATAGCAAGCCAAATTTCGCATTCTCAATTTTAGGTGTTAAGTTTTCAATCCTTTGTTTTAACTTCAAAACTAATTTTTGAAAATTCAAATTTTCTATAATCGTTTTTACAAATCCGGGTATTGAAATCAGATTTGAAACCTATGACTGAACTGAAACCAAGGTTTGAAGCTCAATTTAGGGTAAAATTTCTTAAACCTAGTTTAAAGATTTATTGTGCATTTGGCGTGCCATACCGTTGAACACAAACATGCAGTCTCCTCAGATCAGAGATCACCTGATTAGGGGTTCAAACAGTCCTAAAACCTCCCATTTTCTTGTAAGATAATTTCTCTCTATAAGAACAAATGCTGCCGTAATGATTTTGAGAATAGTCTCTAATACATTGCAGGTAAATTATCCCGCAAGAATCGCACGACAATCGTACGATAATCGTACAGGAAAAACTTCACTCAAAATCACCCTTAGGTGATTTATCATAAATTTGGAATTTTGTTAATTGGCTGATTTTCTCAAAACTTGGTATATGCTTTTCAGAAAGACAGTAGATAAATGTAATCTATTCAAAAGTTGAGTATGAATATGTTGTGCGATGAAAGAGGAGAAAAAGTGAAATTTACGACTGCCCTTCAGGTATCGTAGATTTGATCGTAAATTGAGTTCTACGAGGACAATAGTGAAACCGAGATTTTTTTCATGAAAGCGATTTTTGGTCGTAAAATTCTCGTACGATCATCTTACGACGAATTTCAATCGTACGATTCGTTGTGAACCAGGCCCCAGCTTTACGTAAAATGGTAACATGTCAATACATTATTCCTGACATACATTTACCCTGGACAAGTGCTCCTGCTGTGTGTATCCCCTCTCTCTTTGTGTGGAAATTGCGGTTAATGCTTCTTGTGCATGTATACACTTTCTTGAATTCTCCTACTTCTTTGAGCTTGACAAAATATAAACTTGGCAATTAAAAGTACTTTTAATATCAATCACTATCATGCATCTGACATATTTTTCATGAGAAATTTGAAATTTATAATATATATATATTCAGGCACATATCTTTAAATCTCATACCTCGAATATCACTAGAATCTGTCGTACCACCACCCACTGCAATGAGGCAAAAAATACGTGTATAAATATGGGATATATCCTATGTTATTAGCATGCAAATAAGTAAGAAATCTAAGTTCTTCAGATCAGGTAAATGTTAAGAATTAACCATTATGCTTTGATTTTTTATATTATATTTCCCCATGCAAATACATGTATAAGTTTTGATGTGTCTTCAGAGCTGTCCCAGCATTTAAGGATTCCAATGAGATTCATTAAGGTGAACGGATGCACACATTCAAGGGGAACAACTCAGCCATTTTCACTTTTCCAAACGGAAGTCAACTCTTAAACCTTTTAAGGGAAGGAGTTTTTCTCATAGAAACAAATTCTTTCCTTTAAAAGCATGCTCCATTTTTGATAGGTTACAATGTCTACCAAAGCAAACAGAAGTCACAAAAGTTGTCTTCCCTTTGCAAAAATGGTGGGAAAACATGACAGTGAATCCGTTCACTTTAATGTACTGTAACAGCTCAATGCATTCCAATACCATAGCTGTCAACCTACTACTTTCTGTTATGATCTATTCCATTTTAATATGTAAAATGCCAGAAATTATAATAGTTGAACTGACAGTCTTATAACCAAATATTTACATTCTTGATGTATTTACTGAAAAACCCTATAGTAATGTAGTTTACATTCCAATAATTACATTGAGACACGCGACGTCAATGACGTCAAAATAAACAATGGCTACAACCTGATTGGACGTCAGCAACGTAATGACGTCATGCATGCCGTTCTGCTGTTAGCAGAAAAAAACTGCGTGTACTGCGTGTACATGTTTTACTGCTTCAATTTTAGTGCTTTTATAAGATTTTCCATGAAAGATTTGATTGAAACGAATGTAAATATAAGCAATGAACTTAATTTTTCTGATGTTTATCGAAGTGTAAACTACATTGGGTCACAAGAAAAGTTTACATGAACCCCTTCGGGGTTCATTCACTTTGCACGTGACCCAATGTAGTTTACACTTCGATAAACCTCAGAAAAATAAAATTCATTTCTTAAATAAATACAGTACTTTGTACCCTGAGCTCAGTTCAGACTACTCCAAAGAAGTGCAATGTCTGACAAGTTATTCTGATGGAACAAACATCGCTCACAAATTACAAACTTGACAAGAATATGTTGAATAAAATATTGTTTACATTAAACTTGACAAGAGTTCACTATAAGGATCAAATAGTTCAGATGTCAAGATATATACTGTTAATTTGGCTGCATGCTAATATCTAGGATTATAACAGGACTATGTTATGGCCTCAACCAGATACAGTACATCTCCCTTTTTCTTACCGACTAGACAGAGTTTGTTCTATTTTTAGCGGTGCTGGAAAATTCTGTCTTGCCCATATGCTGGGACAGCTCACATGAGCTAGAATTCTATGTATCACTACGCGCTTATTGAAATCCGGTGCACACGGATTGGCTATTCTATACTTTGTGTATTATTTGTTCATATGAATGAATTTCCATATCAAAAAATCACAGGAAAGGTATCCATTCCTTATACTTCCATTATAATCTGTTTCTATGTCTTAACGTCGGAAAAACATCCGAAATAGTCAATGTTTCAACGTGACAAACACTGTCGAGGGTGCCGCCATTTTAAAGACGTTACCAACTGACGTTTGAAATGACGTTCACGTTACGTCACAATTAACGTCATACACGCGCTTGCTGTAGTCGTTTCAATACTAATTTTGTTCTCTAATATGAATTTCAATTAGAAAATAAAAAAAATGCGGATTTGTCAAGGACCTATTTTTTACCTGTTCACTACAAGAGCCATGAGGCTGACGCGGTTGTACTACTTACACTTGGACACGTTCGCATGAAATAGGCCTGATAGTTCCGCGTTCAATTTGAAATAACTATTATCGTAGGTAAGAAAAATAATCAATCATTGGTCTCTGATGCGGACAGGGAAATCCCAACCCTCGGGCACACGGGGTGCGTCGGAAACTCGGCAAGCCTCGTTTCCAATTCAACCCGTGTGCCCTTCGGTTGGGGTTTCCCTGTCCGCATTGGAGACCAATGATAGATTCTATTTATCTCATGCACATGTAGGAAATGCACAATCACTTCAAAATACCTGAATTTTACCGATTCCAAAAGTTTGGTCAGAGGCTTGTATTGTTTTGCAAAGACCCTGACTTCATTCCCCATCATGCAGACTGGTTTTGCTGTTTCCAATTAGCATAGGACAACTAATGATACATATATGGGTGGCACACATACAAAGGAATCTTAAGGTGTATGGGGACACTACATTGTTTTTCAACTATTCATCCAAAGGGAAACAACTTTTGGGACTTTCCGTTTGCTTCCCTGGATGATGTAGCCTTTTCAAAATGGGGATGTAGCCTTTCCAAAATGGGGTCCACTCTTAAAGGAAACAAGAATTCCGCGGAATGGTGTGTCTCGCCTGCTACCGCTTTGTCACAAAAACAGAGCTCAATCAGCAAAGATGTATGCATGAACCAAGTTTCTTGGCTCTAGCCCTAATAATTTCTGAGAAACAGACCTAAACGTGAAAACTTGACAAAAATTGCAAAGTCAGTCAACCCTAAAATGTAGGTCAAGACTAAATATTGATGATGTTTTGAGCTCTTCTCTTCTAGATGAATGCATGACCCTAGTTTCATGGCTCTAGGCCTTATAGTTTCAGAGAAACAGACCTAAATGCGACCAAAATTTGCAAAGTCAGTCAACTGTAAAATGTAGGTCAAGACTCAATATTGATGATGACTTTGATATTCACTCTTCCAGATGTACCCATGAACCAAGTTTCATGGCTCTAGCACTTATAGTTTATGAAGGAATGACCTAAAGGCAAAAACTCAACAAAAATTTGCCAAGTCAGTCAACCGTAAAATGTAGGTCAAGACTCAATATTGATGATGGCTTTGAGATCTACTCTTCCAGATGTATGCATGAACCAAGTTTCATGGCTCTAGGCCTTATAGTTTCTGAAAAAATGACCTACACGCAAAAACTCGACAAAAACTTGCAAAGTCATTCAACCGTAAAATGTAGGTCAAGACTCAATATTGATGATGGCTTTGAGATCTACTCTTCAAGATGTATGCATGTACCAAGTTTCATAGCTCTAGGCCTTACAGTTTCTGAGACAATAACCTAAACGCAAAAACTCGACAAAAGTTTACGCCGCCGACGCTGCCGACACCGGAAAAGCAATACCTATGTCTCGCCTCTGCTTCGCAAGCGAGACAAAAATTTGCTCCTACAGGAGCAAATTCTTTTCTTTCAGAGTTGACCAATTTGAGAAAGGAGGAAAAAATAAGAGAGGGCCTCCCCTTAAGTGTACCCACTGACCTTAAGGAACAAGCAGCAAAACTGCCCCTGCATCTGTGCAAACTGATCAAAGCCCTCATTGTTCACAATTAATATTGTCCAGGTTCCATAGATCATCAAAGACTCTGATCAGACTGCACAGATGTACACACTGTTTCATGCAATGCTGCTCACATGAATTCAAATACTTACTTGATGGCTTGCCACCAGAAAACTGAAAAAGATCGAAATACAAGAATGAATCAGAAATAGAACAAAACTGGACTTGGAGAGACAGTTCTAATGAGGGGTCACAACTCATGTTTTCGTTGACAATTAAGAAAATATTTTTTTTTAGAACTATCCTCAAATCCTATCTTATCTGTAACTGCTTGTTCTGGTTCTTTTGCCAATAGTTGAAAGTTCTATGGTATATTTGACAATAAAGTCTGTTTGCACCAAAATGCAAACAGGATTCCCAATATTTTCTCGAAAATGGTGAGAGTAACCAAATTTTCAAATTCCTCTTTCTTGATTTTTATCCTTTACATAACTAAATCATATTTTTTCACAACTATGAGGCTTTGCATAAAAAGTGTCTGTATAAAGATGGATCTGAAAAGTGTCATTTTTGCCTCTTTATTACTAGGAAGTAAAACTTGGACTGCTGGAATTCCTTTCTACGTATATATTATGTATTATACTCGTAGCTTGGGACTAATATTTACTATCTTTAGAACAAAGTTTGCATAATTAATTGTCTATTATTCCCAATGCATTTTTCTACTATTTGTGTCACCCATATATTGTTAGAGTTTGAAAATACACTTTTTGCTCAGAAAACTATAAAAATAGTTCAGTGTTTATTTACAATATAATATCACCTGACCAGAAAGACAAAGTGTTATGCATATAGATAGATGAATACATTCGTACTATTTCATTCATTAACGCCCACAACTGTAGTAAACAATGAGTTTATAGTCCAGTCAAATTGTGGGGTAACCTAAAACAAATTGCAACAAAAGGTTTCTTTTCAGTAATGAGCTCCTAAGACCTACATTTTCAACATTCTAAAAGTAGGACAAAATCGGAGAATGCGAAACTTGATTTTTTTCATATTCCTTGTTTTCGAAGGATTTAAACCACTGCACAGCTACTTTTGGTCGGAAAGCCACTTCTAAACATCTTTCTAAACAAGTTAAACCCACAGAAGTCGTTGATACAACAGTTATATACTGTTCTTTAGCTTTTGTCTACCATTAAATTTGCAGATTATGCATAACCGGTCGATCATATAGTATGTTACTATTGGTTTACCCCACCCACCAGTGCAAATTTTGCTTTTACCATACCCTCTATTCAGATGGACAATATGGATGGTAATGAAGATAGTAAACAGAATCAATGTTTTTAAATGAAGACCGTGACAGAACAATAGAAAAAAACAGCTTGATGTAACTCCTATTTATCAAATGACGGGACATCTGAGAGTGTTGTTTTGTTGATTCACGTCAACGGTAAACAGCTATGATCATGTCGGGTCGGCCAATTAACCTTGTGACACTATTCTTAGGCCGGCTTAGACCTCCTATGCGGTTAAGCAGTACTAAGTGCACATACTTTCGCCAGTAACTGACAACGGTCCTTCCTGAATCAGGGGAAGGAGAAACGGAAGTAAGTAGCCGGACCGGGTATCGAACACATGACCTCTGGCTCTTGAGTCAGACGCGCTACCGACTGCACTATGTGGCCCGGATAAATACTTCATGTGTTGAAAGGATAATCCACTAGAGGTTTGAATATGCAGATAACGTGAACATGCTTTGGGATAATAGGTGATGACTTCCATAACATTTTTGCATTCACAAATGGTAAAATGTTTACTTTTCTGGTTCAAAATTTACAAATTAGACCTCCTTTCCACCTAACAGCCACCTCCCCACCCCGCCCACTCCTCTGGAAAGAAGTCATTGTTCTAGAGGTTTGAATATGCAGATAACTTGGACATGCTTTGGGATATTAGGTGATGACTTCCATAACATTTTTGCATTCACAAATGGTAAAATGTTTACTTTTCTGGTTCAAAATTTACAAATTAGACCTCCTTTCCACCTAACAGCCACCTCCCCACCCTGCCCACTCCTCTGGAAAGAAGTCATTGTTCTAGCTCGCCTGAACGACCTTCAGGAAGAGCTATTGTTGTCACCCCGCTGTCGGCCTCCGCGTTTGCACCCGCGTCCATGTCCCCCTTTTGGGTGTTATATGTTATATAAACACCCATATCTCTTTAACCCGTTGATAGCCTAAGTTGATACTTTCACTTATGCTAGATAATGGTCTTATGTTCTACACCCTTGCCCCTAAGTGACCTTGAGGTCTAGGTCATGGACATGTTAAGATATGGGATGTTCTTTAAGGTTTTAGCTCACCTGTCATGATGAGCTTATAGTATAGCTTTGGTCCGTAGTCCGTCGTCGTCTTCCATACTTTAAAACATACCTCCTGCACCATCTGCCCAATCTTGATCAAATTTTATGTGTAGCATTGTTGGGGTGGGGGATTGACTGCATAAGGTTATAGGGCAGATCAGATTGGAACTCTGGTTGCCATGGGAACATAATTTAGCTCCCATAGACTTATAATGAGGCCCAGAGCACATATATTTAGTATGTAGCAATGTTTAGTTGTCCCCTATATCACTCCTGCCAATCCATCCCCTGGGGTCAAAACTTGCCCCACCATAGATGCCCATTGGTTTATATGGGGCTATATAGCTAAAGAACCTTCAAACATTTTCCACTCTGAAACCATGAGGTCCAGAGCTTACATATTTAATTTGAAGCAATTGTTAGTGGTCACGTACATAACTCCTGCCAGCCATGCCCCTGAGGTCCAAAAAAATGGCCTCCCCAGGGGTCATTAGCTCACATAGACGAATAATGATAAAAGCTCACATAGACGAATAATGATAAAAACTTAAAAAATCTTCTTCTCTGAAACCATGAGTCCCAGAGCTAATATATTTAGTATGTAGCAGTGTTTAGTGGTCCCCTACATAAACCCTGCCAACCATGCCCCTGGGGTCCAAACTGGCCCCATCCCATGGGGCCATTTTTTCATATAGGGCTATATAGCTAAAGAACCTTCAAAAATTTTCCTCTCTGAAACCATGAGGTCCAGAGCTTACATATTTAGTATGTAGCAATTGTTAGTGGTCACGTACATAACTCCTGCCAGCCATGCCACTGAGGTCCAAAAAAAAATTGGCCACCCCAGGGGTCATTAGCTCACATAGACGTATAATGCTAAAAACTTAAAAAATCTTCTTCTCTGAAACCATGAGTCCCAGAGCTGATATATTTAGTATGTAGCAATGGTTAGTGGTCACGTACATAAATCCTGCCAACCATGCCCCTAGGGTCCAAATAGTCCACGCCCCATGGGGCATTATCTCCCATTGTCTTATGAAGTGAAAAACTTAAAAAATCTTCTCTGAAACCATGAGGCCAAGAGCTTAAACATTTAGTATGTAGCAATGTTTAGTGGTCCCCTGCATAAATCCTGCCAACCATGCCCATGGGGTCCAGACTGACCCCACCACAGGGGTCATTTGTTAATATAGGGCTATATAGCTGAGAACCTTCAAAACTTTTTTCAATGAAACCACGAGGCCCAGAGCTCACATATTTAGTATGTAGCAGTGTTTAGTGGTCATGTACATAAATCCTGCCAACCATGCCCCTGGGACCCAAATTGCTCCCCGCCCCCGGACCAATCATAGGCTCCCATAGACTTATAATGGGAAAAACTTAAAAAATCTCCTTCTCTGAAACCATGAAGCCCAGAGCTTAATATACATTTATTTAGTATATATGTAGCAATGTTTAGTGGTCCCCTACATAACTCCTGCCAATCAAGCCCCTTGGGTTCAAACTGGCCCCTCCCCAGGGGGTCATTTCTTTATACAGAGCTATATCGCTTAAGAACCTTCAAAAATCTTCTTCTCTGATACCATGAGGCCGAGCGCTTACATATTTAGTATGTAGCAATGTTTAGTTGTCACGTACATAAATCCTGCCAACCATGCCCCTGGGGCCCAAATCGGCCAAGCTCAAGGGGTCATTAGCTCCCATAGACACATAATGGGAAAAATTTGAAAATCATCTTCCCTGAAACCATGAGGCCCAGAGCTTACATATTTAGTACTTAGCAATGTTAGTGGTCCCGTTCATAAATCCTGCCGAGGAGATTTACAAAGACTATTCATAAGTGCGTTGCACTGTTTGTGTTATTATGCATGTAGTATTCTGCTCTTTGTGCCCTTGTTTCGGGCTTCTCATGCCTTCAGAGATCAGTATTCCAAATTGAAGCATGTTTATGCTAAGCAAAGTCATCAGTATGATATATTTCATGTTGCAGTTCAGTTACTGACCTTCAAAAATTCACTTCAGATTTTAAGGCAGAATAAAGTGGGTGGGGTAATTTATACCATTTTTAGACCTAGATGGCTTTACATTCAACAAGAAAATGTGCCTTATTCAATCTTAAGCTTCTAGATTTAAGTTTGGCAGAGGCAGAATAGGTTTTTAGAAATAAAACTAACAGCAATAATATTATGTCATATAAAACATTACAAATAATTGGTATATTTAAGATGCTAACAGGCGCTTGTATAAATGCAGAAAAAAGTATATTTTGCATTATCCGATTTTATCCTACTTTTGATATGTCGTATGTGAATGTTAGTTCTCAACAAAAATGCAAAAAAAGCTTTTGTTGCAATTTGTTTTGGGTTTAGTGAAAAAATCGCCAGTTTGCCTGGACTATTACGCTATTGCTTACCAATACTATTTTGGCTGTTCTGACAACCATGCGCCACCCTTCAGTGAAACTGCTCAATTTTTGCATTATAGTTAAAGGGATATATTTTACAAAAGCATCCAAAAATTTGGATTTTTCATGTTCTGTTATGAATTGTTAGAAGAATCATTAGGGTATTAAACTGACTAATGACAGTTTTATCGTTTTCCAGAATGTTTTAATTTCGGAGCAAACAGACTATACAACATACATGTATGCACAATGAGTTATAATCAGGCTCTTTCATGACATGAAAAACTAGCCATAAACACGCAAAAATGAACATATTTGCATCTGCAAAACAGCAATGACCCAGACCAGCCTGTGCGTATGATTAAATACCGTAATGTGCTTAAGTATTGGGACACCTAAAATGATTAATTTTCCATTTGTCCCATATGGAAAATTATTCATTTTTATGTGTCCAAAAATTTAAGCACATTACAGTAATAAAATTTATGCACACTAACCATATGATTTTTAACTTTGCCAAAACCAAACTGATTCTTCTTTTTCACACTGGAGTCCTCTTGCACTGAAAAAAATAAATAAGCAAATAAACCAGAAAATGTGTTTGTGAAATGCTATGCCCCCAACTGTATGCCTGCCTCTAAAAAATGCTTAAGTCAGAAATGGATATAACTCAGCCAAAAATGCGTAGAGTATGTTAACAAGTTATTCAGGACATCTATCTATACCCTTGTCAATAAATGTATGCCAGATATAAATATCCCAGCTTATGTTGTTCTTCAGATATTTTGTTAATAAGGCTGTTACTTATAAAATATGCAAAATACAATAAACATGAAAACATCTACCAGAAACCCGAAATACTAGAAATGGATTAATCCAAATAATCATAAATGATGGACATGTTCACCAGTCAAAAAGGGTTAAAGTTACACATAGGAAACTTACCCTTTTCAGTTTCTGGTTCAAGAGAGCCTCTGTGTGGTATTACGGGAATTTCATTCTGAAATGAAAGTAAAAATGTCATGTTTTTGGAGCCAAGTCTTCTGCATCCAATTACCAGTTAAAGCACCAAAGAAGAGATGCCCATTTATTGTTCAGAAGGTCAAGGGTTCGAATGACTGTTTGCCCAGCAGGTGAACAGAAAACTCACTCTGTCGGCAACCAATTTAGTAAATGGGACCTTTTTCAATCTAACAGGGAAAGACAAAGCAGCAAAAAGAGAAGAATAGGCTCCACCTACCCTAATTTGCTTAAATATTGGGACACTTAAAAACAATTAATTTTCCATTTGGACAAATGGAAAATTAATGGATTTAGGTGTCCCGATACTTAAGCACATTAGGGTATCATAAGTAGTGCCCAAGATGCTGCAGGCCTCTAACACCAATTGCCCCTACAGCAACTAGGCTATGGGAAAACTTTACCTTTTTAACTCTAGTAATTCTGTATCCTTTTGTGACATTTTGTTTTGACATTAAAGTATATTACAATTTTGTTTACAATAAAAATTTGCTGATACAAATAAAGGCATTGCTTTTGTAGAGGGACCCTATATGTATACCCATGCATAAACAGAGCTAAACAAACATGCCATGGTACAAATCTCAAGAAACTCTTCTGACTTCCATAATAACTCTCATAAGTTCCACCAAATGGCAGATATCAGCTGATGATGGAAATCGGCAGTTAGTATATGTAAAGTGATTAAAAAAAAACATTACCATATTCTGGTATATTGCTGGTACCAGAAACTATGAGCATTGTCATGAGTAAATATCACCAGTCTAGATAATGAGTCACAGGGAAAATTGGGAAAGTTTTCATATTTCTCCATTAAAACATATCTGAGACCCCTCATTAGAATCGTCACACGCAGACAGTTCTTCTAAGGGAGTCAGAAAGTATGTGTTTGTTTCTTGTACGCCAAACAGGAAAATGTCCACATACTGGTAGTGTCAGTGTACTGTTCAGTTATTCTACCCATCTACCTCAAAACCGTCTCTTATCAAAGAAGGAAAGAAAAGTAAGACACTACTTTACTTACTGGGACATCAAACTGCACAGCATCGTTGGCTGCATCAACTGAAGTGTTTCCATTTTGATTGCGACGGGATAATTTTGTGACGTCTACATTGCTGTATAGATTTACTGGGACAAGAGGGTCTGGCAACTTGGCTGGGTAAACCGGTTCATATAACTGTGTTATTGTCTGTGATATGTCATCTTGTAAGACAGAATCTTTTCTACGAGCTTCATAATTTTCAGTTTCTGCAAAGGAAGCACCCAATTTTACAAAGTTGTTAAATGCCAAAATTAATATAGTGTAAAATTAACAAATCAAAATGTAAAATAAACAAATCAGAATGACATAAACATAATGTAATTCACTTAATATTAGTTCAGTTTCATTTTCCTTACAACTAGAGAACCCATTGCCTAAGATTGAAACTGGGTACATTTAATATTTATAGATAAATTTATGGATATCCAATAGTCATCTTGATTTCTGTGATATTTCCAGGATATCTATAAAATAAATTTTTCCAAAGTAGCAGGTGCTTTACTATATTGATTACAATTTTATTACAAGTATTTATTCCCCCTTTTTTTCCGTACTCTGAATATTGGATTTCCAAATATTTTGCTGAGTACTGGATATCCAAAAAATTGGTAAATATATGTAAAAATACAGAATTATGGACAAAGTTATTTGACATCAACTATGTTGTTTGCAAGGACATTTTTTCCAAAGTATTTAGGCTCATTATGTGATATGAATACAATGTACAAAGTGAATTGGAGCAAAAGAGCCACATCACTGTATCTTTTAACCAACATTCCAATTTAGCAGTTGGGACAGTCATGTTTTTTTCCCAAAAGTAAAACAAAATACTTACCATTCACATCCCCCTGAAAATATATAACAAAACTCATTTTCAACTAACTGACTGATAGAAATGTTCCACAGTACACGGATACCTCCTCCCCACTCCCCCACCCCTCCCCCCACACCAGTGCCTTGAGTAAGATGGCACCTTGATTGAGGTACTTGCACTTGTAGGATAACTAGGTAAATAGAGGCAGACTTGTATAATATAAAAGGCCATAGGCCAAGTGTTGCCCGAAGTTTGAAATGTGACACAAACTGCAGCCCTTTATACAGTTTGAATCACTGTATTGCTAAAGTAGAAAGCCAGTGGACCAAGATATACGGATCATCATAACCTGGTTCTTGTATATCCCTGTTGTACTTATAGATATAAACCCTCATACAAAATTTAAGTTGCTACAATATTAGGAACCCTAAAATCTACCTCTCACAAAAATCTTAACCTTGCAAAATTTGCCTAAATCCGAAGTCAGTGGACCGTGACAAATGGATCTTTATGACCTGATTCTTGTATTTTCTTGTTGTACTTATAGAGACAAACCCTCATACAAAATTTCAAAGAGCTACAATACCGGTAATAGGAACCCTAAAATCTACCTCTTACAACAATCTTAACCTTGCAAAATTTGCCTAAGCCAGAAGTCAGCAAACTGTGACATATGGATTATCATACCCAGGTTCTTATATATTCCTGTCATTCTTACATGTATATATATATAAAGCCTCATACTAAATTTCAAGTTGCTACAATAACAGGAACCCTGAAATCTACCCCTTACAAAAACCTTTACCTGAGTCTAACAGGATCACATACTGCCAGCACAACAGAAAAACTATTATGCGCCCGGCATCATATGATGCGGGGGCATAAAAATTATTAGGAATATTGTAATAACTTTATATTTTGAGATAGATGGCAGTGTAAACCAAAACCAAAGCAGCCTGACTGGAGCCTATTAAACTGTTTGCCACTCAGCCAAAAGGTTCATAATAAATTTCCTGACAGAACAAGACCATATAGGATAGCTGGCCTGACATCGCCCTGCCCATCACATAAAAAAACCTTTGTCATAAAACACTAAAGGGTGATGCCCATGCCACATGGACATCAGCGTGACAACAATAGCTCCCTGCACTTTGTTACAGGTGAGGTAAAAAGGTTTAAAGTGAATGGGAACACTTTCAGGGGAAGCAACTCTATCATTTTCAATTATCAATACAGATCAACTCTTAAAGAAGAAGAGACCCTATTTTGAAAGGTTTTGCAGTCCAGGGCATACATGTGATATCTCCCGATTCCGGCGGGAGATCCCGATTTGCAGTCCTATTTCACGCTCTCCCTGTCGGGAGATGAAACCCGACGAGTGTTTTTTTGCAATGTGATTATTTCTTCATCTAAAAAATACCGTTTCCCACAGTAATCCACGTGTCAAGTTATTTATTAATTGGTTTACACAGCACAAAAGTGGTATTATTTGATGACCATTGACATGTGTGGAAGGTGTTATATCGATGGATAAAGTAAGTGGGTCAACAAGCAAAGGTACCTTACGACACATGCGAATATGCAACACTTAGATCGGTGCAGTCTTGATCACAGCCTATAGTCTAGTAAAATTCGGGACACCAATCATATTTATTGTGACTGTCTTAAAACTTGAACAAGTTGGTTTGCCTCCAAAAGATGCTACATGACTGGCAAAGTGTATAGGCCCTGACCAGACTGCTCCTGATCTGGGTCCGCACTGTTTGCTTCAGACCTTTCTGTCCCAATATTTAGAATTTATGGTAATCCCTTCAGCTAAGTACAAGTGACCTTGTGTCACATGGGTTTGTTTTCCCGCCAAAACTTACCTAGAATTTGTACTTTAAGGAAAGGCTTGCTTAGTTGTGTCACGTATTTGGGTCAAAGTGTATTTAATGATTATGCATCATGATGCTGGCAGAATAGACCCTGATCAGACTGCAATGATCAGGGTCTGCACTGTCTGCCAACAGCTTTGTCTACAAATGGTCTGCACTAGCTGTTCATATAGGATTTCAAATTTGAGTGAATAGAAGTGTAATTATTAATATTATTTCAAAGAAAAAAAACAAAAACAAATGGGCATGCAGGTCTTTCAATTGAAAAATATAAAGGGAGACAACACTGTCTCAGCAACAAGTAGAAGCTTTTACAAAAAAATGTTATATCTTAAAAAAAAATTCTCAAAGAGTTTAAATGCTATCCCAGGTATTGATCTGGATGCTGTTCACTGGGTTTACATGTACAATATATTCAACATGTACAATATATACATGTGAAGTACATTCAGTGCTCTCTCCCTCATGCTTAACTGCCTCCCATTGACCATGAGAAAAGGCCTTAAGGATGTCAAAAGTGCCAATTTTTTGGCAGAAAAATGGAACATTTTTACCGCGCAAAAATCTCCCTCTCTGAGACCCCAATCTCCCTCTGAGGAATCCCAACTCACCCTATCTGGGTCCAAGAAAATATCGCATGTATGCCAGGGAAGCTAACAAGAAGGCAAAAAAGTTATTTCCCTTTGTAAAAATGGCATAAAAACATAGAGGTGTACCCATACATTTTAAGTTTGACCAAGTTTATATTTAACATTGACTGCAGACCGCAATAAACATAAAACACCTCAAACCCTCATGCTTAATCTCAGTTTATCATATAAACTCGCATCTGGGAGTGTAATAAAGCCATGCATTAAAAAACGATAATTAACTAGTGGATTAAATATGCAAACTAGAAATGTTTTTCAGAGAAAAACTGATGTCCCCCCACCAGCCCATTTCCCATCCCCTAACATGAATATAAAGCCTGTACAAGTAAAAAATCTAGGCAAGTTTGGAGAAAATCCATCCACTGGTTCTAAAGATATCCTACATATATGACTATGTCCTTGAAAAATGGGTAAAGGTCACCAAATACTAAACATGTCTTAAACCTGTCACAACAATATATTCATGCAAGTCTGATGAATATCTGTCAATTGAATCAAGATATAACTAATTTTGAAGAGAAAAAAATAAGCATTTTTAAGTCAGCTTTTGACCTTGAAAATGGGGTCAAGGTAATCAAACCACAGTAAACTCTTGAGATTGTCCCAAAAGTATATCTATGAAAGTAAAGTGGAAATCAAGCCAAAGGCTAATGATAAATATCGACTTCATTGAAATTTTCACATATCTAAGTCCTCCTGTGACCTTGAAAATGAGGTCAAGGTCACCAGAATCTGATCAGCTTTTAAGCTAGTCCCAGTGATGTATCCATGCAAGTTTGGTGAAATTCCATCTATTGGTTCATGAGATATCATGGGTACAAAAAATTCCCATCATAGTCCTCCAGTGACCTTGAAAATGAGGTAAAGGTCACCAAAATCTAAACAGCTCTTAAGCTAGTCCCAGTGATGTATCCATGCAAGTTTGGTGAAATTCCATCCATTGCTTCATGAGATATTATGGTAATAGGAAATTGTCATCTCAGTCCTCCTGTGACCTTGAAAATGAGGTCAAGGTCATCAAAATCTGAACAGCTTTTAAACATGTCCCAATGATGTATCCATGCAAGTTTGGTGAAATTCCATCCATTGGTTCAGGAGATATAGTGGGTACAAGAAATTCTCATCTAAGTCCTCCAGTGACCTTGAAAATGAGGTCAAGGTCATCAAAATCTAATTAGCTCTTAAAATTGTCCCAATGATGTATCCATGCAAGTTTGATGAAATTCCATCTGATGTTGTTCTTACAATAGCTGCCTGGTTTGGGATATTTTCAATCTTTTCCAATGTAAAAAATGCCATTCTGTCCTTAAGACTTGGACTTGGTTCGGGAAGCTGTACCACCTTTTCAGGTTCTTTGGGCTGTACCTTGACTGGGACAAGAGGGTCTGGCAACTTGGCTGGGTAAACCGGTTCATATAACTGTGTTATTGTCTGTGATATGTCATCTTGTAAGACAGAATCTTTTCTACGAGCTTCATAATTTTCAGTTTCTGCAAAGGAAGCACCCAATTTTACAAAGTTGTTAAATGCCAAAATTAATATAATGTAAAATTAACAAATCAAAATGTAAAATAAACAAATCAGAATGACATAAACATAATGTAATTCACTTAATATTAGTTCAGTTTCATTTTCCTTACAACTAGAGAACCCATTGCCTAAGATTGAAACTGGGTACATTTAATATTTATAGATAAATTTATGGATATCCAATAGTCATCTTGATTTCTGTGATATTTCCTGGATATCTATAAAATAAATTTTTCCAAAGTAGCAGGTGCTTTACTATATTGATTACAATTTTACTACAAGTATTTATTCTCCCTTTTTTTCCGTACTCTGAATATTGGATTTCCAAATATTTTGCTGAGTACTGGATATCCAAACAAGAGGACCAATGGTCCTGTAGCTCACCTGGCACTTGGTCCTGGTATATATTTTAATGCTTTTATACATGTATATAGCACCAGGGCAGGGGCAGATAACCCGGTTGCCTCCCTTGGGGATTAATGTTGAGTCCCAATTTTATATACCAAGCCACAAGGTCACTGGGCCTTTGTTTCTGGACAAAGATTTCTGAAGGGTTTTTATCATAAATGGGTGTGGCGGCCACCATGTTCATACGACCATGACCATCTGAACAAACTTTGATTCCTTTGACCCAGTATTGAAGCTCCATAATATATGAAACACAGTAATCATTTGTATAAACTATGATGGGCCTGAGTGCCCAATGCTACATACCGGTACCAAGTTTCAAGGTTATAGGTCTTTCGGTTCTCGAGATAAAGACGTTTGAAGAGTTTTTACCATATATGGGCATGGTGGCCATCTTGGTCAAGTGACCAAGACCATCTGAACAAACTATGGTTCCTTTAAGCCGGTGTAGCTCCATATGAAATATGGCTTCAATTGACCCTAGTGGCCACTGAGAAGATGTTTGAAAATGTTGACGGGTGACAGAATCTCAATGACCTTGTACAAAAGTCAAAGATTGACCTTGACCTTTAACGACACAATATCTTCATCTGGTCATTTAGTCAACCATATATACCAAATACTGCACCTTAGACTTAAATAGTTTCTGAAAAATCCACTGTTTAAGCATTTTCCCATATAAAAGCCTACATAATGTACCAAAGTTGACAGTGTCATAAATTAGGTCAAGGTCAACGCACGATCATTTGTATAAACTATGATGGGCTTGAGTGCCCAAAGCTACATACCAAGTTTCAAGGTCATACACCTTTTGGTTCTGGAGAAGAAGATTTTGAAGGGTTTTTACCATATATGGGCATGGCGGCCATCTTGGTCAAGACCCTGAGAACAAACTTTTGTTCCCTGATCACACTTAGACTCCATATGAAATTTCGCCTCAATCAGACTAGTGGTTTCAGAGGAGTAGATGTTTTGAAAATCTTGATGGCAGACAGACCGACAAAATGACTTTGACCTTTCAGTGACATAATATCTTCATCTGGTCATTTAGTTGACCATATATACCATGTATTGTACCTAAGACTTAAATAGTTTCTGAGAAATCCACTGTATAAGCGTTTTCCCATATAAAAGCCTAACGTACCAAAGTTGACCATGTCATAAATTAGGTCAAGGTCAACGCAAGGTCATGATTTGTATAAACTCTGATGGGCCCGCATGCCCGATGCTACACACCAAGTTTCAAGGTCATAGGCCTTTTGGTTCTGAAGAAGAAGATTTTTGAAGGGTTTTTACCAAATATGGGCATGGCGGCCATCTTGGTCATGTGACCTGGACCACATATATAAACTTTCGTTCCCCCATCCTGTTAAGGCTCCATATGAAATTTGGCTTCAATCCACTCAGTGGTTTCAGAGAAGAAGATGTTTAAAATTGTGGACGCCGACGCCGCCGACGGACGACGGACCAAGTCTATACTATAAGCTCACCTTGACAGGTGAGCTAATAATCCAAAAGACAGACCATGATCTGATGTGGAGCAGGCAAAATGTCCACCATGACCTGGGTATCATCAGCTGAGAGAATTAAAATCCTTAGGCTTGTCCTTAGTTAAACGATTTCAACACATAAATGTCGATACCACAACAAATAGTATGGCTATGAGTGAAGTGTTATATGTTAGCTATATGGAGCTCTGGTAGCTTTTGACTTACAATGACCTAACTACCAACATCTGTTCAACTTCAAGTCACTCAACAAATGCTACAAAACTCCACAGAAATTCAGGTTTTATAGAGTCAGTTAATGACGATAAACTGTTAAACATGAAACATTCTACAGCAGTCTCTTGGGATCCAAATGACACAAACAACAATCTTTGCATGTGTCGAGAGGCTATAAAAATCCGGAGATAATAACTATGGCATGGCAGAAATAGCGGATGTTTCAAGGAAATTTCTTAATCTGTCTCCTGAAGGCTCCAGACTCAAATAAAATTTCTTCTCTGTTTTTTTTTTTTTTTTTTTTTTTTTTTGATATTTGCTATGCCTGTCATGAGGAAGACTGTGTCTTATGCCATGTCCTTCCAAACAGCCTGATCAGTCTTAAAATGAATGGATACCCTTTCAGGGCAAGCAACCTAATCACTTCCATTTTTGCCACCCTTTTATCTTAGGGGCCAATACTTTAATTCAAGACTATCATTGAGGGAACTCTCACTGAGGGACTACCCTAGTGTCTGTAAGTATTGGGACACCTAAACTAATTAATTTTCCATTTGTTCCAAATGGAAAATTAATTAGTTTAGGTGTCCAAAAATTTGGGCCCATTACGGTATGCAGTTTTTATTTTTTTTTATTTTTGGTGCTTTAAATGCTAAGGACTGATGCTGTTGCACTTTTCATTGCGGTGCGTCACCTTTATTTCTATGTCAAATTAAAAATCTCACCAGAGAACCTAATTCGAAACAACTACAAGTTCAACTGTTCACACAATGCTCTGATTGGAATGGAAAAGAAAGACACTTCAACAATATTAAAACTGCAGTTTCATCGGTCGCAATGCTGAGATTAAAACAGAAAGAAATCATACTTAAACAATAATAATTGAGCCGCGAAACGAGAAAACAAACAAAGTGGTTGTGCACCCAGTGCAGACTCAGATCAGCCTGGGCATCTGCCTCGTCTGATCAGAGTCTTTGCTGTCTGCATGATGGTACCTTAGACCCTAAGCTATCCTTTCAGCGCTTAGTGAAAAGTCTGATCAGATTGGGCAGATTCCCAGGCTGATCCGAGTCTGCGCTGGGCGCACAACCACTTTGTTGGTTTTGTCGTGTCGTGGCTCACTTAAACAATATAACAAAGGAATCTGAAAGTTTCAAGAATCATTCCCATGCATTAACAGTTTATCATGAGACTCCTTTAACAGGCATCTCTCAAGACTGGTTCACAAATTATTCTTGGATGCAGAGAAGCATAATTGCCTATTTTTATGATTTAAATGGAACACCTGACGTTCTTATTCTAAAATCCTAATACTACAAGGACTTCCATGGTATACTTAGCCCTCTACCTTGAATCCTAATTTCACTAGCTCAAATGAACAAGTAGATTTCTAGCTTTATTCCCTCTTTTACCAGGAATTTTGTGGAAAATCTGCCTGATCCTTGATTTTACTATATATATAGTATTGATAGGACATCCAGCCTATTTGCTACAGTCCCGATTATAATAGGGCTTTGTTTTTTTTAATGGAATATCTGTATGTCAAACAGCATTCCTGTTTTCACTAGAATTTTGATAGGATATCTTTCCAGCAGATACAAAATGTTGAATCAACATTGATTCAATGTCATGACATTGAATCAGTGTTGAATTAATGATGTGTGCCTAGTTGGTAGCTCTCTAGGTCTGTTCTAAGGCACAGCTTGTGTTGTGGTTTAATGTTACTGTCACTATTAGGCTTTCCTTAGCTTTTAACTTTTTGTACATTATTTATGATAGCCTCGCGGCCAACTGTTGGGGAAGAACTGACTTCTTGGTTGTATTCTTGTCATGTGTTGCTCTGTGTGTTGTCTTTATTGTTTTTTGCTCTACCATTTGGTGTCTAGGGCAGGATGTACTAATGAATTATGTTGGTTCCTGCAGTGCCCCAGATAAGAGGGGATATTGAGAAAGTATCAAAGATAATTTTTCTTATTTCTCAACAGAAACATATGTTGTGACCCCTCATTAGAACCGTCTCGCTGAGATGGTTCTAATAAGGAGTAACAACGTATGTTTTTATGGAGAAATATAGAAAATTATCCATCAATTATCCTTGTTACCCCTTCTTATCTACAGCGCTGTTGTTGGTCCCTGATCTTTGCCATCTCATCAACTGCACTGGATTGTACAGGATTGATTTTACAAGAATTTCTATGATCGTTCTAGCTCTTAGCTAGACTGGCATACCATAGTTTCACTAGAACTTTATTGTATTTCTATAAAACATCTTGTTGCTGTTGTTGTTGATTAATATGCCAATGTAACACTGGCTGTATCCTCTAGGTGCTTCTAAGTCTTCTTTGCTTTCACTAGGTGCAGTTCACTAAGTACTTGAAATCAGGCCTTAGAGCGATTTATAAGAAAATTTATAAATATCAGACCCCCACAATTTTTTTTTCTTTTTTTTTTTAATAAAATTAATGGCTGTTAATTAACCGTACTGTGGAATGAAGAAACTTCCGAAAAGCCATCCTAAGCTCATAGTTGATAGTTCCATTGACCCCTTTGAGACCAGGCTAAATGGTTATATGAATAGTAGAAGTCTTAACATGGCATTTTTTTTCATTCTGATGGCCAACCATTTTGTTCAAAACCAACAAGGGCTCCGCAAGCGGGGCAATATACGCTTGTTTCTGAATGTTTTTTTTTTTGCACCGTTTCATTCTTGTCTACATTGCTATCAAGTTTATCAAGACATTCCAAACATTAAGGTTCTCAAAAGAAAAGCCTTAAAAAAGTAATCAAAGGGATGTAACTAAAAAAAAATAAGGAAGGGGAAGCAATTATTCTTTTATTAGACATACTGTCTCAACCTAATACACATTGCTATAAAGTTTCGTCAAGATATTCCATACGGTTACCTAGTAATGACTTGCCCAAGAATAGCCGTAGAAATTAATCAAAGGGATGTAACTCCATAAATAAGGAAGGGGGAGCAATTATTCTTATATAAGAAACACAGCCTCAACCTAATACACATTGCTATAAATTTTCATCAAGATATTCCATACGGTTGCCTACTTATCGCTTGCATAAGAATAGCCTTAAAAAATATTCAAAGGGAGGTTACTCCAAAAATAAGTAAGGGGAGGCAATCACATTTATATGTGACATATTGTGTCAACCTTATATACATCACTCTCAAGTTTCATCACAATAGTCCAAAGGGTTAGTTAGATATGAGGTGTACAAATATAGTCTGACAAAATAATCAAAGGGAGGTAACTCAAAATCTAAGTCATGAGGAGTAACCATTCTTGTATGAGAAACGTTGTCTTAACCTCATATACATTGTTATAAAGTTTCATTATGATATTCAAAAGAGTAACCAAGTTATAGAATGCTAAAGAATTGCCATACAAACTGCCATAGGCGCGTTTTATCAAAGGGCTGTAACTCCGCTAAAAATCATCGGAGCAAAATTTCCGTATATAATATGCGCTTCTCCACATCGTAGTCTTACTGTTTACAAAGTTTCAGCTTAATTGGACGAAAACTATAGGAGGAGTTATCCGGAAACGAACACCTAAAAAATTCTAAGTAAAGGGCTGTAACTCCGCTAAAAATCATTGGAGCGTAACCTCGTAACGAAATGCGCTGGTCCACCTCATAGTCTTACTATATACCAAGTTTCAGCTCGATCGGATGTAAACTGTAGGAGGAGTTATCCGGAATCGAAAAGTTTACGCCGGACGGACGGACGGACGGACAGACGGACGGACGGACGCCAGCGCCATAACAATATACGTCCCGTTTTTCAAACGGGCGTATAAAAAATAAAACAAAGGGACTGGGAGCCAGTCTATTTTAAGGCTTATAACTGGTATTTTAATGTCATTTCTGGCTACTATCTCTTCAGTGTCCCTTTCCAGTACTGCCCTTTCTAGTCTGTACTTCTGGCATACAGTCAATTCTCGATGTCTCTAAGTCAAATTTTGGCCAAAACTACTGATATCTCAAAGTAAATTTTCTGGTACCAGAAAATTTACTTTGAGATATCAGTAGCTTGAGATAATGCTGTATAGTTTCCTTCTCATTGCAAACCTCACATTTATCTGACTTTGTGGTATCTATTTTAGATTTAAGAAAGTTTCGAGCAACCTGGTTCTCTCAGTTCGTGACTAAGGCATTACCATTTCTAGCTCCAACATGATTCGTGACTTTACTTGGCAGACTTCACTATTGAAAATGAGATATTTTAACTCTTTAAGCCCCAGAGACGCAATTAGCAACATTTGCAAACAGCGTAGATCCTGATGAGGCGGCTCATAATGAGCCGCCTCATCTAGATCTACACTGTTTGCCCTCTAGTCTTTGAATTCTCAATATAAAAAGTCTTGGACAAGGCATTTTTTTTATTTTTGCAGACGCAAATTTTGTCGTCTGCTTTTTGGTAGTGAAAGAGTTAATGCTGTAAACTGATACCTGAATTGATTTGCATTTTCAGAGGGCTATAACCTTGATACCTGACTCTATTTGCATTTCTAGGAGACAGCTCAGCTACTTTATGTGCAGTAAATCACTTAGAGAAATAAATAGGATTTGCAATCAATACAAAGATGGATTTTTCTTACACATATGGCCTTAATAGCTGACCTATATTAAGAGCTCCAGATAAGGGGTGATTTTTAATGCTAATTCTAGAAGAAAAAAAAAATCTAATTTGTTCATAAAACATGCAGATATTGTGGTCCTTCCTCAGAATCCCTTAGTGAAGGGTTTTAATGATGGGTCACAACAAAAGTTTGAAGTGAATGTTTTTCAGCCATTTCTGCAAAGGGAAACAGGCTCCCAACCATCACGGCCCTTAAAATAGATGGGCTGCCTGGTGCCTCTGCAGTTGTAGCAGGGCCTAAGTGTCATTTATCTTAGGTTGGGTAAAAGTCCTACAGATTTGGAGGAAACTTCTTGATATGACTGAAATATTGTTTACTGGGAGTAAAACCACAACTCAACAACAACAAAGGGAAACAACTTTTGTGACATCCTGTCAGCTTTCTTGGAGAATAAAGCCCTTATAAAAATGGTCTATTCTTAAAGGAAAGGCCAGTTGCTCCTAGAGGAGCAAATGGCCTTTCCTTAAAGAGTTGACCCCCGTTGAGATGGGAAGCAAACATGAAAATTGCACATTATTTCCCCTGATATAGGAGTATTCCCTTTCCCCTTAAATGGAGAACAACTGGAAATATCTCAGAATTATCACCAAAATCCCCCTTATCTGAAGCCCTGGAAGACCAACACAATTAATTTCTTTACATACAAAATAATCTTGTTTCCCATTCTATACATAGAAGCACTTTAAACGCTGCCTTATTTGTGAATGAAAGCCTTTAAAATGATACTACAAAAAGAAGCCGTAAGATTCCCAGATTCATTTGTCAGGATTTATTGGTAATCATGATACATATCCCGCCAAAGTCCCTGGGGACGGAAAACAAGAGGCCCACGGGCCACAAAGCTCACCAGATCTCTAGCTCAAAATTGCTTTCAAAACTGCTGTCACATTTGTACAGGCTAATACAAAATATACTACTACAAAGTCTCAGTCTCACAGTCTGTTGAGTTGATAACAAAATATATGACTGTTTTCCATATTCTGATTGCAGTAAATGCCATTTTTTTTTAATTTTCCCCATTGTAAGTCAATGCAACCCTAATTTGCCATAGCAACCAAACAAAAGAGCTGATTCTCATAAAAGAAAAACACATATTTTCACTTCCCCAGCCCAAGGATACTAAAGATAAAATCTGAGCCCAATCAGCCTAGTGGCTTCAGAAGGGATCATTTTTTAAGGAATTTTTTTCCTTCTTTTGCTTTATGGCTTCCATGACAACCAATAATAAAAAGGGAAGTGGACCAAAACACATATAGCTGATAGAAGACTTCTCAAGAAACGTTTGTATATAAGTTTTGTCAACATATCTGCAATGGCTTGGGAGTAAATGCCATTTTTCAATTTTCCCCATTATAAGTCAATGCAACTCTAAGTTGCCATAGCAACCAAACTAAAGGGCAGATTTTCAAAAAAAAAAAACTTTTAATCCCCCAGCCTAAGGATACTACAGATGAAATCTGGGCCTTATCGGTCCAGTGGCTTCTGAGGAGATAATTTGGTAATTATTTTTTTCCATTATTTTTGCATTTTGGTTTCCATGGCAACCAATAAAAGGAGCAGTGGGCCCCAAAACATCAAGGCTAACAGAAGACTTCACAAGGAACATTTCTATAAAAGTCTTGTAAGCATATCTGCAATGGCTTGGCAGTAAATGCTATTTTTCAATTTTCCCCATTATAAGTCTATGGGAACTCCAAGTTGCCATAGCAACCAAACTAAAGGGCAGATTTTCATAAAAAAACACAAACTTTCAATCCCCCAGCCTGAGGATACTACAGATGACAGCTGGGCCTTATCAACCCAGTGGTTTCAGAGGAGATAATTTTAAAGTATTTTTTTTACTTTTTGATTGCATTTTGGTTTCCATGGCAACCAATAAAAGGGGCAGTGGGCCAAAAAACATATTGCTGATAGAAGACTTCTCAAGGAACATTTCTATAAAAGTTTTGTCAATATTTCTACAATGGCTTGGCAGAAAATGCCATTTTTCAATTTTCCCCATTATAAGTCTATGGGAACTCTAAGTTGCCATAGCAACCAAACTAAGGGGCAGATTTTCATAAAAAACACAAACTTTCAATTCCCCAGCCCAAGGATGCTACAGATGAAATTTTGGCCCAATCGGCCCAGTGGCTTCAGAGGAGATGTTGTTTAAAAGTGTTGACGGACGACGACGACGACATACGACAGACGACAGACGCCGACGACGACGGACAACTGCCTATCCTATAAGCTCCCCCGGAGCCTTCGGCTCTGGTGAGCTAAAAAGACTGGAAGTGTTGATCTTCTCCCAGCTTGAGAGATTGGTCAGTCATGAGTAAATGGTGACTTTCAGGGCGTACCACTAGCGAAGACTCACTTCAGCCTGCATTAGTCTGCAATCTATTCAAACCCATCACTGATTACCAACCTGATCTGTTACACTTGAGAAAAGTTTATATTTAAAATGAAGACCATAACCAGACTGCATAGGTTTGCAGGCTGGTATTGGGTTTCACCAGGCAAAGACATCATAAGGTCATTATTGCCGGCCCCAGCGCAGGATATATAGAACAAACGAGTGAATAATGAGGTTATCTAGACAGTGGATTCATTATGCATCTGATTGTGTTTTGTCATTTTCTCTTTATTACAGAACATGTCAGAAACTGAATGAAAACTTAATAGCAGAAGAAAATGTGGAACATTTTGATGGAAAGAAGTGACTCAATGGTGCTTGAATTTACATAAGTAACAAAGCATCACTACCCACAGATGACTGAAAGAACCCTCAGTTATTCATCTACAGTACACGCCTTAACTCTTAAAGTGCCAAAGAAGTAGACGACAAAGCTTTAGATAAGAGGGAGTATTTGGTGATAATTAGGGATTAATTTTTGTTAATTCTGCATAAAAACATAAGTTAGGATCTCACATCTGAACCCTCTCAATGAGATGGTTCAGATGAGGGGTCACAATGTATGGTTTCAATGAGAAATAAGAAAAATTATCCCTCAATTATCATTAGATACTCCCTCTTATCTGGACAACCAAATTTACATCTGTACAATTTAAAACATTTTTTCATCTAAGCTATATACACAGTCAAATCTCCTAAATCCAAAAGGCAAGGACCTCTACATTTCATTTGAATTATCAGTTGTTAAGATTTACGAGTTCAGCTTTTTCAGTTCATTTCCATGTATTTATAATGATTATAGCCACAGTTTTCTGAAGGTCGGACATTACATTTATTCATGCTTACAGGCCCTCATGAATTTCAAAATAAGAAATGTTAAAGTATGTAACAAATGTCCCCAAAGGCCCCTTCAACTAAACTCTGACCCCTAGTTGTGACCTTGACCATACACATGCACCTGAGTCTTGCAAATAACATGACTTGCCTTCTGACCCCTGACAGAGGTCTTGACCTTGGATATGGGAACTTTTATCTTGAGTGTGACACATCTCATTATGCTTTATCTTTCTGTGAAGTTTCATTTAATTTGCTTAAGTTGTTGGTAGGTTATCACTGAGCACTGTCACTGAGACACAATTTTGAGCCACAATTTGACCTCTGACCCGACTATGGCCTTGACCTTGCGCATAGAGACCTACGTCTTGTGCCCAATACACATTCTCACTGAATTTGCTTCAGTAGTTTTTAAGATATAGCTGAGACACCATTTGTAACGGACTGACAGACAGATCGATGGACAAATGGATGGTGCGATTTTAATATGCCCCTCGAAGTTCTTTCTGGGGCATAATTTGTAAGATGCATCATTACCCCTTCTAATAGCTGCTTACCTCCATTTTTGACCTAAGCATCTGTATATTTTGGGTAACATCGTCCGTGACGGGTATTCCATAGAACTCTCCCTCTTCCTGACTGAGCAATTTAAACCACCCCTCTGCTGGCTCCTTCACGATTTCTGAGATTCCAAATGATAATGCACCCATAAAGTCATTGCGTGATGTTCTATCCCAGTCCCATACTTCTAGTGACAATCGCTTAGAAAAATCAGCTTCCGATAAATCACTGCAAAGGATGTTAAATTGTCAGTAAATTACACTATTTTAAATGGCACGAAATACCGTAATGACCTTAAAATTTCGGACATATGTTCTCTGTATCTTGATTATTTGTAATCTTAGTTGTTTCCAACTATGGTTTGAGAGCTGGATTTGGATTTTGATTGTTTCAGTTCCTGGTCTTTGCATACTTTTAACTTTTACACAAGTTTATATATCCAAATGATTGATGCTTAGTGAATGGCAAACATTGTAGACCCTGATCAAACTGCTCCTTCTGGAGCAATTTGATCTGGGTCTTCAAATTTTTGCTCAGCCCTGTCTGTCCAAATATTTAGAGTCATTACGGTATAATGTAAATGGCATCATGTTGACCCATATGCCAACAGAAAATACTCAGATATGCCTGTGCATCCTCTCAGTCTTTTGCTTGTTGTTTTTGTTGTGTTATTGCTTAACGTCCATGGTAAACAGGTAAGGTCATGTCAGGACGATCAGTTAGCCTAACCACACTATTCCTGGTCAGGCTTACACCTCCTAAGCGGTTGACCAGTACTAAGTGCACTTACTTTCACCAGTAACTGACAACTGCCCATCATGAATCAGCAGAAGGGGAAATGAAAGTAAGTGGCTGGACCGGGTATCGAACCCAGGACGTCTGGCTTACAAGTCAGACGCCCTACTGACTTTGCTTGTCATTTCTCAGGATGCATCAATAAGCTGGCTGAACTGAGTCATGATGACTCAATTCAGCCAGCACATTGATGCATCCTGTTTGCATAATACTGTTTGCACATAGTTTTCATGTGATCTCATACAGTGTCTAATAATCCAAGTCATGCTCACACCATTTTAGTGTATGGATACACTACCTTGATTTCTGCCAATTTACAAAGGGAAACTACTATTGTGACTTCTTGTTTACTTCCCTGGGCCAAGGAAACCTTCAAGGTTACTGGTGGTCATACGGCTCAAACAAGAAAATCGGTGGAACCGATGGATGCTCCCCGAAGGCTTGGAATAGGAGAATGGGTATCCTGGTGAAGGAGTGATTTTCTGTGTTAATTAAATGCAATTTAAAATGGAAAAAAAATAATTCTCTTCAAGACTTTTAGAGCAACGCTCTGGACATGCATACAACTGAGGAAAAATAAGAAGGAAAATAACTCCAATATAACTTGGAATACAGTTATGGTTCTTCTGCGCTGCACTTCTTGTCATTGCCCTCTATTATCAATATGTGAACTTAAATATGTACAGAGATATACTCCCGACATGCTAAATGACTGAAAAAGTTAGGAATGGAGCTAACTCCGTAATTATTAAAGGTAGGGTTATAGTTCTTAAGCTCTGCACTTCCTTTCATTACCCTCTATCAATGTGTGAAATTTCATTTAGTTTCCTTCAATACTTCCTATGATATGCTCCATACAAGCAAAATAAAGCAAAAATCAAGAAGGGAGCTAACTCTGTAATTACTTATGAAAGGGTTATGGTTCTAGTGTTCTGCACTTTCATTCATTGTCCTCTAATATTGTGTGAAGTTTCATTAAGTTCCCTTTTATACTTTCAGAGATATGCTCTGGACATGCAATATAGTGAAAAAATAGGAAGGGAGCTAACTTTGTAAATACTTAAGACAGGGTTATGGTTCATGTGCTCTGCACTATCTCTTATTGCCCTCAATGTATGAAGTTTCATTTAGTTCCCTTTAATACTTTTGGAGATATGCACCAGACAAGCTTAATATTGAAAAAAAACTGGAAAGGGAGCTAACTCTGTAAATACAATACAATACAATACAATGTTTATTTCTCCAATTAAGGACCCTTTCGGGTAAACAAGCAATCACATAAAAACATTTAGAAGATGATTTGGTGATTAGAAAAAGATTAATAATAATAATAATGTTTCAACAACTTTACACATATAAAAATATATATACATACATATGAATTCATTATATGTATCTATATACATATATATGCATACACAAATACATACACAGCTATGTATACCACACGTCCATATAAGCGGGCAAACGGGCATATGAACTAAATGCATACATACAAAGACAATATACGATGTCAGGTAATATGTATCAGAATGTCGGAAGACCGGATTCCCAGCATTGTGAACCTTACATCTTACTATGATTTTACACAATCTCATAAGTCTGGGTATTATAAGAAATTTCTTCTTTTAGAAAAACAGGTATCTACATACTGTGCAAAAACTCTTAAAATATTATTATCTTCCTGTATTAATAACCATATCGCTTTATCATTTAGGCTTAAATTACGAAAACCTTCATTGTTTAAAATTACATTCTTGAACAAATTTTCTCTTTCTTTTTCAAATAATTTACATTTCAATATAAAATGGAATTCATCCTCGATTTCATTTAAATTACATTTTGTACATATTCTATCGGATCTCATCAATTTATGCTTGACATAACGTCCAGATTCTATTCGTAAATCATGTGCGCTTATTCTTAATCGACACATAGATTTTCGCAAATTAAAACTTTCTAGCGATAAGTACTTTTCCATTGTAAAATTTTGTTTAATGCTGAAGTAAGTTTCTAGTTTACCAGAGGTGATTGATTTATTCCTTTCGTTATTCCAATATAGTTTAAACTGTTTGACTAGTCTTGTACTTACCATACGTACTAGCTGGTTTCCTGTATAATAACCACATCGATCTATATCGATACCCAAAGTTTTAAATACAAATACGACAGAACTGTACCATGTCTGTACATTACAATTATGTAGAGTTTTAGTGAGTTTGAACGCTTCCCGTAATAATCCGTCATCACAATTTTGTAGTCTATATAGGTATTTAATCATCGATATAATAATAGAAAAATACATAGGAAACCGACCTGTTTCAGACATAACAGCAATATTTGATGAGTATTTATTGACTCCTAAAATAAATTTCAGATATTTTATTTGCGACTTATCAGCAATATTATTTTTATAAATGTTCTGAAAAATTGAATCATTATTACGATTGCAAGCTACACTATCTGTCTTGAAGACCCCCCATATTTCTGACCCATATAAAACAATTGGTTTAATGAGGTGATCAAATAGATGCAGATTTGTTTTAACGCTAGGTTCTGACGATGAGATTAAGTTAGTTAATTTAAATGAGGCTTTTAATGACCTTTTAAATATATCTTCTTGACCATATTTAAATGATCCACTTGCCGAAAAGAAAACACCAAGATAGCGATAGTGCTGAACGCTTTCCAAAGGTTGCTGATTGAAGCAAAAGCTGTCTTTTAGCAGTCTGCCTGACTTATTAAAAACTAATATTTTTGATTTATTAATATTTACATCAAGACACCAATCTTCACAAAATTTATGTAGAGTATCTAATCTGTTTTGTAGCCCTACACGAGAAGTAGATAAAAGAACGATATCATCCGCATACATCAAACCTTGCACAGGAAAATCATTTAGAAGAACTTCGTCAGGCGTGCCTTGTAAATATTTAGGCAAATCATTTATGTACAGTTTAAATAAAGCAGGACTAAGCACATCACCCTGTCGCACTCCGATGTCTGAATGGAAAAACTCGGTATGCTTATCACCTAATTTCACACATAATTTGTTTTTGAATACATATTAGTAATGATATCATAAAATTTGCCCCCAATTTGATACTGTTTTAATTTAAATTTTATTCCCGGATGAATAACAGTATCGAACGCTTTCCTAAAGTCAACAAAGCATGTATAGAGACGACCACCTTTTTTATTGATATATTTATCTATCAGACTTTTAAGAACGAACATATGATCCGAAGTACGAGCATGTTTCTTAAAACCTATTTGGCTCTCATCTATAATATTAGTTTCCTCTAAATAATTATCCAATCTAACATTTAGTATCATGTTAAATAATTTACCTACATTTGAGTTTATCGTTATACCACGATAGTTTTCCGGTTGGGTAATATCACCTGTTTTGAAGATGGGCGTGATGAATCCTGTTGCCCAAGATGAAGGATATATACCGGATGAAAATACTAAATTAAATAACTTATAAAGACATGGGAGAAGAGTAAATTGTCCACTTTTTAACATTTCATTTTTTATGTTATCAAGACCTGACGACTTACAATTCTTTAGTTTAGAAATCGAATTTGAAATCTCTGACTGCTTTATTATAGCATCAAGAAGGTTAAAAGTTGAGCTTCCATCTTCTTTCAGTATTTTTTCGAGATCGTTTATCCTAGCTTTGAATTTATCTGGAACTGCATTTAAGTTTTGAAAATAACCTGACCAAGAATCAGAGTCAATAGAAAGTTCAGGGCCATTGTTTTGGTCGCGATCTTCCTTTAGTGAGTTGACAAGGTTCCAGTATTGCTTGGGATCCTTATTTTCTAAAGCATCAAGTTGTTGGACAATTTTATTTTTGAATTTTTTCTTTTTGAATTTTACTAGTTTGCGGTATTCACGATAATGTTTAAAGTACGTATTTCTTATAAGTTGGTTGAATGGTTGACTGAACATTTTCCGTGCTATAGCGGTAAGGTTTCTACGTTTGACATATAGGTCTTCGTCAAACCACTTTTTACTTTTATTCTTTTTGAATTTACTTGTTCTATTCCTACGTAAGCATAATTGTGCTGTACTTACAAGTATTTCCTCAAATAAATTGGCTGCTCCATTTACTTGCTCCACATTTGAATTAAAGTTTATATTGAGAAATGATTCTATTTTACGTGTGATCGACGGACATACTAGGGCTTTTTTGTACATTTCTAGTGAGCATTTTTTCCATTGGAATGTAAGTGGCATATCTTCTGTCAAATTTGTAGATGTTCTGTTTATGTAACTGGCCTTCAAATTAAATGATATTTTGCTATGACAATCAGAATACATAGGCTTAAACGGGTGAACATGGAAATACATAATTTCTTTAATCAACTCTTCTGATAAAATTACGTAATCTACTACGCTTGCCCCAGTGGGTTTTTGACAAATGAATTTTCCATAAGTATCGCCCGTACTCCTACCATTTAATATTTTTAAGCTTCCCGATATACATAGGTCAAGTAGTTGTTTCCCCCTTTCATCAACTTTAGTATCCTCACTCTTTCTCTGATTTATATTTGTATCAATTATATACGACGTGTCTAATGGCAGATGTCTATCATCGTCTTTCTGGATATAATCTAATTCATGTCCGGTCCTTGCGTTCAAATCACCACATAGTAATAGTCTACCTATATTCTTATATGTATTAATGTCCCTTATAATAGCATCCAGGGTGTCCTCGTTTGACTGTTGTAAAAATGTACAAGGAGTCATGTATGAAAAGCAAATAAATATATCACTATCAAGATGGAAAAACTCTTTTGAAAGAGACAACCATTGAAATTCCGAACTTCTATTTGGAAGAATCTTGATACCCTTTCTAATCGTGTTGCGTATTAAAATGGCTAAACCGCCGTAATAGCGACCGTTTTTCGATATGGATCTACAAACTGGAATATATTGGAATCCTTCTATATAGACAGTACTATTGTAACCTATATGCGTTTCACTCAGAAACACAAGATCATACGGCTTGATTTCCTGAATGAAATTTTCATCTTTGAGCTTATTGTAAGTTTTCGATACGAGACCTCCGACATTCCAAGAACATATTGAAATAAATGATGATCTCTTACCAACTGTCATTATTACAGTATTATGAAGTATGGTTAGCAGCTATTGCGATGAGACAACAAAATAACTATTTTCGGTACAACATACATGTATAAAACTTATAGACCTGTACTAGTTTGACATTAGTGCCGCTATAAGGTGAAAAAAGATACGGCAATAAAGTAAGCGGCCACTAATAATTATAATCATGACAGAATTAATTAAATAATGCAAACAGCAATTGTATGCACATGTTGTGTTAAATAACATTTTCACCTTTTAAAAGTATCTAGTTTAACTATACACGTTCCACTTGTGATCAACTAGTTGTATAGAGCCGCCCATCTGCATTGGTAGTTTCTTTCATTTATATTTCTAAAGTTTCAATATACCACAGGTGACCAAAATTCAATGAGAGAGAGAGAAAAAAAGGGAATAAAACATGTATATATAACGAAATGAAAGATAAGTGTATATCCATTACTTCGTCACATATCTCGTCAAATTTCCAGATATCACCCTCATTGAATCCTAGGTTCCCGTGAGTATACGAATATAGCGTTAAAACTCGACAGTATATAAAATTAGCGCCATCTTTGACCATAGTCCCGTCTTTGGCTAAATCTGTCGGCCCGGCGCCAGGAATAATCGTTGCTTCTCCCATTTTGTTGACGATGTTCGTATCTCACACGCTGAGCATCCGAGTAATTATTAAATGTTCCTCTTTCGTTGTGAAAGTGATTTTTTGTACTCCTATTGTTCCGACTGATCGATAGGACCTGAGGTAAATCAAGGAGGTCCCAAAGAGCGTTTTTCAGATTTTTCCCGAGTTTCTTGGTGCCATTATTTGACAAATGAAGTCCGTCTGGGCTTAGAATGCCGTGTTGAGCCTCACCTCTATAAAACAGGTTAGCGTTGTCGCAGAGATAGATGTTATTTTTGTTGCTAAGCGACTCTTTTATCAGCACATTTGTTTTCTCTATTTTTCTGTTTAGGGCTATATCAGACCTGGGAAGCCCCAATGACACCAATATCTTTATGTCCTTGAACTTCTGAGCAATATGGTCAACAGTCTCAGAAATATCCTGCGTACATGTTTCCGGGCTTTTATCCTGTATCTCGTTACAGAGTGAGTGGAGAACTAAAACGTCTGGCGAATCGGCATCTGTCATTGAATCTATATAATCCCTGGTATCGTCTATTGTATATTTTAAAATCTTTGACACCTGGAGCTCATTCTCCCCTAGATATGCAGAGCTTAGATATTTTGTGTTTGAAGTTCCAACTATTTGAACGTTCTTTTTATAAGTTTTTTTTCCGCTGATTCCGCGCCCTGGTTGTTTCTGTTCTCATTCAGCTGACTTAACTGCCTTTTACCTGCCCTAACGTCTGTTGATTTCTTGGACTCTAATGTATGTTTATTATGCGGCTGACTAACATCATCAGAAGACGACAAGCTATTATCGAGATTGATAACCTCTCCATCATTGTGAGTATCTGAAGTGTTCAATTTATCTGTAATATTTGAATCATTTTTCCGCTTCTTGGAGACCTCTTGAAATGGCTCACAGCTGCTATAACCTTGACATTTAGTTTCAATAATGGTGTCCTGGAGTTCCGATATCTTTAAGGTCAGTTTACTGATGTTTTCTTCGAGGTTTAAAATAAGCTGATTTTTCACATCTAATCTCTTCTCCATGGTCAGATTGTCAGCTTCTTGAATAGAAAGCATTTTGGTTAAGGACTCTCCCTTTTGACGCAGTAAATTTATTTCCGCATTGAGTCTTGACTCTTTTACTTCATTTTCTAATCTGAGGTTGTGTAAGTTGTGCTGACCCTTCTCTTTTTCCATCTCATGTTCTTTCTGTAGAGATGATATCTTTCTTGAGAGTTTATCACATTCTTTACAAGATTTTTCTTCGTGTGATGGGATGTTTGTATAGTTGTTTCTCTCTAACTTTAGTCTTTCATTTTCTTCAGATAACTTCCGGATTTGTTGTTTTAAGGTGTCTACCTCGGGTTGTGTAGAGTTAATCTCCCTGATTGAGCTGTTAATCTTGTCAAAAGAGGAAACGAAGGACTCTTGAAGAAAGTCGACTGTAGATTTTTTAAACACCTCAAGCTCCTCTGTAATGGTGAAATTTGGGTTATCTGTAGCAGTTTCCATGGTCCTGATTATTTCTGTCTGTGTTTCTTTGTTCGATGTACCCTCGCTGCTGTGGTTAATATTGAAACCCAGGTTATTAGTTGATATATCTGCATCATAATCCTGTAAATAATTTTGTTTTACTTGAAAGTCGTCTTCTAACTCTGTGCAAATCTCGCATGTAAACCTCCGTTGAGTATTTTCATACAGATATAGCTGATAGGTCGGCAACTGAGTGCACTCATAATGTATCCACCCTCTACAATCCTGACACTGAATGGCCTGGTCTGTGTCTGTACATTTAACGAGACATTTCTTGCAAACATAATCTGAAGATGTAGGCATATTTGTTTGTTGTTCTGCAATACAAGCACTTGAATCAATTGAGAATATAAATTTACTATAATCTTGTCATTCCCCTCTTTCGCATAGAATGCCACTCTTAGCTAGATCGTCTGCGCGTAAATTTCCGTCCTCTGTGCTATGGCCTTCCACCCATTTCCATTCAACATCTAACTTCGTCCTGATATGGTCTAGCAACACCCATAAATCTTTATTTAGCACATCTTTTTTCTTCGCTGCCTTCCCCGCTGTCTTCCATTCATTCATTTTCCACTCGTTAATCCATTTGGTGATTCCATCTTTCACATATCTGCTGTCGGTGATTATCTGCACCGATCTCAGTTCCAGCCTAACTGCTTGGGAAATACCAATTATCGCTGCTGACAGTTCGGCACGATTGTTAGTTTGTTTTTCGCCTTGCAATTTTTCCGCCCAGTTCATCGGATGGTATGGGCCCCAGTAAACTCCGCACCCGCCTTGTGGGTTATTATGCCCATTGTTTCGGCATGCTCCGTCGACATAGATGTCTACTTTATCCATTATTTATAGATTAAATATGTTATTATTAAAAATAACTCACTGTCTTGTAGAATTTTCTTGTTTGAGACTTGTAGATCTGTCACAGGCGTCCTTAGTAACGAGCATCGCACAAAAACACAGCTATTTCTCCAGAAATTACCTTGGATTTTCAATGAGAATAAATATCCGCCCTTGTACCTTGAAGCGGCTACTTTAATTGTCCTCGCAACAACTGATAAACATATTTATTCAATTATTTTTCCAGCTGATTTTGAAACTTCCGCCATCATTGTTTACCGTGACGTCATCCATGCGATAGGGTTATAGTTCTTGTGCACTGCACTTCTTCTAATTGTCCTCTATCAATGTGTGAAGTTTCATTTAGTTCCCCTTTACACTTTCAGAGATATGCTCCAGACAAGCAAAATATTGAAAAAAAATGGAAAGGGAGCTAACTTGGTAAATACTTGTGACAGGGTTACGGTTCTTATGCACTGCACTTCCTCTAATTGTCCTCTATCAATGTGTGAAGTTTCGTTTAGTTCCCCCTTATACTTTCAGAGATATGCTCCGTACAAGCAAATTATTGAAACAAGTCGCCCAAGGGCAACGATCGCTCACCTGTCAGTATATGCTCAATTTATATAAAATTGGTAGTACTACAGTCCCCGATGCTACATACCAAGTTTCAAGGCAAATGGCCCAGTGGTTCTGGAGAAGAAGATTTTTCAAGGTTTTTGCCATATATGGCCATGGTGGCCATCTTGGTCATATGACCTGGACCGAATATATGAATTTTTTTTCCCACTTTGCCTGAAGGCTGCATATGAAATTTAATTGAAATTGGTTCTGTAGTTTCAGAGGAAAAGTCCTTTAAAAATGTTGACAAATTACAGACAAATTACCTTAAGCCACGGTCACTGAACAATCTTGACCCCTAGAATTCCTAGGGGTTCAAATTGTCTGCATTTCCATATCACAGAGCACAATAGCAACACAAAAATGCACTTTTTTTTAGCTTTTCCCACTCAAAAGCATTAGAGCCCAAATTTGACCTTGTGGCAAAACAGGTCAAGGTCAATCCAAGTTCATCATTTATATAAACTAAGTAGTACTAGAGTTCCAGATGCTACATACCAAGTTTCAAGGCAAATGGCCCAGTGGTTCTGGAGAAGAAGATTTTTTAAGGGTTTTGCCATATATGGGCATGGTGGCCATCTTGGTCATGTGACCTTGACCAAATATATAAACTTTCTTTCCCGCTTTGCCTGAAGGCTGTTTATGAAATTTAATTAAAATTGGCCCAGTAGTTTCAGAGGAGAAGTCCTTTAACAAGTGACCAAGACCATCTGAACAAACTATGGTTCCTTTAAGCCGGTGAAGCTCCATATGAAATATGGCTTCAATTGACCCTAGTGGCCACTGAGAAGATGTTTGAAAATGTTGACGGGTGACAGAATCTCAATGACCTTGTACAAAAGTCCAAGAATGACCTTGACCTTTAACGACAAAATATCTTCACCTGGTCATTTAGCCAACCATATATACCAAATATTGCACCTTAGACTTAAATAGCTTCTGAAAAATCCACTGTTTAAGCATTTTCCCATATAAAAGCCTACATAATGTACCAAAGTTGACAGTGTCATAAATTAGGTCAAGGTCAACGCACAATCATTTGTATAAACTATGATGGGCTTGAGTGCCCAAAGCTACATACCAAGTTTCAAGGTCATACACCTTTTGGTTCTGGAGAAGAAGATTTTGAAGGGTTTTTACCATATACGGGCATGGCGGCCATCTTGGTCAAGACCCTGAGAACAAACTTTTATTCCCTGATCACACTTAGACTCCATATGAAATTTCGCTTCAATCAGATCAGTGGTTTCAGAGGAGTAGATGTTTTGAAAATCTTGATGACGGACAGACCGACAAAATGACCTTGACCTTTCAGTGACATAATATCTTCATCTGGTCATTTAGTTGACCATATATACTATGTATTGTACCTAAGACTTAAATAGTTTCTGAGAAATCCACTGCATAAGCGTTTTCCCATATAAAAGCCTAACATACCAAAGTTGACAATGTGGTAAATTAATTCAAGGTCAATACATGGTCATCATTTGTATAAACTATGATGGGCCAGCATGCCCGATGCTACATACCAAGTTTCAAGGTCATAGGCCTTTTGGTTCTAGAGAAGAAGATTTTCGAAGGGTTTTTACCATATATGGGCATGGTGGCCAGCTTGGTCATGTGACCCAGACCCCGGGTATAAACTTTCGTTCCCCCATCCCACTGAGACTCCATATGAAATTTGGCTTCAATCGGCCCAATGGTTTCAGAGGAGAAGATGTTTGAAAATCTTCACGACGGATGGTCCGACGGAATGACCTTGACCTTTAGTGACATAATACCTTCATCTGGTCATTTACTCAACCATGTATACCAAGTATTGTACCTAATACTTAAATAGTTTCTGAGAAATCCACTGTTTAAGCGTTTTCCCATCTAAAAGCCTAACATACCAAAGTTGACCATGCCGTAAATTAGGTCAAGGTCAACGCAAGGTCATGATTTGTACAAAAATATGATGGGCCCGCATGCCCAATGCTACATACCAAGTTTCAAGGTCATAGGCCTTTTGGTTCTGGAGAAGAAGATTTTTGAAGGGTTTTTACCATATACGGGCAAGGCGGCCATCTTGGTCATGTGACCCAGACCCCGGGTATAAAATTTGTTTCCCTATCCCACTGAGACTCCATATGAAATTTGGCTTAAATCGACCCAGTGGTTTCAGAGGAGAAGATGTTAGAAAATCTTGACGAAGGATGGTTTGACGGAATGACCTTGACCTTTAGTGACATAATATCTTCATCTGGTCATTTATTCGACCATGTATACCAAGTATTGTACCGTAGACTTAAATAGTTTCTGAGAAATCCACTGTTTAAGCGTTTTCCCATATAAAAGCCTAACATACCAAAGTTGACCATCCCGTAAATTAGGTCAAGGTCAACGCAAGGTCATGATTTGTATAAACTATGATAAGCCCGCATGC
This sequence comes from Ctena decussata, assembly GCA_963989385.1. NCBI lineage: Eukaryota > Metazoa > Mollusca > Bivalvia > Lucinida > Lucinidae > Ctena > Ctena decussata. The sequence goes on along the minus strand of CAXDIV010000107.1, from coordinate 87,467 downwards.
TTGATGCTACATACCAAGTTTCAAGGTCATAGGCCTTTTGGTTCTGGAGAAGAAGCTTTTTGAAGGGTTTTTACCATATATGGGCATGGCGGCCATCTCGGTTATGTGACCCAGACCCCGGGTATAAACTTTCGTTCCCCCATCCCACTGAGACTCCATATGAAATTTGGCTTCAATCGGCCCAGTGGTTTCAAAGGAGAAGATGTTTGAAAATCTTGACGACGGATGATCCGACGGAATGACCTTGACCTTTAGTGACATAATATCTTCATCTGGTCATTTAGTCGACCATGTATACCAAGTACTGTACCTAATACTTAAATAGTTTCTGAGAAATCCACTGTTTAAGCGTTTTCCCATATAAAAGCCTAACATACCAAAGTTGACCATCCCCTAAATTAGGTCAAGGTCAACGCAAGATCATGATTTGTATAAAATATGATGGGCCAGCATGCCTGATGCTACATACCAAGTTTCAAGGTCATAGACCTTTTGGTTCTGGAGAAGAAGATTTTTGAAGGGTTTTTACCATATATGGGCGTGGCGGCCATCTTGGTCATGTGACCTGGACCAAATATATAAACTTTCGTTCCCCCATCCCACTGAGACTCCATATGAAATTTGGCTTCAATCATGAAATTTGGCTTCAATCAACCAAGTGGTTTCAGAGGAGAAGATGTTTGAAAATCTTCACGACGGATGGTCCGACGGAATGACCTTGACCTTTAGTGACATAATATCTTCATCTGGTCATTTACTCAACCATGTATACCAAGTATTGTACCTTAGACTTAAACAGTTTCTGAGAAATCCACCGTTTAAGCGTTTTCCCATATAAAAGCCTAACGTACCAAAGTTGACCATGTCATAAATTAGGTCAAGGTCATCACAAGGTCATGATTTATATAAATTATGATGGGCCCGCATGCCCGATGCTACATACCAAGTTTCAAGGTCATAGTCCTTTTGGTTCTGGAGAAGAAGATTTTTGAAGGGTTTTTACCAAATAAGGGCGTGGCGGCCATCTTGGTCATGTGACCTGGACCAAATATATAAACTTTCGTTCCCCCATCCTGTTAAGGCTCCATATGAAATTTGGCTTCAATCCACCCAGTGGTTTCTGAGGAGAAGATGTTTAAAAGTGTGGACGACGCCGACGACGCCGACGACGGACGACGGACCAAGGCTATACTATAAGCTCACCTTCACAGGTGAGCTAAAAACTGGAAAGGGAGCTAACTTTGTAAATACTTGTGACAGGGTTACGGTTCTTGAGCACTGCACTTCCTCTCATTGTCCTCTATTGATGTGTGAAGTTTCATTTAGTTCCCCCTTATACTTTCAGAGATATGCTCCGGACAAGAAAAATATAGAAACAAGAGGGCCATGATGGCCCTGGATCGCTCACCTGAGTATCCTGTGAACCTAACCTCAGAGACATCCATATGACCGATAGACAGAGTTTCACAAAATTTTAATGGAAAATGAACCCTTTATTGTGTACCTAAGGTTTTTTTTTAAGATTTAGCCTAATGACCTAGATTTTGACCCCACATGACCCAGTTTCAAACCTGGTCTAGATTTCTTGGATATGAACATTCTGACAAAGTTATCAAAACTGTGCCCTCTAGAGTGTACACAATGCTTTTCTGAGGTTTAACCTAGTGACCTACTTTTTGACCCAACATGACCAAGTTGCACCCTTGGTCCAGATTTGTTGAAGACAAACATTCTGACAAAGCCCTATGAAGATTAGAACAAAACTGTGTCCTCTAAAGCGTTCACACTGTTTTTCTAAGAACTGACCTAGTGACCTAGTTTTTGACCTGACATGGCCCAGTTTCAAATCTGGTATAGATTTCATGAAAATGAAATAAACATTCTGACAAGGTTTCACGTAGATTGGATCATAACTGTGCCCTCTAGAGTGTACACAAGGTTTTTCTAAGATTTGACCTAGTGACCTAGTTTTTGACCCCACAAGACTCAGATTCAAATTTGGCCTAGATTTTATATAAATAAACATTCTGACAAAGTTTCATGAAGATTGGATCATAACTGTGCCCTCTAGAGTGTGCATAAGGTTTTTCTAAGATTTGACCTAGTGACCTAGTTTTTGACCCCATATGACCCAGTTTCAAAGATGGTCTAGATTTCATTTAGATAAACATTCTGACAAAGTTTCATGATGATTGGATCATAACTGTGCCCTCTGTGTCATTCTAAGATTTATTTCTATTTTTAGCTCTGACGGCCAGTTTGTTCAGCGGAGTGGAACCGTTTTAGCAATTTTTGTTCAGGGCCATAAGTTAAACATTTCTGTGAATTTTTGTTGAAATCAAGCCATTGGCTTCAGAGACGATGATGTTTAAAGCTTTTTTTCTATTTTTAGCTCTGGTGGCCATATTCTTCCGCGGAGCAGAACGGTTTGAACAATTTTGGTAGAGAGTCTCCTAAGGAACATTTCTGTGAAATTATTTCAAAATCGACCCAGCAGTTTTGGAGGAGAAGTTGTTAAAAGGTTTTTCTATTTTTAGCTCTGGGTGCCATATTGTTCAGCAGAGCGGAACCGTTTGAGCAATTTTGGTAGAGGGTCTCCTAAGGAACATTTCCGTGAAATTATTTCGAAATCGGCCCAGCAGTTTTGGAGGAGAAGTCGTTTAAAGGTTTTTCTATTTTTAGCTCTGGCGGCCATATTGTTCAGCGGAGCGGAACCGTTTGAGCAATTTTGGTAGAGGGTCTCCTAAGGAACATTTCTGTGAAATTATTTCGAAATCGGCCCAGCAGTTTTGGAGGAGAAGTCGTTTAAAGGTTTTTCTATTTTTAGCTCTGGCGGCCATATTGTTCAGCGGAGCGGAACCGTTTGAGCAATTTTGGTAGAGGGTCTGCTAAGAAACATTTCTGTGAAATTATTTCAAAATTGGCCCAGCAGTTTTGGAGGAGAAGTCGTTTAAAGGTTTTTCTATTTTTAGCTCTGGCGGCCATTTTGTTTAGCAGAGCGGAACCGTTTGAGCAATTTTGGTAGAGGGTCTCCTAAGGATCATTTCTGTGAAATAATTTCACAATCGGCCCAGCAGTTTTGGAGGAGAAGTCGTTTAAAGGTTTTTCTATTTTTAGCTCTGGCGGCCATATTGTTCAGCGAAGTGGAACCGTTTGAGCAATTTTGGTAGAGGGTCTTCTAAGAAACATTTCTGTGAAATTATTTCAAAATCGGCCCCGCAGTTATGGAGGAGAAGTTGTTTAAAGGTTTTTCTATTTTTAGCTCTGGCGGCCATTTTGTTCAGCGGAGCGGAACCGTTTGAGCAATTTTGGTAGAAGGTCTCCTAAGGAACATTTCTGTGAAATTATTTCAAAATCGGCCCAGCAGTTTTGGAGGAGAAGTCGTTTAAAGGTTTTTCTATTTTTAGCTCTGGCGGCCATATTGTTCACTGGAGCGGAACCATTTGAGCAATTTTGGTAGGGAGTCCCCCAAGGAACATTTCTTAGAAATTATTTTGAAATCCGTCCAGCAGTTTTGGAGAAGAAGTCGTTTAAAGCAAAAGTTGACGCCGGACGACGGACGCCGGACGACGGACAAAGACCGATCACAATACCTCACCTTGAGCACTTCGTGCTCAGGTGAGCTAAAAACTGGAAAGGGAGCTAACTTCGTAAATAATTGTGATAGGGTTATGGTTCTTGTACACTGCACTTACCCTCGTTGTCCTCTATCAATGTGTGAAGTTTCATTTAGTTCCCCCTTATACTTTCAGAGATATGCTCCGGACAAAAGTGTGACGGACGGACGGACGGACGGACGGACGCATGAGGGTGTTGTTGTAGGTTGCACCCCAGACTTGGGGGTTATCTTTTATGGACAGAATCGTACAAAGTGCACTTGCGGGTTGATCACAGCTCACACGTGCCCTCTGTACACATGAACCCACAAATTTTGTCCAATCACGGATAGATTGGACAAAACTTGTGAAAACAAATAATTTTAAATGACCCATCTACCCATCATCATCACACAGAAGGTGTCAGAAAACTTCGACTAATGAGGTGCACCACAAAAGTGCAAATTCACCCCACAAATGGGGTTTGTACTCACAGCTCAGCCCACAAATACCCTCTCATGAGAGCGGACGGACGGACGGAAGAACGGACATACGGACAGACGGACGGACAAAGCGGCGACTATATGCTCACCCTTCGGGGAGCATAATAAGACAATAAGTACCTTATAATATCATGCACCTTAAAACTTGCTCTCCCGTAGCCTTTGGATACGGTGAGCTGAAATGCTCAAAAGTTCATCCTCAAAAGTACAAAAGCTCATATTTCAGCCTTGTTTATGTGTATGGGTAACTTAAAACAGACAGCATTGACGTACTTTCTTTCCTGTTAAGATGCTTTATATGACTACTATTTCTTCCGAGGGGGAAGCTAATTAATTACAGGTATACATTAACAAGTAGCTTTAATATGCTCTCCATGATTTGTGCCCTCAGCAGTTTAAAAGAAGAAATAAATAATATTTTTGCACATTCCAGAAAGAAAATAAGAGTTGCTGAAGGAAGAGGCATTACACCATTACCCACAACACTCATTCAGAAAAGATGGTTCCACTCATCCAAGCCCACCTTACCCTAACACATACATACCACCCCAACCCAATATAATCATGGCTACCTTTTATAAAGTGTGAAACAATTTGTTTTTCCTTACAATGGTCTGTGAGTAATGAAAATTTGGAAAAACTGCAAAAATACTGATTTTGATGTGTATACTAACCAAGAAAAGATATGCCACAATTTTTAGTTAAATGTCTTAGAATCACAATGGGCAATGTTGCATAAACACTGATACGACATTGTTTCAATGTTCAATGGTCACCAGCTATGAATTTCTTTGGGTATAAGATGGGGGTTTTCCCTTCCAAAACAATCTCAAATATTCTAGATCCAGCTTATAAGCTGGGTCTAGATTTTTGGGACTGTTTTTAGAGGGAAAACTCCATCTCACAGCAGAACTTCATTAGACTGATTTAGATATTTGGGGTCATTCATGAGATGGGGGATCATTCATGAGATGGAAAAAAGCTGTTTTATAGCCAAATAATTACATTCCCTTTGATTTTCTTTAGATGAACCTATTTCGACGAAAAAATGTTCATTATTCCATGAATAACAGTGGGTCACCCGACATCGTTGGTACGCAACACCACATGTAAACAAACAACGCCATTGGCCATTGTAACTTCTATTGACGTCACGACGGTCACGTCAAAGTGACGGCTGTTTAGCTTGTTAGTTAATGACAGCTTTTCGTCATATATTTTACAAATGTTGCTCTTAAAAATCGAAAATGATGCTCAAATTTTTTTTAAAAATAAAATGTAATTATAATCTTGAGTTAAATTTCATTTTCCAAAGTTCATGGAAATATGAACACAAAGGGTCACATGCAAAGTTAACGAGATCACCCTTCAGGTGTCACTTACTTAGCACATGACCCATTGTGTTCATACTTCCATGAACATTGGAAAAATGAATTTTATTTCCTAAATAAATATTGTAAATGAAATGCAGCTGAACAGCAAAATATTGGTTCCATACTTACAAAGAAAATTTCTCTTGCCAGGCAGGATTTAGTGTTGCTATGATAGTTTTTGTTCTCTTCTTTGAACTTTTGTATCCATCTGGAATCAGCTTCACTTTAACATAGGGATCTGCGAGGCCATTAGGATCCATTGGAATAAGGTTCTTTGCTTCTCGTACTGAAATGTATACCATTAATAACAAAAATTTTTTTTTAAAAATTGGGACATCTGAAATAATTACCATAACTGTCCTTAAAATGGCACAGTCTGATTTTAGTATGCAGTGATGTGTCTAAAAGATGCAAATGGAATAGAACGGCAAACAGTGTAAACCCTGATCAGACTGCTCCTAAAAGGAGCAGTTTGATCTGGGTCTGCACAGTTTGCTCAAACCTGTCAATTATAAGTTTTACGGTAGGTCCATATAAGTCACAGCTCCTGCTAAAAGTGGGTTTGCGGTGTATGGACACACCTCTATATTTTTTCACCATCTTTTTTCAATGGGAAACCATTTTTGTGATTTCCCGTTTGCTTCATTGTCAAAAAGGGTCTACTCTTGAAGAAAAGAATTTGATCTTTGTCAAGATTTGTCCAGAAGGACTAAAATTTCATCCCCACAATTTCGGCTTATTCTAGCTCTACTGAGCAATAGAGTTATGATAACTGAGAGATAGCTCTGCTGAGCAATAGAGTGATGATAACTGAGGGATAATTTATTTTATTTCTCCTTGAAAACATACGCTGTGACCTCTCATCTAAAACGTCTCCTAAAAGCAGTTCAGACACTGGGGCTGACCACAACATATATATTTTATGACAACAGAAATTATCTCTAATTATTGCCAAACATTCCCTCTTATCTAGAGTTCTCAATCTGTCAGAGAAGTACTCACTTTCGACATGTAGTGTCTTTCCTTCCTGTACAATATGTAGATTGATTCTACCTCGTCTCTCTGTGTGGTTAATACCACATAATTTTGGTGTGTTCTTTTCACATCTTTTATGTACATTCATATCACATGCTGAAAACAGAAAGAAAAATAATTTTTAGATCTATGTATTTTCATTGTTGAATTAACAATTATTATTACCACAAAGAGAGGGTTCCTCCTTCAGAATGACCCAAACAGGTAAATCAGTTCTATATTTCTGGTATATTAGACCCTGTTTAGACTAGAGTTTTAATCCGAATCGAATCCGAATTCACTTCGAATTAACTGTTTGCAAATCTAATTCGAATTAAAAACTAATTCGGAGTAAACTAATCCTACAGAGTACCTTGGATCGAATCCGAATTAACTTTTACTTTGGATTAAAGGTCGTGTTTAAACAGCAAAGCGAAGCGAAACCGCATTAAAATTTATTTTTGCACTGACCTCAAGCATGTTTAAGTCATGTTAAAATTTGAGCATGCTGCATTTACTTTACTGCGAAGTAACTTGCACTGAATAGAAAACCATATAGTCTAAACAGACAAGTGGGTTCGCTTCGGATTACCTTATTGTGGAGCAATCTGTTCCGAATCGAAACAGTTATCGTCTAAACAGAGTGTAAGATTATAAGTATCTGTGTGGATAGAAAAATCGGTAACAAGCAACATCTTTAAAAAAGATAATTGTCGAAGATGAAATTCGTTTTTAAAGAACAACTTTTTATTCATGTCAGGACGGATCCACCGCTTCCTGCGTATTATCAGTACTTTTGTAAAGTAAATGTGTCTTGTTCAAGGACAAAACATGAATTCCCGAGTGAGGATTATCGTGATCAGCCTTGGTCGAGTTCGATTACAACTATTGTCTGGCGATAGTATGTCATGGAAGAAGCGGGTCAACTCGGCCTGCTTTCTGTAAGCCTAGGGTCTTCACGGCTCCTGGGTCAACTCGGCCGCCATTCAACTCGTCCGGGTCAATTCGGCCTGCTGTCATTTGCATCCTCGCCCCATCCTACGAAGATGGGCTGCGCCAGGAATGAACGGAAACACAATAAACGAGTAGAGTTTGTTGGGTTGTTGATTTAATAAGAAGTCCTTCAAAATGGTGGACAAAACATGAATTAATATAAAGGGCAACCCAATAATCCCTCAACGGATAACAGACTATGGGGGACGTCTACTCACCGGATCGGACCGGATCGGACCCGAATTTACCATTTATAACTGTTTTATCATACTTTCTATGACTGTTTATGTTTATATTGTGTAGAAGATAGTGTGTCCAACAGATATATTGCAGTAACATTTGGGTTTAAAGGGGGTCTGCATTGCATTTAGCACGTTGTATCCAGCACACATTATCTTTGCTCAGTGACCTATATGCATTTATAGGTCACTGCTCTGCTCTAAATCACCTCAATAACGTGTACCCACAATCTCTGTTTTGAACAAAAATGAAAAAAAAATCGGATTACTTCATCTGACCTTTTCATTTTTTAGCCATTCCAATCACATTATAATGCATATGCGTGTTTACATATCTGTCTCAGTGAAAAAATTTCTACGAAATTACAACAAAATGTAAATTCATTAAATTCAAAATACCATTGTAAATTTGTAATATATCTGTTGTATACACCATCTTATGCAAAATATACGTATTAACAGTCAGAGAAAGTATTATAAAACAGCTATTGATGCTGAAATTCGGGTCCGATCCGGTGATTAGGCCCGATCCGGTGAATTTACGTACCGGACTATGGTAACGGGACGTTCCGGGCCTACAATAATACAATGGCACTGGGATAGCCGGACCAAGGTGCAGGGCAATTATATTTTAATTGTTTCCATAGTGCCGGAGTTTTAAGATTGGGGTCCTTTACCCTGTGAGATTTTCTGTAGTATAGGGTCGAAATAAGAGCAAGGTTGTTACCATCAGTTAATCATCACAGGTCTCTGATATGTAAAAATTCCGTTTCTGTAGGTGGGGGTTGTGGATACAAATGACTGGCGCATAGATATATAACCATGCGGCACCATGGCCAAAACTGATGTTTTCCTTACTCATTTTCATACAACTTCGATATCCTAGTTTATGTGCCACAAGTAAGATTTAATGGCATGACTGAACTGCAAAAATACCGATACCTCACCAGGAGCTAGCTGGAACCGGGGGAACACTTATTAAAAGTCTATTTCTTAGCTTTTTCTGCCTCATATTTTCATGATTTTCCCTGACTTCGTTTGGCCCAATTGCTAAGGGAGTGAATTCGTGAGTTTGTGAGTGAGTGAGCGTGTGTGCAATTGAGCGAATGAGTATCAAGATAAGCCTGCATCGAAATAATTCCTTATCTAGAAAATTTTATCGCTGATGCAATGAATTGGTTTCAAAACTCAATGTCAGGTTAAAATCACTTTCACATGAAGGCCTATCGGAACCAGAATTTTATGATGACTTAGTATACAAATTCAAAAAGATAAGGGGTATGTCTGATTTTTTGTTCAGCTTCGAAAAAGTAGTTTTTTGTTCTCATTGTATTTTGTTCAGTGCTAGCACTAACCATCAAAATCAGGAAGTCGTATGACTTCCAAGGTTTGTCATTTGGAAGTCATGCTGAAGGATAGACTTGGTTTCTTCCAGAATGTCCATATTTATATTGGTTTCTCCTTCATTAATGGGTGAAATACCATTATTACAACAAATTTAACTCATTATTTAAGTCAATATTCACTTTATAAACGGTAGGTTATGATAAAAATTGGAAGTTACTGACTTGCTGGCATTCAGTTTTAGAAGTCACAGACCCCCTGACTGTTACGAAATGGATCTAATCGTCCACTATGTCGTCGAGATTATTTTAATCCTTTCAATCAGTAAGGCTACAGTTTTTAGGGTAACTGTGGTAATAAAACGTTTACGGAAATTGTGACTACGTTATGCATGGGTTGTTTGTGAATACCTCTCGTGGACAGCGTATTGCATGATTTTAAGGTGAATACCTGCACGAGTCTTTTGATTGTGGAAAGCGTGTTGCATGATTTTAATGTGGGACGCATAGTATTTATACGCCTATCTTTTAATGAAAAGTTAGACGTGGCTGTTTAATTCTTGATGGATGTTATATTGTTGTGTGCCCAGATTCTGTGTTAAGACCTAGAAGGGTAAGATTTTATTATATTTATTTAGAATAGTTTGGCTAAGAATGAAAAATGTGACTTCTGATTGATATGGTATGATTATATGTGTCGACTGATTTGATTTTGTTGGCAGTGATCAGGCTGCGCATGTGTCGACCGATTTTGTTAGTAAGCATGCTGCGCATAATATTTGTATATTAGGAAGTTTTGTAAATTTCGGAAATAGTTTATATCACTGATGTTGGTTGCAATGGTGTGCGTCTATTTGACGTCCAGTGACGTCAGTTGCATTCATGTTATTCATGTGACGTCAGTTGCATTCATGTTATTGCGACGTCAGCACTTTTTATATTAGTTTCACGTATACGTGGCCTATAGAAGTAGATTGATTTCTAATGGAACTAATTTATATACTCGTGACGTCAATTGACGCCATAGCATGCACCACATTAAGGGTTTTTTCCATAAGTTATAATGGTAGCATTTGGTCATCATGCGTTTGATTTGCCTTCATTAGACGGCGTCATATGGTACAACATCATGGATGTCATGATGTCAGATCAAACGTTATGATCCCAAATGTGTTAGAAACGCTTATTCAGTTATTATATTCTATGGCAAATGGTATTACGCTTAGTTTAAAGAAATGAATTAATAAATATGCAAGTTAGATTTTGGTCGATCAATTTAATGTAAATAGGTCATTGTTTAGATTATTCATGTTTTATGTGGGGTATGTCATGGTAATGCCTGTTGACGTCAGTATACTTCTTGACAATGTTTGACGTCAGATCCTTCGACGCACATGCGTAGTAGGATCTACGTTTCTTCATTGGCGGAAGTGGTAAGCACACTTTTAGCTTTACATCGTGAGCGCGAGTCGTGTCTAGTGACACGGCTGGCGTGTGCACGTTATGCTCGGCATTCGCCGAGGGCGTTGTATGGTATTTCCAAGACAGGCCCAAGTCTTACGCATTGTTATTATGTAGTTACAATGTATTAAGTGTAAGTTCGTTATTTTTAGGCACATCAAGTCCGGCAGTCAGCTGTTAGGGCTTAGAGCCACGTCTCACCTGGAGATTCGATTTACGTCTCCAGGTTAATACCAACAAGGGTAGAGGCAGTTACAACGCCGTTTGTGCAAGGTTCCCAAGCAGAGGCGGGAAGCACAAAATGTAGGCGGAAGTGGTTAGCACAGTTTTGCCAGATTCTGTGATAAGATCTGAAGGTCACATCAAGTGTGGGACAGTGTTCGTCCACTAAGGTGTTTTAATATATATAGACTGGTCCCTGGTACAATCCAGGGAGCGACCAGTATATAATCGTGCACGTGTTTATATGAGTTGGTGTTCCTCATGATATATGGACTGGCCCATGACATGATCCAGGGAACGACGAATTGAAGTCTACCAACATAAGGCCTTGTTTTTTTCTATGAGCTCAAACTAACGTTTTTTTGTTCTTTGTGTTTTCCTTTAGTTCATGGCGCTGAGCCGAGTACGGTGTTGACGTCAGACGGTAATCTATTTGCGTATTGTACGCAAATCGATTACATATTTGAAACAAACACCTTACTTGGGCCAGCGACATGAACTAATATGTGTTGTATATTATTGTAATTGTGACAGTTGTAAATTGTATTGTTGTATATTGAATTTACATTATATATAAACTTAAAAAATTCTAACGTTGTTAGGGTTTCCTTGTTAGCGTATTACACTAGTAGATAACCCTTTAACCGGAAGTCACCCTCCGCCGTCCTGGCGACGCATAAGGCTCTACACCCGTGTCGACCGTGTGTAAAACCTTCTGCGTAACATGGTGTCATGAAGTAACGGGATTTGACTTCTGGTTAATATCTGCCAGTGTAAGACATTGACAATATATACAGAATCTAGGCACAATTTTGTCAGACATTTTTTTTATTATTGACTTTCTGATTGTTCTTTTCTAAGGTGACGTAAGGCTGTGAATTTTAGGGGAACAATTTTGCCACTAAATTCTTTGTAAATGTTATCTACACTCAATTAAGGTCAACTATCCTTATTCCCTGCGTGATGAAGTGCGATAGCCCATACATTAATTTGTGAAAGAATGTAACAGGTTGCATATCTGAGTGGGGAAACTGAGGTATATAGACCTGAATTGTCTTGGCACGGATGATACATATTTAGTTTTAAGGTCCGTTTGAGTACCTTGGCACTGCTGTAGCATGACAATCTGTTAGTTTATTAATTCAAACGTTTGTACGTAGTGTCGTAACCGTTACTGAGGTCCATTTTATGTCCTGATTTAGTAACGTAGGTCACTCGTAACGTTATATAATATCGTTACAATGAATTAAACCTAATAGCGGAATCTTAAGTTTGATTTACCGTTGGTATCCTATAAGGTTTTGTAATGTAGGACGTACAGTTGTCGTGTCAGTGTTAATACGTTGCGTTACATACGTTACGTTTGTATATCCGATACGCTAGATCAAGTTGGGCGTAATTGTAATGTGGGTTATTTACGTCATCTAATTACGTCATCTAATAGTGAAAAGTAATTCTCGGCAAAGTCAACGTCAGTTTATGACGTCATTTCCGGTCTGTTATGAACGTAACTTTAATGGATACGTCCAGATCGCGAGTATACTAATTAATCAACGTTTTAGTTGGATTAGTTTGTTATTATTATTGTTAACGTTTTAGTTAACGTGTGTGACTTTAAGTGAACGTCGGTTTCAGTTAAGTTAACGTGAGCATTACGTTAAGCGTCATGGATCAGTTAGTTAAGACGGGAAAGGAGTTAGGTTATGAAGGGCAGGCATTGCAGGAATTTGTAAAGCAACAGCAAGAGACTGAAAGGGCAGAAAGGCACGCGGTAAGGGAACTTGATAAAGAGAAGATCGCGGCGGAGAAAGAAAAGATTGCGCAGGCCGAAAAAGATAGGGAAATTGAATTCGCTAGGATCGCGACGGAAGGAGCTAAGATTGCGGCGGATAGGGCGACGGAAGAAGCTAAGATTGCGGCGGATAGGGAAATCGAGATGGCGCGGATTGAAAGTATAGAGCGGCAAGCCGAGAAAGATAGGGAAGCTAGGTTGTATCAAGTCGAAAGCGATAAGGACGCAAAGTTGTCGAGCGAAGTTGAGTTAGAAAAGTTGAAGTATAGTTTTGAATTGCAGCAACGCGAGTTAAAGAATCAGATAGATTTGCAGAAGGTAACGTTTAGAGTTGAATTAGAAAAACAGAAGGCTGAAAAGTTAGCGCATGCGCGAGATCCCAAGTTACCGTATTTTGATGAAAGTAAGGACAAAATGGATAGTTACTTATCAAGGTTTGAGAAATACGCGACGGCGAATAAATGGGATAAAAACATTTGGGCTGCATATTTAAGCGCATTTCTTAAAGGTCGCGCGCTTGATGTCTATGATAGATTGTCTGTAGATGATGCAGCGGATTATGACAAGTTGAAAGATGCGTTGTTAAAGAATTTTGATATGACTGAACGCGGATTTAGGAAGAAATTTCGCTATGATAGGCCCGAAAAGTCCGAAACGTTTATTCAGTTTAGTAGTAGACTTAGGTCGTATCTTAATAAATGGTTAAAAATGGCGAAAGTAGACCAGTCTTACGAAGCTGTTTGCGATTTTTTCGCTAGAGATCAGTTTTTAGAATCCTGTAGTAAAGAACTATATGTTCATTTGAAACCGAAATCATTCACGAATCTAGGTGAGATGGCTAGGGAAGCAGATTTATTTGCAGAAGCACGTGGCGGTGTCTACGCTTGTGTTAATAAGGGGCAGTGTGATAGTAAGGGCGTAACTCAGAGTAGATCTGATAATAAGCCGAGTGCGAAGCCAGAGATAAAATGTAGTATTTGTGGTAAGGGACATTTAACATATAAATGTTTTAAGAATCCCGATAGGAAGCAAGCATATAGTGCGGAGGTAGGTGCAAGTGCAAGCGGGTATAGCGGAAGTAAGGGGAGTAGTTATGCACCGAAAGATGAGACACAAAGATCACAGAGTAAGAGCGATACTGTACAGACGAAGGGTAGTAATTCAGATCGTGGCCGTGGTCGGGGTTATTCCCGCGGACGTGGTCGGGGTGGCGGACATCAAATGAGCTTTTGTAAAACTACAATGAATAGGTCTCATGAAATTGAAGGTCTCTATAAGAGTAAGGAAGAAAGTCCATTAATCAATGATAACGTGGATAGGGAAGGTGTCTGTTACTTTTTAAGGTCGCGATTACCAACAGCGCAGGGTACGGTTAATGGTAAAACAGTTGTAGTTTTAAGGGACACAGGTTGTACTGGGTGTGTCGTTCGTAGAAACTTGGTTTCTAATGATCAGTTACTTGGTAGAGAATCTGATGTAACTTTGATTGATGAATCTACCCAAAGGTATCCCTTAGCAATGGTTGACATAGATTGTCCATTTTTCACAGGAAAAACAGAGGCATTGTGCATGGAAGATACATTGTATGACCTGGTTATTGGAAATATTGACGGGTCAAAACTTCCCGATATGTCCCATTTTGCAATGGCGGCAGTGACTAGGTCACAAGCTAAGCAAGGTGAAGAGGTCTATAGGAAACTTAAAGTTCCTGATCAAATTATTGCTAGTGATAAGGAGGCATTGAAACAGGCCCAAGTTGTTGACCCTAAATTGAATGGCATAAGGCAAAGAGTGGAATCTGGGAATGTGACGATTAGTCGTGGATTGAACCGGGGTGAAACTAAGTTTATTCGAAAGAAAGATTTATTGTATAGGCAGTTTACTAAGGGAAACAAGGTCACTTTGCAACTTATTATCCCTGAAGGTTTTCGTGAAAAGGTGTTAAGATTGGCGCACGAAACCTTGATGTCAGGTCATTTGGGCATAAAGAAAACTATGGATAGAGTTTTAACTGAGTTCTTTTGGCCCGGAGTTTGTGGTGATGTGGCAAGGTTTTGTAAATCTTGTGACATATGTCAAAGGACTATTCAAAAAGGTCGTGTCACTAAGGTTCCTTTAGGAAAGTTGCCACAGATTGACACACCATTTAAACGAGTCGCTGTTGATATAGTTGGACCGATAGAACCTCGTTCTGACAGGAAATCCCGCTATATTTTAACAATGATAGACTATGCGACGAGATATCCCGAGGCGGTAGCGTTACCCGGCATTGAGACGGAACGCGTAGCCGAAGCGTTAGTTGAGATGTTCAGTAGATTAGGAATACCGAGTGAAATGCTAATCGAGCATGATAGTAAGATCACGATTGACGTCATGAGAGAGGTTAGTAGGTTGTTGTCGCTTCAAGATCTGACAACTATTCCTTATCAATCTACTGGTAAAGGACCCGTGGAGAAATTCCATGATACATTGAAGCAGATATTACGTGAAATGTGCGTAGAACGTCCGAATGACTGGGACAGGTATCTCCCAGCATTATTATTCGCAGTAAGGGAAGTTCCGCAAGAGTCATTAGGTTTTTCCCCGTTTGAACTGTTGTATGGGCGTAATGTTAGGGGTCCTATGCAAATATTAAAGGAATTATGGTCTGTAGAGGAAACTGACCAACGTGCGTTATTGACGTATCAGTACGTTATTGATCTAAAAGAACGTTTAGAGAGAACGTGTAAGTTAGCACAGGATATTGTCCGGAAAATGGACGTAAAGCAGAATGCTTATTATGATAAACGCGCGAGGTCGCGTAAATTTGACGTCGGAGACAAAGTACTTTTGCTACTCCCGAATG
Source organism: Ctena decussata (assembly GCA_963989385.1). NCBI lineage: Eukaryota > Metazoa > Mollusca > Bivalvia > Lucinida > Lucinidae > Ctena > Ctena decussata. Next base: position 72,086 of record CAXDIV010000107.1, on the reverse strand, counting down.
AGTGCAATAAATTGTTACTACAATGGAACGGGCCATATGAAGTTGTCGAAGTAGTCAATATAATGAACTACAAGATTAACGTCAAGGGCGTCGTGAATACTTATCCTGCTAACATGATTAAGCAGTACGTTCAACGTCAAAAGAACGTGTCGTCTACAGTGGTTAACGCACCTGACATTGTTGGATTAGAGGATCACAGTGATCCAAATGTCCAAAGAGTTAACATTTGTACGTCAGAGGACGTATCCCAATATGACTTCATACGTGAAAACGTAAAGCCCGACGACGTAACGTCGACTCAGAAAGCAAACATGGAAGAACTCGGTGGCGATAGAAGATTAGAGGCAGAGGCAACGGATCCTGTGGGATCTGTCGTGCGAAGTAGGTGTAATGTCAAAGACGACGTTAATTTTACGTCTGATACACTTAAAGGTGGCGATTTCCACCTAGTGTTCGATCAGACTTACCCATACTTCCCCATTCCATTTGAGGCACGACAGGTACGACACAGAGAATTGATTGACTTTGGGATTAGGTAAATCTGTTGCCAAGATAATTTGGGGGCGGACTACCTTAGTAGATAGTTTGGCCACGTTATGCATCGCACCGTTGTTGTGTATATAGCTAGTTTTCCAGTTTTGACATAGCCTACGATTCGATCGCATTTCGTACTATTTCAGAAAAGAAACATTGTTATGTTTTTTTCTCCCTAAGGGGAAACCTATGTTACGAAATGGATCTAATCGTCCACTATGTCGTCGAGATTATTTTAATCCTTTCAATCAGTAAGGCTACAGTTTTTAGGGTAACTGTGGTAATAAAACGTTTACGGAAATTGTGACTACGTTATGCATGGGTTGTTTGTGAATACCTCTCGTGGACAGCGTATTGCATGATTTTAAGGTGAATACCTGCACGAGTCTTTTGATTGTGGAAAGCGTGTTGCATGATTTTAATGTGAGACGCATAACATTTATACGCCTATCTTTTAATGAAAAGTTAGACGTGGCTGTTTAATTCTTGATGGATGTTATATTGTTGTGTGCCCAGATTCTGTGTTAAGACCTAGAAGGGTAAGATTTTATTATATTTATTTAGAATAGTTTGGCTAAGAATGAAAAATGTGACTTCTGATTGATATGGTATGATTATATGTGTCGACTGATTTGATTTTGTTGGCAGTGATCAGGCTGCGCATGTGTCGACCGATTTTGTTAGTAAGCATGCTGCGCATAATATTTGTATATTAGGAAGTTTTGTAAATTTCGGAAATAGTTTATATCACTGATGTTGGTTGCAATGGTGTGCGTCTATTTGACGTCCAGTGACGTCAGTTGCATTCATGTTATTCATGTGACGTCAGTTGCATTCATGTTATTGCGACGTCAGCACTTTTTATATTAGTTTCACGTATACGTGGCCTATAGAAGTAGATTGATTTCTAATGGAACTAATTTATATACTCGTGACGTCAATTGACGCCATAGCATGCACCACATTAAGGGTTTTTTCCATAAGTTATAATGGTAGCATTTGGTCATCATGCGTTTGATTTGCCTTCATTAGACGGCGTCATATGGTATAACATCATGGATGTCATGATGTCAGATCAAACGTTATGATCCCAAATGTGTTAGAAACGCTTATTCAGTTATTATATTCTATGGCAAATGGTATTACGCTTAGTTTAAAGAAATGAATTAATAAATATGCAAGTTAGATTTTGGTCGATCAATTTAATGTAAATAGGTCATTGTTTAGATTATTCATGTTTTATGTGGGGTATGTCATGGTAATGCCTGTTGACGTCAGTATACTTCTTGACAATGTTTGACGTCAGATCCTTCGACGCACATGCGTAGTAGGATCTACGTTTCTTCATTGGCGGAAGTGGTAAGCACACTTTTAGCTTTACATCGTGAGCGCGAGTCGTGTCTAGTGACACGGCTGGCGTGTGCACGTTATGCTCGGCATTCGCCGAGGGCGTTGTATGGTATTTCCAAGACAGGCCCAAGTCTTACGCATTGTTATTATGTAGTTACAATGTATTAAGTGTAAGTTCGTTATTTTTAGGCACATCAAGTCCGGCAGTCAGCTGTTAGGGCTTAGAGCCACGTCTCACCTGGAGATTCGATTTACGTCACCAGGTTAATACCAACCCGGGTAGAGGCAGTTACAACGCCGTTTGTGCAAGGTTCCCAAGCAGAGGCGGGAAGCACAAAATGTAGGCGGAAGTGGTTAGCACAGTTTTGCCAGATTCTGTGATAAGATCTGAAGGTCACATCAAGTGTGGGACAGTGTTCGTCCACTAAGGTGTTTTAATATATATAGACTGGTCCCTGGTACAATCCAGGGAGCGACCAGTATATAATCGTGCACGTGTTTATATGAGTTGGTGTTCCTCATGATATATGGACTGGCCCATGACATGATCCAGGGAACGACGAATTGAAGTCTACCAACATAAGGCCTTGTTTTTTTCTATGAGCTCAAACTAACGTTTTTTTGTTCTTTGTGTTTTCCTTTAGTTCATGGCGCTGAGCCGAGTACGGTGTTGACGTCAGACGGTAATCTATTTGCGTATTGTACGCAAATCGATTACATATTTGAAACAAACACCTTACTTGGGCCAGCGACATGAACTAATATGTGTTGTATATTATTGTAATTGTGACAGTTGTAAATTGTATTGTTGTATATTGAATTTACATTATATATAAACTTAAAAAATTCTAACGTTGTTAGGGTTTCCTTGTTAGCGTATTACACTAGTAGATAACCCTTTAACCGGAAGTCACCCTCCGCCGTCCTGGCGACGCATAAGGCTCTACACCCGTGTCGACCGTGTGTAAAACCTTCTGCGTAACACTGACTTCCACTAGTGGAAGCACTGTTTGTTTCTTTTGTAACGTGGGCCGACCTGCAAACAAACCCTGTCGGTGGAAAAGCATGCTCATCCACCAAGGGCGGTTTATTTGCTTATATACCCCAACATTTACTCGACCACAAACTACCGAGTTTGTAATTTGCATATCTATTTATATCTGTGACCTTCTACCGTCACATTACTTTCCCCTCCGAGAAGTCTCGTCCCGAGACTTGGCCTGGGAATTACATGGGTAAGGCAACTCCGGTCTGGCAGTTGTCATTATCCCATCCCTGCCACCAAATGTAACGTGGGCCGACCTGCAAACAAACCCCGTCAGTGGAAAAGCATGCTCACCCACCAAGGGCGGTTTATTTGCTTATATACCCCAACATTTACTCGACCACAAACTACCGAGTTTGTAATTTGCATATCTATTTATATCTGTGACCTTCTACCGTCACACTTTGTAATTTTAGTTAGAAATACATCAGTTGTTGAAGAAGACTGATTTCTGGCGCGGCAGATCGGAAGCGTGGTGCGGTTATGGCTTTCATACTAGACCTTTAATTACACGATTGGAAAACTCGAATGCGCCTGATCGACGGCTGCTCAAACGGGTCATGAAATTTGCAAATACACTTTTCGTCATTCGTTATTATTGAATGAATCACGTCTATCCGCAAATAACGGCGATTAAATTAAAAAGGAAGCGAAGCCAAAATAAAGTTTATATTCATAAAACGTCATTTTAAAACTGTTTCTTTTCACAAATGGTAGATTGTGTTTATTATCCCCCATACAATAAAAACCCGGATGCAGGTCATGCATGCTCTGATATGTCTACGACAAATGAGGGTCACTGTTCAGCATCACGAGGCTAAGCCGCTTGATAAGAGATGCGCAACAGTTATCCTGAGTGACGGATTTTTTTTTTCTCTTCCAGAACAATCCTAAAAATCTAGGTCCATCTTTGAAGATAGTTCTAGATAATTGGGATTGTTTCGGAAGGGAAAACCCAGTCTCATACCAGATATATTTATGCTATATTTAGTCAACAACTCATGGGAAGTATTTCACAGGGACTTGGCAGAACTGCCTTCTACATAACACTTTGAAGCTTGGAGTTTTCTTTAACACTTTAAGCACCAGTGACGAAAATAGCATAATTTGCAAACAGCGTAGATCCTGATGAGAAAAAGACTTTCATTGCAAAACAGACTGAGACAAACTGTGACAAAAACAATTTATGGCTAAACTATTTTTGATGAGACAGCTAAAAAAGTGTGACAAGTGTAACAAGTGTGACAATGAAACAAGAGGGCCATGATGGCCCTGGATCGCTCACCTGAGTATCCTGTGAACTTAACCTCAGAGACATCCATATGACTGACAGAGTTTCACAAAGATTAAATGGATATTGAACCCTTTATTGTGTACCTAAGGTTTTTATAAGATTTAACCTAGTGACCTAGATTTTGACCCCACATGACCCAGTTCCAAACCTGGTCTAGATTTCTTGGATATGAACATTCTGGCAAAGTTATCAAAAATGTGCCTTCTAGAGTGTACACAATGTTTTTCTAAGGTTTAACCTAGTGACCTACTTTTTGACCCAACATGACCAAGTTGCACCCTTGGTCCAGATTCGTTGGAGACAAACATTCTGACAAAGTCTCATGAAGATTAGAACAAAACTGTGTCCTCAAAAGCGTTCACACTGTTTTTCTAAGAACTGACCTAGTGACCTAGTTTTTGACCTGACATGGCCCAGTTTCAAATCTGGTATAAATTTCATGAAAGTAAACATTCCGACAATGTTTCGAGTAGATAGGATCATAACTGTGCCCTCTAGAGTGTACATGAGATTTTTCTAATATCTGACCTAGTGACCTAGTTTTTGACCCCACAAGACGCAGATTCAAATTTGGCCTAGATTTTATATAAATAAACATTTTGACAAAGTTTCATGAAGATTGGATTATAACTGTGCCCTCTAGAGTGTGCACAAGGTTTTTCTAAGATTTGACCTAGTGACCTAGTTTTTGACCCCACATGACCCAGTTTCAAAGACGGTCTAGATTTCATTAAGATAAACATTCTGACAAAGTTTCCTGATGATTGGATCATAACTGTGCCCTCTGTGTCATTCTAAGATTTATTTCTATTTTTAGCTCTGGCGGCCATTTTGTTCAGCGGAGCGGAACCGTTTGAGCAATTTTTGTTCAGGGCCATGAGTAAAACATTTCTGTGAAATTTTTTTGAAATCGAGCCATTGGCTTTAGAAACGATGATGTTTAAAGCTTTTTTTCTATTTTTAGCTCTGGGGGCCATATTGTTCAGCGGGGCAGAACCGTTTGATCAATTTTGGTAGAGGGTCTCCTAAGGAACATTTCTGTGAAATTATTTCAAAATCGGCCCAGCAGTTTTGGAGGAGAAGTCGTTTAAAGGGTTTTCTATTTTTAGCTCTGGTGGCCATATTGTTCAGCGGAGCGGAACTGCTTGAGCAATTTTGGTAGAGGGTCTCCCAAAGAACATTTCTGTGAAATTATTTTAAAATCAGCCCAGCAGTTTTGGAGGAGAAGTCGTTTAAAGGTTTTTCTATTTTTAGCTCTGGCGGCCATATTGTTCAGCGGAGCGGAACCGTTTGAGCAATTTTGGTAGAGGGTCACCTAAGGAACATTTCTGTGAAATTATTTCAAAATCTGCCCAGCAGTTTTGGAGGAGAAGTCGTTTAAAGGTTTTTCTATTTTTAGCTCTGGCGGCCATATTGTTCAGCGGAGCGGAACCATTTGAGCAATTTTGGTAGAGAGTCCCCCAAGGAACATTTCTGTGAAATTATTTTGAAATCCGGCTAGCAGTTTTGGAGAAGAAGTCGTTTAAAGCAAAAGTTGACGCCGGACGACGGACGACGGACAAAGACCGATCACAATTCCTCACCTTGAGCACTTCGTGCTCAGGTGAGCTAAAAATGGCATTGTTTTTTGCATGTAATATGCTTGAAATAGTAACATGTCGTTAACTAACTATGACATTAGTGTTGAACTGGGCCCTGGAGATAAACAAGAGGCCCAAATGGGCCTGATATCGCTCACCTGGCTATTGTGCAACAGGACCATTCTGATACAAAATTGGTCCAATTCCACTGAGAATTTCTCATTTTCACATTTTGCTACTTTTAGTAACAGAGGCCAACTTGCCTGGTCTTTATATATTTACTTTTGAAACATCTCAATGCAAGAATCATTTTGCCACAAATTTCATCAAAATCCATTCAGGGGTTACTGAGATATTGCCAGTTTCATGTTTTGTACTATTTTTAGTAATGGCAGATGGCGGCCATCTTGGATTGCTAAAATGTAAAAAATCGAAAAGCCTTCATGCAAGGACCAATTTGACACAAATTTGGTCCAATTCCATTGATATTTTCTAATTTTCACATTTTTCTATTTTTAGTAACAGAGGCCAACATGGCTGGTCTACAGTTAGATAATTTTGAAACATCTCAATGCAAGAATCATTTTGACACAAATTTCGTCAAAATCCATTCAGCGGTTACTGAGATATTGTCATTTTCATGTTTTGTGCTATTTTTAGTAACGGCAGATGGCAGCCATTTTGGAATGCCAAAAGGCAAAAAATCGAAAAGGCTTAATGAAAGGACCATTCTGACACAAAATTCACCCAATTACATTGAGATTTTCTAATTTTCACATTTTTCTATTTTTAGTAACAGAGGCCAATATGACTGGTCTACAGTTAGATATTTTTGAAACATCTCAATGCCAGAATCATTTTGACACAAATTTCGTCAAAATCCATTCAGCGGTTACTGAGATATTGTCATTTTCATGTTTTGTGCTATTTTTAGTAACGGCAGATGGCGGCCATCTTGGAATGCCGAATTGCAATTAATCGAAACAACTTCATGCAAGGAACATTCTGACACAAAATTGGTCCAATTCCATTCAAGGGTTCTTGAGTAATTGTCATTTTTATGTTTGTGCTATTTTTAGTAACACCAGATGGGGGCCATCTTGGATTGCTAAAATGTAAAAAGTCGAAAAGCCTTCATGCAAGGACCATTTTGACACAAATTTGGTCCAATTCCATTGAGATTTTCTAATTTTCACATTTTTCTATTTTTAGTAACAGAGGCCAACATGACTGGTCTACAGTTAGATATTTTTGAAACATCTCAATGCAAGAATCATTTTGACACAAATTTCGTCAAAATCCATTCAGCGGTTACTGAGATATTGTCATTTTCATGTTTTGTGCTATTTTTAGTAACGGCAGATGGCAGCCTTCTTGGGATGCCAAAATGCAAAAAATCGAAAAAGCTTAATGAAAGGACCATTCTGACACATAAATTCACCCAATTCCATTGAGATTTTCTAATTTTCACATTTTTCTATTTTTAGTAACAGAGGCCAATATGACTGGTCTACAGTTAGATATTTTTAAAACATCTCAATGCCAGAATCATTTTGACACAAATTTCGTCAAAATCTATTCAGCAGTTACTGATATATTGTCATTTTCATGTTTTGTGCTATTTTTAGTAACGGCAGATGGCGGCCATCTTGGAATGCCGAATTGCAATTAATCGAAACAACTTCATGCAAGGAACATTCTGACACAAAATTGGTCCAATTCCATTCAAGGGTTCTTGAGTAATTGTCATTTTTATGTTTGTGCTATTTTTAGTAACGGCCCCCATGGTGGCCATCTTGGATAGTCAACTGGCACAAAATTGAAATGATTTCATTCAAGAACCATTTCTGACCAAATCTGGTCAGAATTGGTTGCATTTTCTTTAGATATTGACATTTGAGCAAAATCGGCCTTGTAAACGCTAAGTAGGTCACTGTGACCTAATTCCGCTATAGATTTTTTTTATTTTTACAATTTTCAATACCAAGGTCCCACTTATGTTCCATGCAAACTTTCAACCAAATATACCAAATGGTTCTGGAGAAGAAGTTGATTTTGTTGTTTTTGCTATTTTTAGTAACGGCAGCAATCTTGGATTCTTGACCTGACCCAATTTTACAATTTTGAAACCCTCCAGTCTGGTCATGCTCCATGTGAAATTTGAGATCCATGGGTTCAGTGATTTTAGAGAAGAAGTTGTTTGAATTTGTTTAAATAGGTCATTTTTTGACAATGGCATTTGAGCAAAATTACACACGTAAACAGAAAGAAGGTTACTGTGACAAAACTCCGCTACAGATTTTTTTCATTTTGACAATTTTGAATACCAAGGATTCACTGATGTTCCATGCCAAAATTCAGACAAATATACCCAGTGGTTCTGGAGAAGAAGTTTATTTTGTTGTTTTTGCTATTTTTAGTAACGGCGGCCATCTTGGATTTTCAACCTGACCCAATTTTACAATTCTGAGACCCTGGAGTCAGGTTATGCTCCATGTGAAATTTGAGAACCATGGGACCAGCAATTTTACAGAAGAAGATGTTTGAATATTTGTTTTTAGGTGTTGACGGACGACGCACGGACGCACGACGCACGCCGGACGCATTGGTATGACAATAGCTCACTATGGCCCTTCGGGCCAGGTGAGCTAAAAATTGGTAAATATATGTCAAAATACAGAATTATGGACAAAGTTATTTGACATCAACTATGCTGTTTGCAAGGACATTTTTTCCAAAGTATTTAGGCTCATTATGTGATATGAATACAATGTACAAAGTGAATTGGAGCAAAAGAGCCACATCACTGTATCTTTTAACCAACATTGCAATTTAGCAGTTGGGACAGTCATGTTTTTTTCCCAAAAGTAAAACAAAAATACTTACCATTCACATCCCCCTGAAAATATATAACAAAACTCATTTTCAACTAACTGACTGATAGAAATGTGTCCACAGTACATGGATTCCTCCTCCCCACTCCCCCACCCCTCCCCCCACACCAGTGCCTTGAGTAAGATGGCACCTTGATTGAGGTACTTGCACTTGTAGGATAACTAGGTTAATAGAGGCAGACCTGTATAATATAAAAGGCCATAGGCCAAGTGTTGCCCGAAGTTTGAAATGTGACACAAACTGCAGCCCTTTATACAGTTTGAATCACTGTATTGCCAAAGTAGAAAGCCAGTGGACCAAGATTATAAATTAGATATACGGATCATCATAACCTGATTCTTGTATATCCCTGTTGTACTTATAGATACAAGAGGGCCAAGAGGCCCTGAATCGCTCACCTGACCAAAAAGGTTAAAGGTCAAACAAGGGTCATCATTTAACAAACCTGATAGTTTGCAACCACTTTCAAATGGTTTTGAAGAAGATTTTTGAATATTTTCTATGTATTGCTATGGTTCAAACCCTGGACCCCCTGGGGCAGGGCCATTTTGGACCCTGTGGCCATCATTTGAATAATTTTGGTAAAGGACCACTAGGCAATGCTACATACTAAATTTCAAGCACCTGAGCCAAGTGGTTCTGAAGAAGATTTTTGAATATTTTCTATGGTTCAAACCCAGGACCCCCTAGGGTGGGGCCATTGTAGACCCTCGGGTCATCATTTGAACAAACTTGGTAAAAGACCACTAGGCAAAGCTACATACCAAATGTCAAGCATCTGAGCCTTGCGGTTCTGAAGTAGATGATTTTTTAAAATTTTTCTATGTATTTCTATGGTTCAAACCTGGGACTCCCTGCCCCGGGGCCATTTTGGACCCTGGGGCCACCATTTGAACAAACTTGGTAGAGGGCCACTAGGCAATGTAACATACCTAATTTCAAGCATCTGAGGCAAGCAGTTCTGGTGAAGATTTTTAAGTATTTTTTAGTTTCGAACCAAAGAACCCCTGCCCCAGGGCCATTTTGGACCCTGGGGCCACCATTTGAACAAATTTGGTAGAGGACCACCAGACAATGCTACATACCAAATTTCAAGCAGCTGAGCCTTGCGGTTCTGAAGTAGATGATTTTTAAGTATTTTTTAGTTCCGAAACCCAAGACCCCCTGCCCCAGGGCCAATTTGGACCACCATTTAAACAAACTTGGTAAAGGATCAATAGGCAATGTTCCATACCAAATTTCAAGCATCTGAGCCAAGCAGTTCCGGAGAAGAAGATTTTTAAGTATTTTTAAGTTTCAAACCCAAGACCCCCTGCCCCAGGGCCATTTTGGACCCTGGGGCCACCATATGAACAAACTTGGTAGAGCACCACTAGACAATGCTTCATACCAAATTTCAAGCCTCTGAGCCAAGCAGTTCTGCAGAAGAAGATTTTTAAGTATCTTTTAGTTTCAAACCCAAGACCCCCTGCCGCAGGGCCATTTTTGACCCTGGGGCCACCATTTGAACAAACTTGGTAGAGGACCACTAGGCAATGTTACATACCAAGTTTCAAGCATCTGAGCCAAGCAGTTCTGGAGAAGAAGATTTTTAAGTATTTTTTAGTTTCAAACCCAAGACCCCCTGCCCCAGGGCCATTTTGGACCCTGGGGCCACCATTTGAACAAACTTGGTAGAGGACCACTAGGCAATGTTACATACCACATTTCAAGCATCTGAGCCAAGCGGTTCTGGAGAAGAAGATTTTTAAGTATTTTTTAGTTTCAAACCCAAGACCCCCTGCCCCAGGGCCATTTTGGACCCTGGGGCCACCATTTGAACAAACTTGGTAGAGGTCGACTAGACAATGCTTCATACCAAATATCAAAGCCCTAGGCCCAGCGGTTTCAGAGAAGATGTCATTTAAAATAAATTGTTGACGACGGACGACGCACGACGGACAACGCACGACGCACGACGGACGACGGACAATTGGTGATCACAATAGCCCACCCTGAGCCTAAAGGCTCAGGTGAGCTAATAAACCCTCATACAAAATTTAAGTTGCTACAATATTAGGAACCCTAAAATCTATCTCTCACAAAAATCTTAACCTTGCAAAATTTGCCTAAATCCGAAGTCAGTGGACCGTGACAAATGGATCTTTATGACCTGATTCTTGTATTTTCTTGTTGTACTTATAGAGACAAACCCTCATACAAAATTTCAAAGAGCTACAATACCGGTAATAGGAACCCTAAAATCTACCTCTTACAACAATCTTAACCTTGCAAAATTTGCCTAAGCCAGAAGTCAGCAAACTGTGACATATGTATTATCATACCCAGGTTCTTATATATTCCTGTCATACTTACATGTATATATATAAAGCCTCATACTAAATTTCAAGTTGCTACAATAACAGGAACCCTGAAATCTACCCCTTACAAAAACCTTTACCTGAGTCTAACAGGATCACATACTGACAGCACAACAGAAAAACTATTATGCGCCCGGCATCATATGATGCGGGGGCATAAAAATTATTAGGAATATTGTAATAACTTTATATTTTGAGATAGATGGCAGTGTAAACCAAAACCAAAGCAGCCTGACTGGAGCCTATTAAACTGTTTGCCACTCAGCCAAAAGGTTCATAATAAATTTCCTGACAGAACAAGACCATATAGGATAGCTGGCCTGACATCGCCCTGCCCATCACATAAAAAACCTTTGTCATAAAACACTAAAGGGTGACGCCCATGCCAACATGGACATCAGCGTGACAACAATAGCTCCCTGCACTTTGTTACAGGTGAGCTAAAAAGGTTTAAAGTGAATGGGAACACTTTCAGGGGAAGCAACTCTATCATTTTCAATTATCAGTACAGATCAACTCTTAAAGAAGAAGAGACCCTATTTTGAAAGGTTTTGCAGTCCAGGGCATACATGTGATATCTCCCGATTCCGGCGGGAGATCCCGATTTGCAGTCCTATTTCACGCTCTCCCTGTCGGGACGAGAGTTTTTTTGCAATGTGATTATTTCTTCATCTAAAAAATACCGTTTCCCGCAGTAATCCACGTGTCAAGTTATTTATTAATTGGTTTACACAGCACAAAAGTGGTATTATTTGATGACCATTGACATGTGTGGAAGGTGTTATATCGATGGATAAAGTAAGTGGGTCAACAAGCAAAGGTACCTTACGACACATGCGAATATGCAACACTTAGATCGGTGCAGTCTTGATCACAGCCTATAGTCTAGTAAAATTCGGGACACCAATCATATTTATTGTGACTGTCTTAAAACTTGAACAAGTTGGTTTGCCTCCAAAAGATGCTACATGACTGGCAAAGTGTATAGGCCCTGACCAGACTGCTCCTGATCTGGGTCCGCACTGTTTGCTTCAGACCTTTCTGTCCCAATATTTAGAATTTATGGTAATCCCTTCAGCTAAGTACAAGTGACCTTGTGTCACATGGGTTTGTTTTCCCGCCAAAACTTACCTAGAATTTGTACTTTAAGGAAAGGCTTGCTTAGTTGTGTCACGTATTTGGGTCAAAGTGTATTTAATCATTATGCATCATGATGCTGGCAGAATAGACCCTGATCAGACTGCAATGATCAGGGTCTGCACTGTCTGCCAACAGCTTTGTCTACAAATGGCCTGCACTAGCTGTTCATATAGGATTTCAAATTTGAGTGAATAGAAGTGTAATTATTAATATTATTTCAAAGAAAAAAACAAAAACAAATGGGCATGCAGGTCTTTCTGCCGGACAAGCAATTGAAAAATATAAAGGGAGACAACACTATCTCAGCAACAAGTAGAAGCTTTTACAAAAAAAATGTTATATCTTAAAAAAAATTCTCAAAGAGTTTAAATGCTATCCCAGGTATTGATCTGGATGCTGTTCACTGGGTTTACATGTACAATATATTCAACATGTACAATATATACATGTGAAGTACATTCAGTGCTCTCTCCCTCATGCTTAACTGCCTCCCATTGACCATGAGAAAAGGCCTTAAGGATGTCAAACGTGCCAATTTTTTGGCAGAAAAATGGAACATTTTTACCGCGCAAAAATCTCCCTCTCTGAGACCCCAATCTCCCTCTGAGGAATCCCAACTCACCCCATCTGGGTCCAAGAAAATATCACATGTATGCCAGGGAAGCTAACAAGAAGGCTAAAAAGTTATTTCCCTTTGTAAAAATGGCATAAAAACATAGAGGTGTACCCATACATTTTAAGTTTGACCAAGTTTATATTTAACATTGACTGCAGACCGCAATAAACATAAAACACCTCAAACCCTCAGGCTTAATCTCAGTTTATCATATAAACTCGCATCTGGGAGTGTAATAAAGCCATGCATTAAAAAACGATAATTAACTAGTGGATTAAATATGCAAACTAGAAATGTTTTTCAGAGAACAAGAGGCCTAAATGGGCCTGATATCGCTCACCTGGCTATTGTACAACGGAACCATTCTGATACAAAATTGGTCCAATTCCACTGAGAATTTCTAACTTTCACATTTTGCTACTCTTAGTAACAGAGGCCAACTTGCCTGGTCTTTATATATTTACTTTTGAAACACCTCAATGCAAGAATCATTTTGCCACAAATTTCATCAAAATCCATTCAGGGGTTACTGAGATACTGCCAGTTTCATGTTTTGTGCTATTTTTAGTAAAGGCAGATGGCGGCCATCTTGGATTGCTAAAATGTAAAATATCGAAAAGCCTTCATGTAAGGACCCTTTTGACTTTGGTCCAATTCCACTGAGATTTTCTGATTTTCACATTTTTCTATTTTTAGTAATAGAGGCCAATATGGCTGGTCTTACAGTTAGATATTTTTGAAACATCTCAATGCAAGAATAATTTTGACACAAATTTCGTCAAAATCCATTCAGCGGTTACTGAGATATTGTCATTTTCATGTTTTGTGCTATTTTTAGTAACGGCAAATGGCGGCCATCTTGGAATGCCAAAATGCAAAAAATCGAACATGCTTAATGAAAGGACCATTCTGACACAAAATTAATCCAACTGCATTGAGATTTTCTAATTTTCACATTTTTCTATTTTTAGTAACAGAGGCCAATATGAATGGTCTACAGTTAGATATTTTTGAAACAGCTCAATGCAAGAATCATTTTGACATAAATTTCGTCAAAATCCATTCAGCGGTTTTTGAGATATTGTCATTTTTATGTTTTGTGCTATTTTTAGTAACGGCAAATGGCGGCCATCTTGGAATGCCAAAATGCAAAAAATCGAAACAACTTCATGCAAGGAACATTCTGACACAAAATTGGTCCAATTCCATTCAAGGGTTCTTGAGTAATTGTCATTTTTATGTTTGTGCTATTTTTAGTAACACCAGATGGCGGCCATCTTGGAATGCCAAATTGCAATTAATCGAAACGGCTTCATGCAAGGAACATTCTGACACAAAATTGGTCCAATTCCATTCAAGGGTTCTTGAGTAATTGTCATTTTTATGTTTGTGCTATTTTTAGTAACGGCCCCCATGGTGGCCATCTTGGATAGTCAACTGGCACAAAATTGAAATAATTCCATTCAAGAACCAATTCTGACCAATTGGTAAGAATTGGTTGCATTTTATTTAGATATTGACATTTGAGCAAAATCGGCCTTGTAAACGCTAAGTAGGTCACTGTGACCTAATTCCGCTATAGATTTTTTTTATTTTTACAATTTTTAATACCAAGGTCCCACTTATACTCCATGCAAACTTTCAACCAAATATACCAACTGGTTCTGGAGAAGAAGTTGATTTTCTTGTTTTTGCTATTTTTAGTAACAGCAGCCATCTTGGATTCTTGATCTGACCCAATTTTACAATTTTGAAACCCTGCAGTCTGGTCATGCTCCATGTGAAATTTGAGATCCATGAGCTCAGTGGTTTTAGAGAAGAAGTTGTTTGAAGTTGTTTAAATAGGTCATTTTTTTACATTGGCATTTGAGCAAAATTACACACGTAAACAGAAAGTAGGTCAATGTGACAAAACTCCGCTATAAATTTTTTTCATTTTTACAATTTTGAATACCAAGGTTTCACTGTTGTTCCATGCCAAAATTCAGATAAATATACTTAGTGGTTCTGGAGAAGAAGTTTATTTTGTTGTTTTTGCTATTTTTAGTAACGGCGGCCATCTACGATTTTTAACCTGACCCAATTTTACAATTCTAAGACCCTGGAGTCAGGTCATGCTCCATGTGAAATTTGAGAACCATGGGACCAGTAGTTTTACAGAAAAAGATGTTTGAATATTTGTTTTTAGGTGTTGACGGACAAATTCCGTGACAACGCACGACGCACGCCGGACGCATTGGTATGACAATAGCTCACTATGGCCCTTCGAGCCAGGTGAGCTAAAAACTGATGTCCCCCCCCCCCCCCACCAGCCCATTTCCCATCCCCTTACATGAGTATAAAGCCTGTACAAGTAAAATATCTAGGCAAGTTTGGAGAAAATCCATCCACTGGTTCTAAAGATATCCTACATATATTACTATGTCCTTGAAAAATGGGTAAAGGTCACCAAATACTAAACATGTCTTAAACCTGTCACAACAATATATTCATGCAAGTCTGATGAATATCTGTCAATTGAATCAAGATATAACTAATTTTTAAGAGAAAAAAATAAGCATTTTTAAGTCAGCTTTTGACCTTGAAAATGGGGTCAAGGTAATCAAAACACAGTAAACTCTTGAGATTGTCCCAAAAGTATATCTATGAAAGTAAAGTGGAAATCAAGCCAAAGGCTAATGATAAATATCGACTTCATTGAAATTTTCACATATCTAAGTCCTCCTGTGACCTTGAAAATGAGGTCAAGGTCACCAGAATCTGATCATCTTTTAAGCTAGTCCCAGTATTGTATCCATGCAAGTTTGGTGAAATTCCATCTATTGGTTCATGAGATATCATGGGTACAAAAAATTCCCATCATAGTCCTCCAGTGACCTTGAAAATGAGGTCAAGGTCACCAAAATCTAAATAGCTCTTAAGCTAGTCCCAGTGATGTATCCATGCAAGTTTGGTGAAATTCCATCCATTGGTTCATGAGATATTATGGTAATAGGAAATTGTCATCTCAGTCCTCCTGTGACCTTGAAAATGAGGTCAAGGTCATCAAAATCTGAACAGCTTTTACACATGTCCCAATAATGTATCCATGCAAGTTTGGTGAAATTCCATCCATTGGGTCAGGAGATATAGTGGGTACAAGAAATTCTCATCTAAGTCCTCCAGTGACCTTGAAAATGAGGTCAAGGTCATCAAAATCTAATTCGCTCTTAAAATTGTCCCAATGATGTATCCATGCAAGTTTGATGAAATTCCATCCATTTGTTCAGGAGATATAGTGGGAACAAGAAATTGTCATCTAAGTCCTCCAGTGACCTTGAAAATGAGGTCAAGGTCACCAAAATCTAATCAGCTCTTAAACTTGTTCCAATGATGAATCCATGCAAGTGTGGTGAAATTCCATCTATTGGTCCATGAGATATCATGGGTACAAAAAATTCCCATCATAGTCCTCCAGTGACCTTGAAAATGAGGTCAAGGTCACCAAAATCTAAACAGCTCATAAGCTAGTCCCAGTGATGTATCCATGCAAATTTGGTGAAATTCCATTCATTGGTTCATGAGATATTATGGTAATAGGAAATTGTCATCTCAGTCCTCCTGTGACCTTGAAAATGAGGTCAAGGTCATCAAAATCTGTACAGCTTTTAAACATGTCCCAATGATGTATCCATGCAAGTTTGGTGAAATTCCATCCATTGGGTCAGGAGATATAGTGGGTACAAGAAATTCTCATCTAAGTCCTCCAGTGACCTTGAAAATGAGGTCAAGGTCAAAAAAATATAATAAGCTCTTAAAATTGTCCCAATGATGTATCCATGCAAGTTTGATGAAATTCCATCCATTTGTTCAGGAGATTTAGTGGGAACAAGAAATTGTCATCTAAGTCCTCCAGTGACCTTGAAAATGAGGTCAAGGTCACCAAAATCTATTCAGCTCTTAAACTCGTCCAAATGATGTATCCATGCAAGTTTGGTGAAATTCCATCCACTGGTTCAGGAGATAACATGGGTACATGAAATTGTCATCTAAGTCCTCCAGTGACCTTGAAAATAATGTCAAGGTCACAAAAATCTAATCAGCTCTGAACTTGTCCCAATGATGTATCCATGCAAGTTTGGTGAAATTCCATCCATTGGTTCAAGAGATACCAAGCACGCAAAGTGGGTACAAGAAATTGTCATCTAAGTCCTCCAGTGACCTTGAAAATGAGGTCAAGGTCACCAAAATCTAATCAGCTCTTAAACTTGTCCCAATGATGAATCCATGCAAGTTTGGTGAAATTCCATCCATTGGTTCAAGAGATATCGCGCACGCAAGAAACTGTCACACCGACGCGGACGCCCGGGATTCGCACTGAAAACAATATGTCCCCCCTCACCTTTGGTAGGGGGAACATAATTACCTTGTAACGTTATGCGTTGACGTCCATAAAAATGTCGCGTTTTCTAATGGTGAAATCCTGACGTTTAAGTGCAATATGTTAATACAATGCGATTTTAGTGTCATATGGTAAATAGAATCTTGCATTCGTACTCATGTATTATTGAATTTATTAAACTCATTGGGGAAAACGATAAGATGCTGGGCATAGCCTTGCATCTTATCATTTTCCCCAACTCGTTTAATGAATTCAATAATACATGAGCACTCATGTAAGATCCTCTATGTAACTGAAAATAAAGCTCTGGCACTGTGACTCTTTGAAATTGTGACATTTTTAGCATTTGTTCATATAAACCCTCTTCTAGGGGATTACACTCCTTCTTCACATTCTCATGTAATTCCTGGATAAGTAATTGTATTTCTCCATTAAAACAAACTAGTAAGCTATGGCCGTCATCTGAACTGCCTCGCTAAAGCAGTTATAATTAGAGGTCATCAAATACAATTTTATGGCAATTCAGTAAATATTATATACCAATACATGTAAATATATGACTGAAACTGTTGTAAGTTGAAATGACCTTGACCTTTAGTGACATAATATCTTCATTTGCTCATTTAGTTGACCATGTATACCAAGTATTGTACCTTAGACTTAAATTGTTTCTGAAAAATCCACCGTTTAAGCATTTTCTCATATAAAAGCCTAACGTTCCAAAGTTGACCGTGTCATAAATTAGGTCAAGGTCACCACAAGGTCATCATTTGTACAAACTATGATGGGCCCGCATGCCCGATGCTACATACCAAGTTTCAAGGTCATAGACCTTTCGATTCTGGAGAAGAAGATTTTTTGAAGGGTTTTTACCATATATGGGCGTGGCGGCCATCTTGGTCATGTGACCCAGATACCCGGAACAAACTTTCGTTCCCCCGACATAGGTAGGCTCCACATGAAATATGGCTTCAATCGGCCCAGTGGTTTCAGAGGAGAATATGTTTGAAAATGTTGACGACGGACGGACGGACGACGGACGGACGATGGATGCTTGGCTATACTAGTAGCTCACCTATGAGCCTAAAGGCTCAGGTGAGCTATTAAAACTGGTATACCATTAAAATTCTAACAACTGGGACAGCCAACATTATTAAAGTTATTGTCCTAAAACTAGAACAATTTGGTTTTATATTGCATTAATCCTTATAAGAATGCAGAGGGAATCGCAAGCAGTGTAACCTTGATCAGACTGCTCCTAAAGGGGCAGTCTGATCTTGGTCTGCACTGCTTGCTAAGCCATATCTGTCCCAATATTTAGAAATTTTTACAGTAAGAAAGTCAACCAAAATACAAATATTAACTCACAACAGCAATATTCCCATAGATATGGTCTTCCATCATCTCAAGATGTTTCTGGAACAATTTCTGTACTGTGATATGAGCAAACTCGTACTGTTCCTAAAATATCAATTTTCTGTATAGTGATGTGAGAATATGAAATATCAATAATTTCTGTACAGTGATGTGTGAATATAAAATATCAATAATTTCTGTAATGTGATGTAAGAATATAAAATATCAATAATTTCTGTAAGGTGAAGTGAGAATATAAAATATCAATAATTTCTGTACTGTGATGTGAGACTGTAAGATATCAATAATTTCTGTACAGTGATGTGAGAATATGAAATATCAATAATTTTTGTACTGTGATGTGAGAATATAAAATATCAATAATTTCTGTACTCTGATGTGAGAATATAAAATATCAATAATTTCTGTAGAGTGATGAGAGAATATAAAACATCAATAATTTCTGTATTGTGATGTGAAAATATAAAATATCAATAATTTCTGTACTGTGATGTGAAAATATAAAATGGTAATAATGTCTGTACAGTGATATAAGAATACATATCATCAATAATTTCTGTGCAGTGATGTTAGAATATAAAATATCAAAAACTTTTGTACAGTGATAAAGAATATAAAATATATTAAAATTTCTGTACTGTGATGTGAGCATACACATACTTCTAAATGTCAATAATTTCTGTACTGTGATAATAGTGTACTCATACTTCTAAACTATGAACAATATCTGTACTGTGATTTGAACTGTGATATGAGCTTACTCACACTGCTAGAATACGATATATTGCAGCAGAGGCTCCTAAAATATCAATGATTTCTATACTGCTATATAATAGTACATGTACTTGTCATATCATAATCTTCTCATCAACAGAAAACATTTACTTTGGCTGTGGCATGCCATTAGGCTTGTCTTAATGGTAAAATTCTAATCCAGTGCACAGCATATTTTTAATGAACAAATAAG
Organism: Ctena decussata; assembly: GCA_963989385.1. Lineage (NCBI taxonomy): Eukaryota > Metazoa > Mollusca > Bivalvia > Lucinida > Lucinidae > Ctena > Ctena decussata. The sequence goes on along the minus strand of CAXDIV010000107.1, from coordinate 52,547 downwards.
AAAACTGTCTCTAATATATCATTTAACACTCAACCATATTTCTTTGATTATAAGACAGGGGATGGAAGGTTCCCTTCCAAGCAATCCCAAAATCTAAATCCATCTTCAAACATGGATCTAGATTTTTGGGACTGAGTTAGAAGGGAACTACAAATGTGTCTAACATACACAGATGCCCCCGCCTTGGGTACCTCCATAAAACTGTGCACAGGGTTGCAATTAGCACCAGTGGACCATGACATATGGGTCATGATGACATGATTCTGGTATATTCCTGTTATATTCATAGACACTAACCTCACACAAAATTTCAAATGGCCCCTAAAATCTACCTCTTACATAAATCTTGACCTTGCAAAATCATCAGCCTAAGTCTGAAGTCAGTGGATCATGATGATATATGGATCATCATGACCTGATTCTTTTATATTCCTGTTGTACTTATAGATATTACAAAATTAATCCTCATACAAAATTTCAAGTTGCTACAATAAAAGGAACCCTGAAATCTACCTCTTACAAAAACCTTAACCTTGCTAAATTGGCCTTAGTCAAAAGTCAGTGGACCATGACATATGGATCGTCATACCCTGATGCTTGTATATTCCTGTTGTACTTACAGATAAGAATCTTCATACAAAATTTCAAGTTACTACAAAAATAGGAACCCTGAAATCTACCTCTTACGAAAATCTTAACCTGAGTCTAACGGGATCATTATGGACGTACGTACAGACCTACATAATAACACACACACATACATGTATGCACGACTGAAGCACTATATGCCATGGGCATCATCTGATGGTGGGGGCATAAAAACCCATCTCAAAGCTGAATTTCACAAGTGATTTAAATATTTGGGGTCATTCTGCAGGGATATTTTTTACCATTATATTACAGTCATCAAGTTAGACCAATGGCAAAGTGCAGGGTGAAAAATTCGATCGAAATCTGCGACTGTGAAACTAATCAGAGTTGTTGAAAAGGTTGACCCCTCTTCAGCGGCACTTGCATTTTGCCTGTTGCTGGGTACCCCCAAAATAGATTTTGGTTATTTAAACTATTTCATCATAAGGCGATTGAAACTAATTTTGCTTAGTAACGCGTCCTGGCATCCCTAAAATTGCAGGCAGTCATTATTTTTGTGACATCCCAGTATTTGATGAAACTAAAGAATTGAAAAATGGGGCACTTATGTGCGACAGTAACGGATCATTATATAATTTGAACTGAAATACAGGCCTCAGCTGGAAAACTGTATGTTGGTTGTATGGTCTGATGCTGAAAACAAGTCATAAATCGACTATCTGAGTGGCTCTGTGTCTTCTTTGAAATAAGATCAGTATAAAACTTAGACAACATCTTCTTTTTTGTAAAATATCCCCCATCCCACGCCCCACACGCTAGCGTATGATAATGAAGGTTATGCGTAGCACAACTAAGCTTCTACTAAACATTCTGAAGAAACATTCGAGATCAGCTGGCATGTGTGTGAACCCAATAATGACTGGCGTTCATTGGATGGAAATCTGTACACGTTGTAGGCTCAGACTAATGCCGGAGAGCTTATTTATACATGATTGCATTGAAATATCGTTAAGGCCGCGGCGGAAAATCACCGTAAATTTGTTAATCCTGATCAGACACTACGTTCTTATCAGGGTCTACACTTTGCAAAGGCAAATTATTTTCTTTACTGTTCGAGTAGCTCCGTGCTATGGGGCGCAGGGAATTTTTGAGTTAAGAATTTTTGGCATGCTTGTACTTTTGTATACATTCAACTTTTATTTATAAACATAACCGTTGCTGGTGACGAACAACATGAAAAATATCGTTGAAAGGCCGTGAATGTTTTCTCTGAGACTTTAATAGGACCAACTGTTCATGTAGCAAAATTATTGAAGCCAACAAGGTTGGCAGAATACCTCGGAGGAACTGTCCTATAAAATAACATCATATGATCCGATACTGTCGCACCTGATTCGTTACTGTATTAAGACCCTCCTGTAAGTCTCACTAGGTTATCTGCCCTTAAAGGAATACATTTAATGAATATTTTGACATGGATAGATAGAAGGGATATTTTGCAATTGTTATGTGTAATAACATACATACTTTTAGCATTCACATACAACAAAACGGGAGTTTTATTGAACTTGATCCGATACTGTCGAGTCCACTGTAGGATGCTCTTATCTTTGTGTGTAAAATGGGTAATTAAAATAATATTTCAACATGTAATGTAGTATTTGGGCTGCTTTTAAGTTTTGCAGGAATAAGAAACAAGAGGGCCAAGTGGCCCTAATTTGCTCACCTGAGCAAAAAGGTCAAAGGTCAAACTAAGGTCATCATTTGAGCAAACCTGATAGTTTGCAACCATTTACAAATGGTTCTGAAGAAGAAGATTTTTGAATATTTTTCTATATACTGCTATGGTTCAAACCCAGGACCCCCTGGAACGGGGCCATTTCTGACCCTGGCACCATCATTTGAACAAACTTGGTAGAGGACCACTAAGATATGCATCATACCAAATTTCAAGCATCTGCACTCAGGGGGTTATTCTTTCATGTAAGCCATCACGAAATTTCAGCTCAAAGTTACCATGTAGGATCCATACCAGGAAACACACCTACTACTGCGCTGGGGCAACAGAGCCATTACTATGAACTTATCCACTGACTGGGTTGCAGCAACCAATCCTTTAGAAAACTCAGAACTTACCCTCTGACTGGGCTGCAGAAGCGGCATTATAAGAAAACACAGAACTAACCCTCTGAACGCTCTGCGGAAACAGCGCCAATAGAAAAGACAGAACTTACCCACTGACTGCGCTGCGGCAACTGTGCCTTTAGAAAACACAGAACTTACCTACTGACTGCTGCGCTGATAGCGCCAATAGACACACTGGACCTATTTACTAGATGCGCTGCGACATTTGCGCTGTCAGTAAACACAGAAACTAATAGTTGCGCTGCCCTGATAGCGCCAATAGAACACTGGACCACCAGTGCTGCGGCCATGAAGACTTCCCACTGTAGAAGGGCAGCGGCATTAGCGCCACTTCAGGAGACTTCACCCTCTAGTAGTGCAGCGGCATTAGCGCCACTTAAGAAGACTTCACCCTGTAGAAGCGCAGCAACATTAGAGCCACTTCAGGAGACTTCACCCTCTAGTAGCGCAGCGGCATTAGCGCCACTTAACAAGACTTCACCCTGTAGAAGCGCAGCAGCATTAGCGCCACTTCAGGAGACTTCACACTCTAGTAGCGCAGCGGCATTGGCGCCACTTAAGAAAACTTCTCCCCATAGAAGCGCAGCGGCATTAGCGCCACTTAAGGAGACTTCACCCTCTAGTAGCGCAGCGGCATTAGCGCCACTTAAGAAAAATTCGCCCCACAGAAGCGCAGCTGCATTAGCGCCACTTCAGGAAACTTCACCCTCTAGGTGCGCAGCGGCATTAGCGCCACTTAAGAAAACTTCCCCCTGTAGAAGCGCAGCTGCATTAGCGCAACCTCAGGAGACTTCACCCTCTAGAAGCGCAGCAGCATTAGCGCCACTTAAGAAGACTTCCCTCTGTAGAAGCGCAGCGGCATTAGCACCACTTCGGGAGACTTCACCCACTTGTAGCGCAGCGGCATTAGCACCACTTAAGAAAACTCCCCCCAGTAGAAGCGCAGCGGTATTAGCGCCACTTCAGGAGACTTCACCCTCTAGTAGCGCAGCGGCATTAGCGCCATTTAAGAAGACTTGCCCCTGTAGAAGCGCAGCGGCATTAGCACCACTTAAGAAGACTCCCCCTGTAGAAGCGCAGCGGCATTAGCGCCACTTCAGGAGACTTCACCCTCTAGTAGCGCAGCGGCATTAGCGCCACTTAAGAAGACTTGCCCCTGTAGAAGCGCAGCGGCATTAGCGCCACTTAAGAAGACTCCCCCTGTAGAAGCGCAGCGGTGTAAGCGCCACTTCAGGAGACTTCACCCTCTAGTAGCGCAGCGGCATTAGCGCCACTTAAGAAAACTCCCCATGTAGAAGCGCAGCAGCATTAGCGCCACTTAAGAAGACTTCCCTCTGAAGAAGCGCAGCGGCATTAGCATCACTTCGGGAGACTTCACCCACTTGTAGCGCAGCGGCATTAGCACCCCTTAGGAAAACTCCCCCCTGTAGAAGCGCAGCGGTATTAGCGCCACTTCAGGAGACTTCACCCTCTAGTAGCGCAGCGGCATTAGCGCCACTTAAGAAGACTTGCCCCTGTAGAAGCGCAGCGGCATTAGTGCTCCTTCAGGAGACTTCACCCTCTAGTAGCGCAGCGGCATTAGCGCCACTTAAGAAGACTTGCCATTGAAGAAGCGCATCGGTGTTAGCGCCACTTCAGGAGACTTCACCCTCTAGTAGCGCAGCGGCATTAGCGCAACCTAAGAAAACTCCCCATGTAGAAGCGCAGCGGCATTAGCGCCACTTCAGGAGACTTTACCCTCTAGTAGCGCAGCCGCATTAGCGTCACTTTAGAAGACTTGCCCCCCCCCTGTAGAAGCGCAGCGGCATTAGCGCCACTTAAGAAGACTTGCCATTGTAGAAGCGCAGCGGCATTAGCGCCACTTAAGAAGACTCCCCCCTGTAGAAGCGCAGCGGCATTAGCGCCACTTCAGGAGACTTCACCCTCTAGTAGCGCAGCGGCATTAGCGCCGCTTAAGAAAACTCCCCCCTGTAGAAGCGCAGCGGTATTAGCGCCACTTCAGGAGACTTCACCCTCTAGTAGCGCAGCGGCATTAGCGCCACTTAAGAAAACTCCCCATATAGAAGCGCAGCGGCATTAGCGCCACTTCAGGAGACTTTACCCTCTAGTAGCGCAGCCGCATTAGCGCCACTTAAGAAGACTTGCCCCTGTAGAAGTGCAGCGGCATTAGCGCTCCTTCAGGAGACTTCACCCTCTAGTAGCGCAGCGGCATTAGCGCCACTTAAGAAGACTTGCCATTGTAGAAGCGCAGCGGCATTAGCGCCACTTAAGAAGACTCCCCCCTGTAGAAGCGCAGCGGCATTAGCGCCACTTCAGGAGACTTCACCCTCTAGTAGCGCAGCGGCATTAGCGCCACTTAAGAAAACTCCCCATGTAGAAGCGCAGTGGCATCAGCGCCACTTTCGGAGACTTCACCCTCTAGTAGCGCAGCGGCATTAGCGCCAATTAAGAAGACTTGCCCCTGTAGAAGCGCAGCGGCATTAGCGCTTCTTCAGGAGACTTCTCCCTCTAGTAGCGCAGTGGCATTAGCGCCACTTAAGAAGACTTGCCATTGAAGAAGCGCAGCGGCATTAGCGCTCCTTCAGGAGACTTCACCCTCTAGTAGCGCAGCGGCATTAGCACCACTTAAGAAAGCTTCTCCCTTTAGTAGATGGTAACTATAAGGTAACTTTGAGCTTAAAGCTCAACCTGGGCATTGTTTGTGACCCTTTCCAGTTCCCAGGATCAACTTGACTCCATCTGGTGCACTGACCCAGTAGGGAGCTTTGTCCCAGCGGCCTTCGGCCGTGATGCTTTTCTAGTGTCCGGTGTCATCAGTAAAGAGCTGATTCGATCATGCTTGATAGTAAGCAGTGCTACAATTGAAAAGAATCGGAGTAGGGGCCACCGCCAAGATGGCTCAGTAATGAACAGCACCACCAAGATAGCCTTGACCCAGGGGCCTTCGGCCCTGCGATCCCGGGCCCTTCGGGCCCTTGCATAAGAATTTTGTTGCATATGGTTGTCTTGTGTCAGGTAGCTTTGGATTCATTGCTTCCAGGAATTAAGGTGCAGTAACGCTGAATAAGCATTGTTGTGACATTCTCAGGCCATTTATCAAGGTGACAATATGCCTGGTTCAGCTCAACCTGGGCATTGCTTGTGACCCTTTCCAGTACCCAGGATCAACTTGGATCCACCTGGTTGCACTGACCCTGTAGGGAGTTGGTCTAATAATGTCAGATCAAAAAAGTCTTAAGTATAAACATAAAGATAACATAAATTTTGAATTTTGGCATGTCAACTGAGTTATGACTGAAGACACAGGGATGAATAAAATGTTGAGCTACTGAAAGGTGATGACTTTTAAAGTAGCACAGTTCCACTGCTTTATTAAGGGGATGTCTTCTGTACTAGCGCTATTGCTGCTGTGCTACTAAAAGGGCTGTCTTCTGTAGTAGCCCTAGTGCCGCAGCGCTACTATCGCTAATGCCGCTGCGCTACTAAAAGGGGCTGTCTTTTGTAGTAGCGCTAATGCCGCAGCGCTCCTATAAGGGAATGTCTTCCAAAGTCGCGCTATTGCCGCTGCGCTACTATAAGGGGATGTTTTCTGTACTAGCGCTAATGCCGCTGCGCTACTATAAGGGAATGTCTTCCAAAGTGGCGCTATTGCCGCTGCTCTACTATAAGGGGGTGTTTTCTGAAGTAGCGCTATTGCCGTTGCGCTACTAAAAGGGGCTGTCTTCTGTAGTAGCGCTAATGCCGCAGCGCTACTAGCGCTATTGCCGCGCTACTAAAAGGGGCTGTCTTTTGTAGTAGCGCTAATGCCACAGCGCTACTATAAGGGAATGTCTTCCAAAGTGGCGCTATTGCCGCTGCGCTACTATAAGGGGATGTCTTCTGTACTAGCGCTATTGCCGCTGCGCTACTAAAAGGGACTGTCTTCTGTAGTAGCGCTAATGCTGCTGCGCTACTATAAGGGAATGTCTTCCAAGGTGGCGCTATTGCCGCTGTGCTACTATAAGGGGGTGTTTTCTGAAGTAGCGCTATTGCCGCTGCGCTACTAAAAAGGGCTGTCTTCTGTAGTAGCGCTATAGCCGCTGTGCTACTATAAGGGAATGCTTTCTGAAGTAGCGCTATTGCCGCTGCGCTACTATAAGGGGATGTTTTCTGAAGTAGCACTATTGCGGCTGCGCTAAGGGGCACTATTTTTGATTATGTAGTAGATCTATCTGTACATTGCCCACCCACCAACCCTCTTTTCGTGATGGTCTTACATGAAAGATGGACCCACTCAGGGGCTCTGGAGTAGAAGATTTTTAAGTACATTTTAATCTCGAACCCAATACACCCCGCCCCATGGCCATACTAGATCTCAGGGCCACCATTAACACAAACTTTGTAGGAGTCCACCAGGTAATGCATCATACCAAATTTCAAGCATCTGAGCCAAGTGGTTCTGAAGAGGAAGATTTTTGGATGTTTTTCTATGTATTTCTAAGGTTCAAACCCAGGACCCCTGGAGCGGGGCCATTTTGGACCCTGGGGTCATCATCGGAACGAACTTGGTAGAGGACACTACCCAATGCTACATACCAAATTTCAAGCCTCTGAGCCAAATGGTTGTGAACAAGACTTCTGAGTATTTATCTATGTATTTCTATGGTTCTAACCTTGAACTCCCTGCCATGGGGCCATTTTGAATCCGTGGGCAACCATTTGAATAAACTTGGTAAAGGACTATTAGGCTATGCATCATACCAAATTTCAAGCACCTAAGCCATGCAGTTCTGAAGAAGATTTTTTAATATTTTCTTTGCATTTCTATGGTTCAAACCTTGGACTCCCTGCCCCGGGGCCATTTTGGACCCTGGGGCCATCATTTGAACAAACTTGGTAAAGGACTATTAGGCAATACTTAATACCAGATTTCAAGCATCAGAGCCTTGAGGTTCTGAAGAAGAAGATTTTTGAATAATTTTCTATGTATTTCTATGGTTCGAACCTGGGACTCCCAACCCCGGAGCCATTTTGAACCCTGGAGCCACCATTTGAACAAACTTGGTAGAGTACCACTAGGCAATGCTACATACCAAATTTCAAGCATCTGATCTAAGCAGTTCTGGTGAAGAAGATTTTTAAGTATATTTTAGTTTCAAACCCAAGACCCCCTGCCCAAGGGCCATTTTGGACCCTCGGGCCACCATTTGAATAAACTTAGTAGAGGACCACTAGGTTATGCTACTTACCAAATTTCAAGCATCTAAGCCTTGCAGTTCTGAAGCAGAAGATTTTTGAATATTTTCTTTGCATTTGTATGGTTCAAACCTTAGACTCCCTGCTCCGGAGCCATTTTGGATTCTGGGGCCATCATTTGAACAAACTTGGTAGATGACCACTAGGCAATGCTACATACAAAATTTCAATCATTAGAGCCTTGCGGTTCTGAAGAAGAAGATTTTTGAATATTTTTCTATGTATTTCTATGGTTCAAACCTGGGACTCCCTGCACCCGGGCCATTTTGGACCCTGGGGGCCACCATTTGAACAAACTTGGTAGAGGACCACTAGGCAATGCTACATACCAAATTTCAAGCATCAGAGCCCAGCAGTTCTGGTGAGGAAGATTTTCAAGTATATTTTAGTTTCGAACCCAAGACCCCATGGCCCAGGGCCATTTTGGACCCTGGGGCCATCATTTGAACAAACTTGGTAGCCATCCACTAGACAATGCTTCATACCAAATATCAAAGCTCTAAGCCTAGTGGTTTCAGAGAAGATGTCATTTAAAGCAAATTGTTGACGACGCACAACGGACACTGGATGATCACAATAGCTCACCCTGAGCCTATGGCTCAGGTGAGCTAATAAAAGCATACATACCAACGATGTCCATGTCATAAATTAGATCAAGGTCATCGCAAGGACATCATTTGTATAAACTATGATGGGCCCGCATGCCCAATGGTACATGCCAAGTTTCAAGGTCATAGGCCTTTTGGTTCTGGAGAAGAAGATTTTTGATGGGTTTTTACCATATATGGGCATTGCGGCCATCTTGGTCATGTCGCCCAGATACCCGGAAAAACTTTTGTTCCCCCTACCCAAAGAGGCTCCATATAAAATTTTGTTTTCATCGGCCCAGTGGTTTCAGAGGAGAAGATATTTGAATATGACGACCGATGGACGGACTGAATGACCTTGACCTTTAGTGACATAATATCTTCATTTCTTCATTTAGCTGACCATGTATACCAAGTATTGTGCCTTAAATTTAAATAGTTTCTTAGAAATCCACTGTTTAAGCGTTTTCCCATATAAAAGCCTAACATACCAAAGTTGACAATGTCATAAATGAGGTCAAGGTCATTGCAAGGTCATCATTTGTAGGAATTATGATGGGCCTGCATGCTCAATGCTACATACCAAGTTTCAAGGTCATAGGCCTTTTGGTTCTGATGAAGAAGATTTTTGAAGGGTTTTCACCATATATGGATGTGGGGGCCATCTTGGTCACGTGACCCAGATACCCCGAACAAACTTTTGTTCCCCCATCCCAAGTAGGCTCCATATAAAATTTGGTTTTGATCGGCCCAGTGGTTTCAGAGGAGAAGATATTTGAATATCTTGACAATGGATGGACGGACCGAATGACCTTGACCTTTAGTGACATAATATCTTCATTTCTTCATTTAGCTGACCATGTATACCAAGTATTGTGCCTTAAATTTAAATAGTTTCTGAGAAATCCACTGTTTAAGCGTTTTCCCATATAAAAGCCTAACATACCAAAGGTGACAATGTCATAAATGAGGTCAAGGTCATTGCAAGGTCATCATTTGTAGGAATTATGATTGGCCTGCATGCTCAATGCTACATACCAAGTTTCAAGGTCATAGGCCTTTTGGTTCTGATGAAGAAGATTTTTGAAGGGTTTTCACCATATATGGGTGTGGCGGCCATCTTGGTCACGTGACCCAGATACCCCGAACAAACTTTTGTTCCCCCATCCCAAGTAGGCTCCATATAAAATTTGGTTTTGATCGGCCCAGTGGTTTCAGAGGAGAAGATATTTGAATATCTTGACAATGGATGGACGGACCGAATGACCTTGACCTTTAGTGACATAATATCTTCATTTCTTCATTTAGCTAACCATGTATACCATGTATTGTGCCTTAGACTGAAATAGTTTCTTAGAAATCCTCTGTTTAAGCGTTTTCCCATATAAAAGCCTAACATACCAAAGTTGACAATGTCATAAAAGAGGTCAAGGTCATCACAAGATCATCATTTGCAGGAATTATGATAGGCCCGCATGCCCAATGCTACATACCAAGTTTCTAGGTCATAGGCCTTTTGGTTCCGGAAAAGAAGATTTTTGAAGGGTTTTAACCATATATGGGCGCGGCGGCCATCTTGGTCATGTGACCCAGATATCCGGAACAAACTTTCGTTCCCCCAACCTAAGTAGGCTCCATATGAAATATGGCTTCAATCGGCCCAGTGGTTTCACAGGAGAAGATGTTTGAAAATGTGGACGACAGACAACTGAGGATTGAATAGAATAGAACGAATGCCTGGCTATACTATAAGCTCACCAATGAGCCTAAAGGCTCAGGTGAGCTAAAAAGAAAGCCTACCTACCTACCCTAGGAAACTATCCTTGGTTGACAACTGCAAACAAAATAATTTTATGCTTGGCCTAAGAATGTTGTTCAGTAGGTGCCTGAACAGCTCATCAAAAAGCAGGGGAAGCAACTTGTCATATCTCCAGCCCCGGATCCAGGGGGTGGGCTCTGGGGCTTCAGCCCCGCCACCTAGACCCGGTAAGATTAAAATATATGTTGTGAGATCTCATTAGAATCGCCTCGGTGAGGCGATTCTAATGAGATCTCACAACATATATTTCAAGGCAAAAAGACACCAAAAATTCTCATCAAATGGATCCCTTATAATGTCATATATTTTCAAGCTTCACCCTCTCCCCTCCGCCCAACCACTCCTTCCCCTCCCACTTCCCAAATATATCTCGGCCCTCGGCACCTCTCAGCCCCGCCAGTTATCAGTTATCTAGAGCCCCACCAGTATGTTATGGTCTGGATCCGGGCCTGTATCTCCAAAGGCACTTAGGTCTTTCTGCAAACATTCTCAGTACCCGCTATTTATGTGATTCTTGTATGAGATGTTCAGTAACCTTGGGTAGACTAGAAATAGTCCTATTCATTTTTTCTTGTTTATTCATAACATACATCATAACATTTTTTCTCAGTAAAAAAAAATCTGATAGCTATAAATGAATGCAAAAGATTCTATCTGGAGATAAATTAAAAGTATCTGAGAGGGCTGGAATTTATAAGTGAATGAATATATATTTTTTGGACTGACTCCAGTCTATAACCTTGGGTATCATCTCATCTCATTCTCGAGGACTGTATTCATTTCTCTAACTCTTCTGTCAAGTTTTGAGCCTTCATCTGAGACAACCAGGGGCAGATCCAGGAATTCTGGATAGGGGGTTCAAATTAGCTGAGGAGGTTCGATTTGCGCAGTTCGACCAATTTTTGCTGAAATTCCCCATGAAAATGAAATAATTGAGGCTGTAGAGGGGGTTTGTTTGACCCCCCCCCCCCCCCCCCCCCCCAAACCCCCTCTGGATCCGCCACTGGACAACTGTTCTATTTGAAGAAGCAAAATGGCACATATAAAACATACTGAAATGACCAAGGCTGCAGCTACCCAATGGTAAAGGAACAGAGCCAAAAAGGTGCTCTTTGAATATACATTACAAATCCTTATTCAGCAACCTATATTACAGAGTGGTGTGGAAAATTGAGACTCATCCAGCACTCAAGTCTATGGTGTATGACATGCTTACAGTAACAAAGCCTAATCTATGAGACCGATATCTTTGACATTTTACCCCTTACTCTCATATATTACCAACATTTCTTTTATCCCTGAATATTAACCCAAAAAACCTAGAGAAAAAGGTAAGGGTTTCCCATAGCCTAGTAGCCATAGGGGCAGTGCCGCAGTGGGGTTTTGAGGCCAATTGTATCTGGGGCACTGCATATGAAAGGCAGAGTCTATCCCTCTCCTTTCGCTGCCTATCCTTCCCTGTTTCGGAACAGGTACCCATTTACTGCTGGGTTGACAGAAAGTGTTTTCCAGTCATCAGATGGCGAAGCCCAGGTTCGAACTCAAGACATTCCAGCAACTATCTTTCTTTCTATACTGCAACACCTCCTCGCGAGGAGTACGTGCAGGTGGATTGCGTCTTAAAGCCACGGTACAAAAGTGTAAGAAAAAGAACAAGGTAAAAGGTAATAGTGTTAGAATTAAAAGCAGGTTAAAAACAGATTTTGTCGAGCTAGAACATGTGATGGTCAAGTGACCGCACTGCCACACTGAACTGATCTAGTGTAGACAGTGTGACTACAGAACTAGGTAATCTGTTCCAATACACAATGGCTGCCGGGAAGAACGAATATTTATAATAATTAACAGAAGTGTGTATCTGACGCAATGCGAGGGAGTGGCTATGTCATGTCATTCTATTGGGGCTGTTCAAAGTATGATGGCAAAGGAATGGCAACAAGTCATTGTATGATTTTAAATAGCGTTATTACTCTTGCATCTGCTCTCCTTTGTTCAAGTGTTCTTAGCCCAAGTTGATTTTGCATTTGAGTAACGCTTGCATAAGAAGAATATGAATTTTGTGTTCATCTAATTGCTCTTCTCTGAACCATTTCGATTTTATTAATAGCGAGCATCGCGAGCGGGCCCAAAGGGCCTGCTAGCCCGAAAGGCGAGCTCTTATGGTAGGACATTAGTGTGAGGCTAATTTATGGCCGGGAATTTATCTATCTATCTCCAAGTGACGAATCAATCGTATTTGGTTCTGTGTGGTGCTTTCTTTCTTTCTTTCTCTCAACACTGCTCTCGGTTAGTAACTGACCATGATGGCAGGCGCGGGGTGTGGCGCATAAGTTTAAAAAAAAAAAAAGAATAGTATTTACACAAACTACAGTGGACTCGACAGTATCGGATCATCGACAGTATCGGATCACCCGTAAGTTATCACCCATTTTTCTCACAAATGAAGCAAATATTTTTTACCATTATATTACAGGCATCAAGTTAGACCAATGGCAAAGTGCAGGATGAAAAATTCGATCGAAATCTGCCGCTGTGAAACAAATCAGAGTTGTTGAAAAGCTTGGCCCCTCTTCAGCGGCGCTTGCATTTTGCCTGTTGCTCGTTAACACCAAAATAGATTTCGGTTATTTAAACTATTTTATTATTAGGCGATTGAAACCAATTTGGCTTTATAATGTGTCCTAGCATCCCTGAAATTGCAGGCAGTTATTATTTTTCTGACATCCCAATATTTGATGAAACTGCAGACTTGAAAAGTGGGGCACCGATGTGCGACAGTAACGGATCATTATATAATTTGAACTGAAATACAGGCCTCAGCTGGAAAACTGCATGTCGGATGTATGGTCTGATGCTGAAAAAGAAGTCATAAATCAACTACCTGAGTGGCTGCTGTGTCTTCTTTCAAAAGAGATCAGTATAAAACTAAGACAACATCCTTTTTGTAAAACACCCCCTCTCACGCCCCACATGCTAGCATATGATAATGAAGGTTCTGCGTAGCACAACTAAGCTTTTGCTAAACATTCTGAAGAAACATTCGAGATCAGCTCGGAAGTGGGTTGTGAACCCAATAATGACTGGCGTTCATCAGATGGACATCTGTACACTGTGTAGACTCAGATTAATGTCTGAGAACTCGTTGACTGACCATGTAGTGTTTATCTACTGACTGCACTGAAATATCGTTAGGGCGGAAAATCACCTTAAATTTGTTGATCCTGAACAGACACTGTCAGAGAGTGGTTTTTCCCCCTTTCCCCCCGGAAAAATGGCTATAGGAAGGACGGCTATATAGTGGATTGTCCGGACCTCATAGAGCCATTTTTCCCCCATAGTCCCTTTTCCCCCACCGGGAAATTGGCTATTAGTGAATTTGGTATGGCTATTGGTATTTTGCGGAACGGACCGTAACGGAACGAAATGGAACAGAGACATTTTACGGAATCAGTCGCATAAGAAATGTATAGGTACTTCGATGGAGGTAAAATAAACGTGATTAATTCCAAACAAGAGGGCCATGAGGCCCTGAATCGCTCACCTGAACAATTGGCAAGGTGGCATTTACTTATCATGTCTGAAATTGTCAAATTATGAGTTTTGGGTCAAAAGTCAAAGAATGACCATGACCACTTGTACTCATAAATCTTCATGTACTCATTAAGACAACCATATATACCATTTTTAGGGCCAAAATCATCAAAAGTTTCCATGAAATCTTATGTTCTAGCATTTTCCCATATTTGTCCATGCCACAAAAAAGGTCAAGGTAAACCCAAGGTCATCATTTGAACAGTCTTGGTGGTACTCTAGTACTCCATGCTATTTACCAAGTTGTATTGGTTCTGGAGTAGAAAGATATTAAAGATTTATACCATAAGTGGTAATGGCGGCCAAGTTGGTCATCTGACCTGGACCGTTTGAACAAATTTTCATTCAATCAACCCCTGGAGGCTCTGTATGAAAGGTGTTCACAATTGGCCCTTTGGCTTTTGATGAAATGGTTGAAAATGTCAAAATATGAGCGATCTGGATCAAAGGTAAAAAATGACCTTGACCTCTTGTACTCATAATTCTTCATGAACTCATTAAGACAACTGTATGTACCAATTTTTTAGGCCAAAATCATCAAAACTTTCCATGAAATCTTATGTTCTACCATTTTCCCATATTTGACCTTGCTGTAAAAGGTCAAGGTCAACACAAGGTCATAATTTCAACAATCTTGAAAGTACTCAAGTACCCAATGCTACATACAAAGTCTCGAGGCCATCGGTCAATTGGTTCTGGAGAAAAGATTTTTAAAGGTGTTTACCATATATGGGCGTGGCGGCCATGTTGGCCCTGTGTCCAGGACCGTTAGAAAATTTTTTCATTCCCTCAACCCCTCGAGGCTCTGTATGAAATTTGGTTTCAATTGGCCCAGTGGTTTTAGAGCAGATAGTTTGAAATTGTCAAAATTTGAGATTTCTTAGTCAAAGGTCAAAATATGACCTTGACCTCTTGTACTCACAAATCTTCATGTGCTCATTAAGATGATTGTATATACCAATTTTCAGGCCAAAATCTTCAAAACTTACCATGAAATCTCATGTTCTAGCATTTGCCGATATTTGACCTTGCCGTAACAAGGTCAAGGTCAACCCAGGGTCATAATTTGAACAAGCTTGATAGTACTTGAGTACCCAATGCTACATACCAACTTTCAAGGCAATCGGTCTACTGGTTCTGGAGAAGAAGATTTTTAAAGGTTTTTACCATATATGGGCGTGGTGGCCAAGTTGGTCATGTGACCTGGATCGTATGGACAAATTTTCATTCCCTTAACCCCTGGAGGATCTATATGAAATTTGGTTACAATTGGCCTAGTTGTTTTTGAGGAGATTGTTTGATATTGTCAAAATATGAGAGTTCTGGGTCAAATGTCAAAGAATGACCTTGACCTCTTGTACTCATAAATCTTCATGTAGTCATTAAGATGACTGTATGTACCAATTTTTAGGCCAAAATCTTCAACAGTTTCCAAGACATCTTATGTTGCAGCATTTTGCCATATAAAAGCATAAGGAAGCAAATTTGACCTTACTGTAAAAAAGGTCAAGGTCAACCCAAGGTCATAATTTGAACAATCTTGGTAGTACTCGTGTACCCGATGCTACATACCAAGTTTCAAGGCCATCGACCTATTGGTTCTGGAGAAGAAGATTTTTTCAGGTTTTTACCATATATGGGCATGGCGGCCATGTTGGTCATGTGACCAGGACCGTTTGAACAACTTTTCGTTCCTAAGGTCCCAGGAGGCTCTATATGAAATTTGGTTACAATCGGCCCAGCGGTTTCAGAGGAGAAGTCGTTTGAAAGTGTGGACGGACGACGGACGGACGGACGGACGGACGGACGACGGACAACGGAGCCTTACCATCCTATAAGCTCCCCCGGAGCCGCTGGCTCGGGTGAGCTAAAAATCAATATGCAAATTTAGCAACCATATTTTTATAATAATCAATAATTACTAATTTAATGAACGAGGAGGGCGTGATTTCTTCACATACGCATACAAGTTACAGGAAGATGTATTACAGGCATGTTTGATAGTAGGGAGTTTATTACATTGAAAATCATAGTCGGACTTGTGTCCCAATGGGAGTCGAGCCCACGACTCCTGCATGAAAGGCAAACACTAGTCCAGGCACTCCAGGCACAGATAAACGCTTGTACAAACACAAAATTATACAAATTTATGCACACAACCACGTACACTCATATCCGGTTTTCGCCAACATGGAAAAGCAAAACGCCTACCTGATTTCCCCAAAACAAAGCTAAGACAGAACGATGGACACATATATGCGGTTCTAGCATCTGTTATCCATCGATATTTCACGGACAGATACTCATATTTCTGTTTCAGTTATTAACCTCACTATTATACATTGGAGAAGGAGCAAAGTCCACTATGTATCGTGTTTTCCTGCACTGTACAAAAAATCCGTAGATTTTACGGTAAAATAACTGGCAACCAGCTGCCAGTCATTTTACCGTTATTTTTACGGGCGCCCGTAAAATTGCAGGAATCATCAAGCAGAGTGGGACAGAATAGAGCAGGTGTAGTTTTGATCAGACAGCCCCTCGGCAATACAAAGTTGTTTTCGAATGCGGCCAGTTAACATCAAACTTCCATTTCGTGATTTCCAAAAATGTCTTACAGGTAAACGCCCGTAAAAATAACTGGGAAAGGACTGGCAGCTGGTTTCCAGTTATTCTACCGTAAAATCTACAGTTTTTTTTACAGTGTGCAATCATAATCCAAGGGGAAAATCCACTATGGAGGGGAAAACGGCTATGCAAAAACACGTATAGTAGATTTTCCCCGAGGAAAATTGGCTATATAGTCATATTTCCGAGGGGAAATTCTGCTATATAGCCATCTTTCCGGTGGGGAATTCTACTATGGAAAAATCATAGTCATCTTTCCGGGGGGGAAAACTACTAGGGGGGGAAGGCTACTCTCTGACAGACACTACGGTCTTACGGTGTTATCAGGATCTACACTTTGCAAAGGCAGGTTATGATCTTTATTGTTTGAGTAGTTCCGTGTTATGGGGCGCAGGGGATTACTGAGTTAAGAATTTTTGGCATGCTTGTATTTTTGTATACATTTAACTTTTATTTAACAGACATAACCCTTGCTGGTGAAGGACCACATGAAAACTATCGTTGAAAGGCCGTAAAGGTTTTCTCTGAGAGTTCAATAGGTCCAGCTGTTTATGTAGCAAAATTATTGAAGCTAAGAAGGTTGGCAGAATGCCGCCGAGAAACTCTTCTATAAGATAATAACATATGATCCGATACTGTCGCACCTGATTCGTTACTGTCGTAAGACCCCCCTGTAAGTCTCGATAGGTTATCTGCCCTTAAAGGAATAAATTTCGTAAATATTTTGACATGGATAGATAGAAGGGATATTTTGCAATTGTTATGTGTCATAACATACATACTTTTAGCATTCACATACAACAAAACAGGAGTTTTATTGAACTTGATCCGATACTGTCGAGTCCACTGTATGACAAGGCCACACAGATTTAAAACTATTTACAAGAAGTCCTCAGGGATAGGCATTACATGCTTTATCCCTGTCCAACCCGAGGTTTACACTATTTTTGGACTTAAACTCCTCAACTGTCTCCGCAGAGACAGCTTCAGTTGCAAGCACATTCCAAGCTGCAATTGACCTTGGGAAGAAGGAATGTTTCAAACCGTCTGAATAAGCAACTGGACGGTGATACTGAAAGGGGTGGGATCTTGTTCACATCTTCCCTCTACCGGTCTCAGACAGATACTTATCCTTATTAACCATTGCCTGGTTATTATGAATTTTGTAGAACAGAGATAGAGAAGCCTGTTGTCGCCGTTCCTGAGACGTTCTCAGTTAAGCTGGGCCATTCGCGGACAAAAATGGCTATATATACAACCAAGCCAGAATTCAAGAAAAAATCACGACCATAATGCTCATTATCTCTGCTTCAAAGCTTTGAAATATTTTCAGATAATAGTTTTAGATTATGGAATACCGACCATTATAAGAGACATACCCTAACAATTAGAAATGGCGTATTTTATGACGTTATTTACATACATTGAAGGACGATGTCGCATATGATTTCTTTGACATGCGTAGCACTGCACATTTTCTAATCTACTGACATTTGATTATTTTGGCGAGTTTCAATTTAAAATGTTTTTCTTTGCTTTTTGGAAGAAAGGGGTTTTCTATGAAGCGCTGCTTTATCAAATGACGTCAACGCTTTCAAAACGTGGTCTTAGTGAAGTTGTGACGTAGGTTACGTGTGACGTAGGTTACAGTACACACTTTTTAACGTTTTTATACCATTTAATGTTTCAGTGCATGAAATCTAAGCACACCATCTTGTAGCTGTTACTAGGCTGGATTTTGCACATGAGTTTCAGAGCGTTTGCTTTGCTCAGTTTTAAATAAAGCCCGTGACGTAAGGTTACATTCTTACAGAAAAATGCTGGGGTAATGTATTTTGAAGTCGAGTAAAATATACAAAATGGAGTAAATTTGCACAAATGATATAAAATATTGAGGAACACATATTTCTTCGTGTGATCTTGTAAGTTTTATGATGCCGGGTCATTTTAGTTAATACATGTATCATGAATTTACCGCTGTGACGTAGGTTACATAAAATTTGCGACATTAGTTTCCAGTCTCGTTTCGTAGCAAAAACTACCTTTTAGATATTGTTTAAGTGGGGAAATATGTAAGAAATCACCTGAAATTAATAATGGAACTCGATTTTAAGCAGTGGTTTATCTTTTTTAGCCGTGCGGCGTTCATATAATCTATGCAACGGCAATATTGCTACATTTAAAAACGTCGCCTGTAAACCAGGGTATCATTATTCGAACCAGTGTTAAAGATGTCTAACAAAACGCATGTATGTCTTGGTACTTTTATCTACCTCTTTAGACAGAGGGCTACTTGACAGAGGGTATTGCCCTCGTGAAGTGACCTGGCAGGGCGGAGCTAGCGTTATGGATCAGTGCATTGTGAAACAGGTAATTCCTATTTTCGGCAACAATCGGAAAAACATCCGTACGACTTCGTTAATCCTCGCCTTTCTTGTTATAAGTAATAACAGTATTTTAACCAAATCGTGTACAGAGCGTCGTGGTGTAGTGTATCTGTAGTCGCATTACAAAGGCACTTGGTGCGACGATCTAGGGTTCAAGTCTAGGATGAGAATAAACTTTTTTTTTCTCTCATTTTTTTTATTTTCAAATTTTCTTTTCTTTACATATTTATTTGTTTTAATCATTTTATTTTAGGAGAAAAGACATTTCCAGTAATTTTTTTCGCTCGAGATAATTTAAAGGATTAGAGTTCGACATGTATGCTTTGGTAGACACCATGAAACTGAAAAGTGAATACCCAATCAGAAATTATTTTTTTCACTCATCGTTTGCTCGTGCATGCATATCACTTTTCTCGAGCATAAAATACCATAAAAATGTCCTCGTGCATATTTCTGGGCATAATCAGACAAACAAAACCTCTGAAGATTTTCCTTTTATATTATAAGCACAAAGTATATGGAGTAATCAAAACAAACGGAAATTTCTGTCATGCAAAATAATCATTTGTTACCTAAAAACTTAAAAAGAAAGAATAAAAAAAACTTTTTAATTTTAGGTATATTCGAACCTTGGACCCTTATAAGATACAAAAAAGGTTAGTACGTCTAGGGGAGGTCCACTACACCAACGAGTCTTTACACATTTGCAGTGCACATTTGTGAGATATAGTTAACAGTTATAATTTATGCATGATACACGATGATTAACGAATACTTACGAATATCTTTCCGATTGGTTACGAAAATGCTGCTTTACCTATTTCATAATGCATTGAACCAAATCGATAGCCCCGCCCTGCCAGGTCACTTCACGTGGGCAATAAACAGAACCGTTATTTTGTAATTTAAAGAAAGGTAATACGAAGGACAAAAATAAAAGCTAATGGCCAAGTTTAACTGAGAACGTCTCTTAGAACTACAGATCTGGCCATTCAAGTTCCTCTAGCATGTCGCTTACATGGCTCTGGTTGCGCCAGCGTCTGCAGGCCCAGCGTGCAGCAGTCCTCTGTACTTTCTCTATTCTACCAATCTCAGTCTGATGATGGGGGGTCAAAACAGGTGCCGCATACTCGTATTGGGGCCAGACCACAGCTTTGTATGCAGCAGCCTTGATATCCTTAGGAGCAAAAAGCCAGGTTTCGACGAAGGAAACCAAGAGTCTTCGTGGCTTTGCTGTTAATGTTATTAATATGTTGACCCCATTCGAGGTCATCAGTAATCGTGAATCCCGAGTATTTGGCAGAATGAACGTTCTCCAAAACTTGGTTGTGCACAAAATAGTTATGAACGATCTGTTTCGAAGGGGGATGCTTAGTCATCCTCATGGTGTGACATTTAGCAACATTAAACTTCATGAACCATGCCTAAATTTAGAATTTGGCATTACCAAAAAAGGGTAGGTCATTAAAGATATTTACAAGAAGCAAATCAGAGGAATGCTAAACACACACCTCTGATATGGGGCTTAAATAAACGCTTTAGGTTGTTCGGGTACTGAGACAATAGAAGCAGATACCCCATTGCAAAGAGGAAAAGTATGTGGGGGAAACAGAATGGTTGAAAGCGTAACAATATGACAAGTATCTTGTGGACGCCCTTGTTTGTCCCAGCCTAGGTGCAGACAAATATCTTGTGGACGCCCTTGTTTGTCCCAGCCTAGGTGCTGACAAATATCTTGTGGGCGCCCTTGTTTGTCCCAGCCTAGGTGCTGACAAATATCTTGTGGACGCCCTTGTTTGTCCCAGCCTAGGTGCTGACAAATATCTTGTGGACGCCCTTGTTTGTCCCAGCCTAGGTGCTGACAAATATCTTGTGGACGCCCTTGTTTGTCCCAGCCTAGGTGCTGACAAATGTCTTGTGGACGCCCTTGTTTGTCCCAGCCTAGGTGCTGACAAATATCTTGTGGAAGCCCTTGTCTGTCCCAGCCTAGGTGCTGACAAATATCTTGTGGACGCCCTTGTTTGCCCCAGCCTAGGTGCAGGGATCAGGTATTTTGTATTTTGCCAGGCATTTTATGTAGCGTTACTGCAATTATGGAACGTCTTGTCAATTGTGTAGCGTAACTGCAATTTATGTGATGCCGTGCCAATTGTGTAGCGTTTCTGCAATTTATGTGACGCCGTGCCAATTATGTACTGGTACGCGACCAGTGGTGGCCGCGTACCAGTGGTGGCCGTTTGCATTTGCACGCACAATTACGTATTTGTTGCGTCACAGAGTCGGCCATTTTGTGAACAGACACAAAAGGAAACGCCCACTAAAAAATGATGAAAATCTCTGCCTGGGAGACAAAAGGTAAACAATTTCTCTAGACTACCATCATGCCAACATCAATGCATGTCTGGGGGACTACAATCCTTGATACATACATAATTAGATACAGAAATAAACATGTACAAACTTCTGTATTAATGTTTATTTATCACGAAAAGTTATTTTATTAAAAATTGCTCTTAATTTTTTTCATTTAAAGTCAGTCACGACTTTTAGTTCCTTTCAAATGTATAAACTCAGAAAAAGATTCACCGGGTAAATCAAAAATTGAAATGGACACTGAAACGTCTCACTTTCACGTTAACTGACTTTATGAATAGAAACTATTTAATTGTTTCTTAATTTGTTATGAATTTGGTTGAAAGTTTTACATTGACATGGAAGGAGACAAACCTATATACATTTATGAAAAAATATGTATATTTATTGAATATAACTAAACATTTTGTCTGGATGACATACTGCGTACGCCGTATTATAAACGCCAGACCTACCCCAACCGTGTAAAGCTGCGCAACCCGAGTAGGGTCAGTCGGGTTTGTATGCCGAACGCGCTAAAAAACGTTAAAACGGGACAAAGACCACAGACTTACAACGACATTTCATCCAAGTTTTAATCCACTAAAAGTTTTGGACTATGGATCATTCAACGCAAGGCAATCCTGATGGCCATCACTGGTACGCTACGTACGTATTTTAATGCTCGTTAGTGATCCAGTTTGAGGATCTGCCACAGGCACATGTTATAGTCTATTTCCAAAAATAAATCGATAAAATACCGACAGTTACCCCTAGTTTATTCAATCAAAATATAGAATCACTAAACACTATATGCCGGTTACAAGATAAAAAAGAGTAACAAAAAACGGCCACCACTGGTCGCGCGCCAGTAGCGTTACTGCAATTTACGCGGTGTTGTGCCAATTGTGTAGCGTCACAGCACTTTATGTGACACCGTGCAAATTGTGTAGCGTTACTGCAATGTATGTGACGCCATGCCAATTGTGTATTATTACAGCACTTTATTTGACACCGTGCCAAATGCAATTTATGTGACACCGTGCAATTTAAGTAACGCCGTCAGCCTATTACGAATCTTGGAAAAGATTATTTAGGACTAGGACTCTCCCGTTGGACTTTCAAAGACGGCTAGCATGTCTTTGCAATGACATGTTCCCGCAACGCCTGGAGTTAATGGAACAATCTTCATCTGATAGAAGTGAGTTCTGATTTGATGCTGCACATTCAATCTCTAGACGAACCTATCGTTTGTATGTAGCCTCTTTGCTTATTCTAGGCTCCGGAGTCCAATCCCAACGAGCAAATAATGGTGAAGAAAATGTTGTGTTTGAAAATTGAAAGTTTCACACTTTCAGCGTCGGGGATCACGTGTTTGATATGCTGCGCAGAAAATGTGAGTGAATCTTTGTTTATGTCAAGGTTAATAACTATTATTTCTCTTATATATTTACACTCACCGCATATCATGCGTCACCTTACAGTCATCGTCTTCCAAATTTTTTTCGACAGTTTGATCGAATCGCAAAGATTCACACTTTAGACAAGAATTCTGTAATAAAATTCCACTAGGGACAAATCGAAACAAAAACGGCCGCGTAATCTGCATGGATAGAGTCCATGCCCCCAAAGTACGAATTGTGTGGCTCTGTCAAAGTGTCGTCTGAATCAGGAAGATGTGGATTGGAAGGTGCTTAAGCTTCCCAGTGGGACGTCATTTCGACGTCATGTCCCTGCTGGGTCAAGGGTTGCAAACTATTTGGAAGCGAACTAATAAGCTGACATTAACTATTTGGAAACGAACTAATATGCTGACATTAACCAACATTCAAAATATCTCAAGAACCCCTGATGCTAGGATCATGAGGCTTTGCAAGATGAGAATGCCCAAGGTGTAGATGACCTGATTAACTTTTGAAACAAATTAGTGAATTTTTGACCGAGTTATGCCCCTTTTTCGACTTAGTACATTGTAAGCCTATGGAACCTTGTGAACAAAATATCTCAAGAGCCCCTGAAGCTAGGAGCATGATTTTTTGCAGGAAGATACTGCCTGTGGTGTAGATGACCTGATTAACTTTTGAAAAAAAAAATGTGAATTTTTTATCAAGTTATTCCCCTTTTTCGACTTAGTGCAATGAAGCCTATGGTACAAAGGTACCCTTACATATAGTCATGAACAATAAGAGCTAGGAACTTGAAACTTTATACACATGATCAGTATGGAAAATAAGCAGACCCGTATTTTTTTATTTTTTCCGCCGGTCATGTATTTCCAGAGTTATGCCCCTTTTTCGACTTAGCCTGTGGAACTTGTGAACAAAATATCTCAAGAACCCCTGATGCTAGGATCATGAGGTTTTGCAGGATGAGAATGCCCAAGGTGTAGATGACCTGATTAACTTTTGAAACAAATTCGTGAATTTTTGACAAAGTTATGCCCCTTTTTCAACTTAGTGCATTGTAAGCCTATGGAACCTTGTGAACAAAATATCTCAAGAACCCCTGATGTTAGGAGCATGATTTTTTGCAGGAAGATACTGCCTGTGGTGTAGATAACCTGATTAACTTTTGAAAAGAAATCATGAATTTTTTATTGAGTTATGCCCCTTTTTCGACTTAGTGCTTTGTAAGTCTATGGAACCTTGTGAACAAAATATCTCAAGAACACCTGATGCTAGGAGCATGATTTTATGCAGGAAGATACTGCCTGTGGTGTAGATGACCTGATTAACTTTAGAAAATAATTTTTAAATTTTGGATTGAGTTATGCCCCTTTTTCAACCTAGTGCATTATTTGCCTATGGAAGCTTGTGAACAAAATATCTGGAGAACCCCTGATGCTAGGATCATGATTTTTGCAGGTTGATATTGCCCAAGGTGTAGATGACCTGATTAACTTTCGAAAACAATTCGTAAATTTTTGACTGAGTTAAGCCCCTTTTTCGACTTAGTGCATTGTAAGCCTATGGTACAAAGGTACAAGCATTATTGGATGAACCTTCTCTAGAGACAAGCATATGGTTGGGGGCATAGTGTTTCATAAACACATTTTCTAGTTATTTTATCTCCAGTGTTTTTATAATGAAACAGGACGTCTCAAAAGTTATTTACTGTAATAAAAATGGCAGAAAATGTGGCATCATACCCATATACCTTAATAATAATGTGGTTTAATGATTGTAGGCTTACTAAAGTGGTCAGTATGGACTGTGAGATGGTTGGAGTTGGAGATGGCAATGAGAATATGCTGGCCAGAGTTTCTGTTGTCAATCATCATGGAGAGATGGTGTATGACAAGTTTGTAAAGCCTATGGAGAACGTTGTGGATTACAGGACTCATGTCAGTGGAGTTAGGAGAGAGGATATGGAAAATGGTTAGATTTTACGAGTACACAGGGACTTTGTGATTCCTCAGATTAGCAAATTTTGTAGACCCAAAAGATAAAAAAAACAAAATCTAAGAGTTTGTCGCTCTTGCTTTAGGAAGGTGCAGTACAGAGCCTTGTTTTCCATCTGTCTTTCATTCCGTTGTTCCATCCAACCTTCCTTTGACCCTAGCGTTTAAGCCTATTTCTCTCAAACTGTGATACCTGTGATCATCAAACTTGGCAGGGATGTTTCACTTACTTTTACTTTAGACCTATATTGTAAA
Organism: Ctena decussata; assembly: GCA_963989385.1. Taxonomy (NCBI): domain Eukaryota; kingdom Metazoa; phylum Mollusca; class Bivalvia; order Lucinida; family Lucinidae; genus Ctena; species Ctena decussata. The sequence goes on along the minus strand of CAXDIV010000107.1, from coordinate 27,560 downwards.
TTCCACTGCCTTTGTAACTTCTCTGAAAGTGCTAGGCAGGTTTGGCATAGCATTCCAGGGAATTCTTGTTTTGATAGATTATGACAGTCATTCATAAAGGCCAAGACTGCAGACACAATTAGAAATTGCTGAAATTTCCAACAGGGAAGAAAAGATTAAATGAAGGCAGTTTTAGGAAATAGACAATAAACTTGTACACAAAATACTGCAGGTGACCCAGTATAGAGTTTGAAGGTATGATTTATGATGACATTCAATATCACTGACTGAACTAAACTTGATAACTATATATGTTATATTTTGATTTTGCCCCCAATACATATCAGCTGATACTTTAATGAAAAAAAATTAAAGCTATAAAAACCTAAATTTCATACTCGTACCATATTTATTCTAATTAGGCTAAATGCCTTAGCTAACAATGTTTACCTAGATCAAACTCTTCATATGAAGCAGTCTGATCTGTGTCTAAACTGTTTGCCAACAATTTTATAGAACATTTCAGATAGGTCAAGATGAACTTTGTCAAATTCAAAGAAAGTGTTCATGACTTAAAATGGTTCAGATAAAAATTCTAAATATTGGGACAGACAGGACTGAGCAAACAGTATGGACCTAGACCAGACTGCTCCTTCAGTATGATCAGGGTCTACACTGTTTGCCATTCCATCTGCATGTTTTAAAGGCATTACTGCATAGTAAAACCAAACTGTTCTATTATTAGGACAAACATAGTAATTATTGATGTTGTCCAAATTTTTAGAATTTGTGGTAAATATGGCACTTCTAAACACTGGCTTTATTTTTCAGGGGAAGAATTTTCTCAGGTGCAAAAAGATGTTGCTGAGATTTTGAAAGGAAGACTTTTGGTTGGCCATGCCCTGGAAAATGATTTGAAGGTAAATACTATACCAATGAAATTCTATTGTCAATTGATGTAATTAACTGATTTGGGCCAGAAAAGCCTAGGTAAAATAGCAGGCCACCACGGCTGTTAGAGCTCTGACCCTTCATAACTAGGATTCTCGTCATGGTTGTTAGAACCTAGCTTGAAGGCATGTTCTGCTAAGGGCCGGCTAGGTAGTTTTTCCAAGGCACTCCAATCTTTGTCCACTTACCATGAATAGACAGCCCAAGAATGTGCCCCTCTAAGAGTAGATTCTTTCCTTTAAGAGAAGGTCTCTTTTTGAAGGGTTTCCTCTCCCAGGGAAGCAAACAAGTAAAGAAGTCATAAATGCTGCACTTAGTAAAAAGAGTGGAAAAAAACCCATGGAAGAGGTAAATACACTTTATTGCTTGTTTTGGAATATGTAAGGTAATATGGTAACTATTATTATCTTCAGGTACTTTTCCTTAGTCATCCGAGGAAGAGGATCAGAGATACATCAAGATATAAACTTTTCCGACAGTTGTTTCAAGGCCGTACACCCTCATTGAAGAAGTTGACAGCACAGGTGCTAAATGTTAAAGTTCAGGAAGGAGAGCATAACTCTGTAAGTTTCACAGTGCCCAGTACCTAGATGGTTTGTCTGTAAAACAGCCTGTTAACCATAAGTAAAAAATAGATGCCAATAAATCAGAAAGAAGAACTCTTGATTTTAATTTTTAAACTTTCAGAAAAAATGAGATTAGTTTCTGTGAGGTTTCCTAGCAATTCTACAGGAGACAAACAACCACAAAAAAATGGTTGTTTTAACTGCAAGACACATTTACATGTATATATAAAATTTCCCCCAAAGAAAATACAATGGAAACATCATTGTCATTGTCAGAATTTCAGAATAAAGGCAAGTACATCAGCGGTAAGCCTTACATCCGTAAAATAGTGATTTGTTGCAAACTGATGCAGTGTTATTGTCCACTGTCTGTAGAGACATGTTGTGTTTGAAAAACTTTCACTAGTGCATTGAATGTTGAAAAGTTGTGAACAGCAAATGTTCATCTTTTCAGTTTTGCTGATAAAACTGATTGGATGCACAGGCTGGTCTGAGTCAGATACAGGTATAAACTTGAGGAATTGAATGCTGTCACAGGACTGTATGCATAGACTTTGTTGCTATGATGTTAGTATCCTCTGGTCCATAGATTTTCATAGAGATATAAAATACTGACATCATACAAGTACTGATTATTTAATACAGCCATCTCATGATATCTCAAAGTTGAAGTTACCTGGAACTACTGATATCTCAAAAGTAAATTTTCTGGCCCAGAAAATTTACTTTGAGATACCAGTAGTTTTAGATATCTGAAGAAAAATAAGAAATGTTGATATAAAAAGGTTACTTTGAGATATCAGTGTTTAAGGTAACGAGAGTTAACTGTATCTTATTTTATTTATAGGTACAAGATGCCCAGGCAGCTATGAGGTTATACACTAGATACCGGCAGCAGTGGGAAGCAGAAATAGCCAAGAAAAGAAAGAAAATTCCACAAAAAGGCAAAGATACACAAACTATTCTGGTGGATAAAATATGGAATAAACCAGTGGTTAAGAAAAAGAAAAGAAGAGAGAAGTGAACTAATTGATAAAAGAAAAGCCATATTGTGATTATGAAAACGGTGTTGTTTGCACTTAATGCTAACTCAGATTAGTTTTACTAACGAATAAAGCTTGAACAACATAATGCTGCTCAGCATAACAGCATAATGTTTGCTTAGGCACTATGTACCATAAAAAATATCGTGTCTGCGATTTATGGTCATATCACATTTTCTGGTGATCATGTTGTATGGTGGAGATCGTAAGACAGAAACTGATGCTAATTTCAGGAAGTTGTGGAATAGCCTCAAAACTGGAAAGTGAATTTAAGAAGGAAATATGAAATAAGCAAGACCATCTACTATGTACGTCATTTTACTGTTTGATTGACTAGTTTTGCCCTACTACAAGCTTTATCAAGACAAGTAATGACAATGTGGTATGTTGAATTTTAGAATAGATGAAGTCATTATAATGTTATATGATAAGATGTTAATGTTGTTGTGGTAGCAGTGCCATGGAATAGAATGGGATGAAGTGTGTGTCTTGAATGCAATGTTTAGGTAAATGGCCACACTTTCAGGGGAAATAACTCTCCCATTTTCAGTTTTGCCTCCCTTCCTGACTGGGGTCTACTATTAAAGAAAAGAATTTGCTCCTATAGGGGCAGAAGGCATAAAAGTTGACTCTTTTTGTAAAGATTGCTCAGAATAGAGGTGTTCCCATACACTTTATAACATTATGATTGAAACAAAACGTACTATAAATCAGCAGCAAGAATACGGATTGAAGAGGGCTCAAACAAAAGAACTGTTGAGAAAATAGAGGGTTTTTTATTTCATAGAAAACCAGTCTAATCATGTGTTGAACTTATTTTCAACTGACTTGATATCAGACACTGGTATCTCTAAGTCTGTGCTAAATATTAGTCAGAGTAAATGTGTGATATTATAGTTTGGATTGTCTGTAGATACTTTACATTTCAGCTCTTTCTGACTTGAAATACAACATACTCTTATCTGAAAGTAAGACTGCTGCTTGTCATTTGAACTGTCAAATGTACAATTATGTTAGAACATGTATGGTTATGAAAAAAGAAAGAGGAAAATGAAAAAAGAAAAAAAAAGAAATAAAGAAAAGGAAAAATCTACAATATTGAACTTTGTTCTTTCACTTTGGAAACCCTATTTACATATAGTACTCCTTCATCAAGGTCTATTTATTTAGCTATTGGAATTTATATCCCAATTACTCAATAACGGGACCCATTAACTAGTCATTTCAATTTTGTGATCATCTTATAACTTACAGAAGTTGATTTTATTTAAGAAATAGATAAGCTTTAGCAGTTAATTGTTGAGTAATGATTCACTGTTTGGAGATAAGTTGCAAAGTAGATCATATCACGAGCACTGAGGGCGAGTGATATATCTACTTACAACCTACCAATAAACATTGAATTATCACTCAACAATTCAGTGCTAGAGCTGAACTTTTTTCGATTCTACCACTCAAAAACACTGAAAAAGTATTCTTTTCATTTAAATTCTCACAGCCTTCCTGCCAGCGCATTCATGCTCCTGCTAATGTTCTTAACTGTATCTAAGATAAATGTACATTTTGATGGCGCTTTTAAAAAAGAAAATAAGGGTTTTCCACTGTCTAACATATTAAAACGTCACAAAATTACGTCAGTAATTGCCAGTGATGTCAGCAATTAGACTCACACGCTCCGAAACAGTATATTGTTGCAGAATAAAACATGAAAACTTTCCATTGCCTTTATAGGCGCACTGTATTAGGATACCTGATAATGGAAAAAAAATTGCTTGCGCAATAGCAAGCAGTGTAGAGTTCCTTTAGGATACAAATGAAAAAAAGACAGGTGTGTAGCAGACAAAATTTTAATATTTTAAAGGAAATTATTGCTTCTTTGCCTACATCATTTTGGTAATACAAAGAACCGAATAAAAGGGATTTATTATTGCCTTCCATGTAAGAACAGCCCTCTCACTGGGTAACAGATTTGTTCCTGTAAATGCTGGCTCCTAAAAGAAGAGAGGCAGAACTTAAAAGAGAGTTGCTTCCCCTGAAAATATTTCCCTTCACCAAACCAGGATGGCCGCTCATCATTTCAAAATTCCCTGACTTTTTCCTGAATTTTCCTGACATTTTTTGTACCTTTTTACAGATCCAAAAGTTGATAACACTTTTTTAATAATGCTAAAGGTGTGATTTGAAAATAGGGTTTATTCTTAAAAGGAAAGAAACATAATAGGGGTTTTGTTGCACTTCGCCTTTCATTATCACACCCACCATCCTGACATGACTAAAATACTGTTGAAAAGGATGTAAAATTGCAATTCATCCATCCATTCTCTCAGAAGTCCCCAGGGAGGAGGGAAATTTATACTTCTGTGCATGGATTATCTTTCCTGAACATTTATCCTTTCCATTTGAGCAGAGTAAATACTTCTGAACACTGCCAAAACCTTTAATTTTCAAATTTCCTGACTTCTCTTCGACTTTCAAGAACTTTCCAAATTTCCCTTACCAATCACAGAATTCCCTTCCTTTTCCCTGACCTGAGAAAAATTCATTTAGCAGACAATGTTCCCTGACCATGCTAAACATACTGTATTTCTTTGGTTATAAACAGAGGTTCGAAAACTTTCCCAAAAATGTAGGTCTATATTATGTGATAATCAAGATTTTTTTTTGTTTGGGATCATTTTGGAAGAGAAAAATCCATTGTGTAGCAGAATTTCATAAGTCTGATTTAGATATTTAGGGTCATTGTAGAGAGAGTAAACCTGTCTTATAACTGAATTTATATGGTAGTCATCTATGCAGCTTCACTGTCAGTTGACTCAGCTACGTTGTCTTGTAGAAGTGGTACATTTTGCTCAGTCTCATCAGTTACTGGCACTTCTGCTTTCAAAGCTGTTTTGAAGAAGTCCATCTCTTTCATCTGCTTGTCACTCCTTTTCTTGAGTCTCTCAGCTATTGCCTCATAGATTACCAAGAAAACAAACATTACTCCCATTACCATTCCTAATGCTGCAAATTTATTCTCTTTTACCCAAATTTTGAGTCGTTTTAAGAATGGCTGTGGCGGGTCAACTATGACTTTATATCTTGCTGTAACCCAGTTTCTGTTGGTCTGTGTGTCTGTGACAGTGCAGGTCCATGTTCCATTGAAATTTGCATTGATATTATGGAAAATTGCTTCATTTTTAATGAGACTCACTGGTTGTTGGTGAAAAATGGATTCACACATTTTCAAAAGGCAAATTGAAGCTTGTTTGTAACAGCAAAGAATTGGGGAATCTGTTCGGAAGAGCTGTTAGAACATGGAGCCATCGTTTCGGAAAGGACACAGCACCCGCCAAAATTTGGGTAAAAGAGAATAAATTTGCAGCATTAGCACTACAATGACCCTATATATCTAAATCAGACTTATGAAATTCTGCTACACAATGGATTTTTCTCTTCCAAAATGATCCCAAACAACAAAAAATCTTGATTATCACACAATATAGACCTACATTTTTGGGAAAGTTTTCGAAGGGGAGAACCTCTGTTTATAACCAAAGAAATACAGTATGTTTAGCATGGTCAGGGAACATTGTCTGCTAAATGAATTTTTCTCAGGTCAGGGAAAAGGAAGGGAATTCTGTGATTGGTGAGGGAAATTTGGAAAGTTCTTGAAAGTCGAAGAGAAGTCAGGAAATTTGAAAATTAAAGGTTTTGGCAGTGTTCAGAAGTATTTACTCTGCTCAAATGGAAAGGATAAATGTTCAGGAAAGATAATCCATGCACAGAAGTATAAATTTCCCTCCTCCCTGGGGACTTCTGAGAGAATGGATGGATGAATTGCAATTTTACATCCTTTTCAACAGTATTTTAGTCATGTCAGGATGGTGGGTGTGATAATGAAAGGCGAAGTGCAACAAAACCCCTATTATGTTTCTTTCCTTTTAAGAATAAACCCTATTTTCAAATCACACCTTTAGCATTATTAAAAAAGTGTTATCAACTTTTGGATCTGTAAAAAGGTACAAAAAATGTCAGGAAAATTCAGGAAAAAGTCAGGGAATTTTGAAATGATGAGCGGCCATCCTGGTTTGGTGAAGGGAAATATTTTCAGGGGAAGCAACTCTCTTTTAAGTTCTGCCTCTCTTCTTTTAGGAGCCAGCATTTACAGGAACAAATCTGTTACCCAGTGAGAGGGCTGTTCTTACATGGAAGGCAATAATAAATCCCTTTTATTCGGTTCTTTGTATTACCAAAATGATGTAGGCAAAGAAGCAATAATTTCCTTTAAAATATTAAAATTTTGTCTGCTACACACCTGTCTTTTTTTCATTTGTATCCTAAAGGAACTCTACACTGCTTGCTATTGCGCAAGCAAATTTTTTTCCATTATCAGGTATCCTAATACAGTGCGCCTATAAAGGCAATGGAAAGTTTTCATGTTTTATTCTGCAACAATATACTGTTTCGGAGCGTGTGAGTCTAATTTCTGACATCACTGGCAATTACTGACGTAATTTTGTGACGTTTTAATATGTTAGACTGTGGAAAACCCTTGTTTTTGTTTTTTAAAAGCGCCATCAAAATGTACATTTATCTTAGATACAGTTAAGAACATTAGCAGGAGCATGAATGCGCTGGCAGGAAGGCTGGGAGAATTTAAATGAAAAGAATACTTTTTCAGTGTTTTTGAGTGGTAGAATCGAAAAAAGTTCAGCTCTAGCACAGAATTGTTGAGTGATAATTCAATGTTTATTGGTAGGTTGTAAGTAGATATATCACTCGCCCTCAGTGCTCGTGATATGATCCACTTTGCAACTTATCTCCAAACAGTGAATCATTACTCAACAATTAACTGCTAAAGCTTATCTATTTCTTAAATAAAATCAACTTCTGTAAGTTATAAGATGATCACAAAATTGAAATGACTAGTTAATGGGTCCCGTTATTGAGTAATTGGGATATAAATTCCAATAGCTAAATAAATAGACCTTGATGAAGGAGTACTATATGTAAATAGGGTTTCCAAAGTGAAAGAACAAAGTTCAATATTGTAGATTTTTCCTTTTCTTTATTTCTTTTTTTTTTCTTTTTTCATTTTCCTCTTTCTTTTTTCATAATCATACATGTTCTAACATAATTGTACATTTGACAGTTCAAATGACAAGCAGCAGTCTTACTTTCAGATAAGAGTATGTTGTATTTCAAGTCAGAAAGAGCTGAAATGTAAAGTATCTACAGACAATCCAAACTATAATATCACACATTTACTCTGACTAATATTTAGCACAGACTTAGAGATACCAGTGTCTGATATCAAGTCAGTTGAAAATAAGTTCAACACATGATTAGACTGGTTTTCTATGAAATAAAAAACCCTCTATTTTCTCAACAGTTCTTTTGTTTGAGCCCTCTTCAATCCGTATTCTTGCTGCTGATTTATAGTACGTTTTGTTTCAATCATAATGTTATAAAGTGTATGGGAACACCTCTATTCTGAGCAATCTTTACAGAAAGAGTCAACTTTTATGCCTTTTGCCCCTATAGGAGCAAATTCTTTTCTTTAATAGTAGACCCCAGTCAGGAAGGGAGGTAAAACTGAAAATGGGAGAGTTATTTCCCCTGAAAGTGTAGCCATTTACCTAAACATTGCATTCAAGACACACACTTCATCCCATTCTATTCCATGGCACTGCTACCACAACAACATTAACATCTTATCATATAACATTATAATGACTTCATCTATTCTAAAATTCAACATACCACATTGTCATTACTTGTCTTGATAAAGCTTGTAGTAGGGCAAAACTAGTCAATCAAACAGTAAAATGACGTACATAGTAGATGGTCTTGCTTATTTCATATTTCCTTCTTAAATTCACTTTCCAGTTTTGAGGCTATTCCACAACTTCCTGAAATTAGCATCAGTTTCTGTCTTACGATCTCCACCATACAACATGATCACCAGAAAATGTGATATGACCATAAATCGCAGACACGATATTTTTTATGGTACATAGTGCCTAAGCAAACATTATGCTGTTATGCTGAGCAGCATTATGTTGTTCAAGCTTTATTCGTTAGTAAAACTAATCTGAGTTAGCATTAAGTGCAAACAACACCGTTTTCATAATCACAATATGGCTTTTCTTTTATCAATTAGTTCACTTCTCTCTTCTTTTCTTTTTCTTAACCACTGGTTTATTCCATATTTTATCCACCAGAATAGTTTGTGTATCTTTGCCTTTTTGTGGAATTTTCTTTCTTTTCTTGGCTATTTCTGCTTCCCACTGCTGCCGGTATCTAGTGTATAACCTCATAGCTGCCTGGGCATCTTGTACCTATAAATAAAATAAGATACAGTTAACTCTCGTTACCTTAAACACTGATATCTCAAAGTAACCTTTTTATATCAACATTTCTTATTTTTCTTCAGATATCTAAAACTACTGGTATCTCAAAGTAAATTTTCTGGGCCAGAAAATTTACTTTTGAGATATCAGTAGTTCCAGGTAACTTCAACTTTGAGATATCATGAGATGGCTGTATTAAATAATCAGTACTTGTATGATGTCAGTATTTTATATCTCTATGAAAATCTATGGACCAGAGGATACTAACATCATAGCAACAAAGTCTATGCATACAGTCCTGTGACAGCATTCAATTCCTCAAGTTTATACCTGTATCTGACTCAGACCAGCCTGTGCATCCAATCAGTTTTATCAGCAAAACTGAAAAGATGAACATTTGCTGTTCACAACTTTTCAACATTCAATGCACTAGTGAAAGTTTTTCAAACACAACATGTCTCTACAGACAGTGGACAATAACACTGCATCAGTTTGCAACAAATCACTATTTTACGGATGTAAGGCTTACCGCTGATGTACTTGCCTTTATTCTGAAATTCTGACAATGACAATGATGTTTCCATTGTATTTTCTTTGGGGGAAATTTTATATATACATGTAAATGTGTCTTGCAGTTAAAACAACCATTTTTTTGTGGTTGTTTGTCTCCTGTAGAATTGCTAGGAAACCTCACAGAAACTAATCTCATTTTTTCTGAAAGTTTAAAAATTAAAATCAAGAGTTCTTCTTTCTGATTTATTGGCATCTATTTTTTACTTATGGTTAACAGGCTGTTTTACAGACAAACCATCTAGGTACTGGGCACTGTGAAACTTACAGAGTTATGCTCTCCTTCCTGAACTTTAACATTTAGCACCTGTGCTGTCAACTTCTTCAATGAGGGTGTACGGCCTTGAAACAACTGTCGGAAAAGTTTATATCTTGATGTATCTCTGATCCTCTTCCTCGGATGACTAAGGAAAAGTACCTGAAGATAATAATAGTTACCATATTACCTTACATATTCCAAAACAAGCAATAAAGTGTATTTACCTCTTCCATGGGTTTTTTTCCACTCTTTTTACTAAGTGCAGCATTTATGACTTCTTTACTTGTTTGCTTCCCTGGGAGAGGAAACCCTTCAAAAAGAGACCTTCTCTTAAAGGAAAGAATCTACTCTTAGAGGGGCACATTCTTGGGCTGTCTATTCATGGTAAGTGGACAAAGATTGGAGTGCCTTGGAAAAACTACCTAGCCGGCCCTTAGCAGAACATGCCTTCAAGCTAGGTTCTAACAACCATGACGAGAATCCTAGTTATGAAGGGTCAGAGCTCTAACAGCCGTAGTGGCCTGCTATTTTACCTAGGCTTTTCTGGCCCAAATCAGTTAATTACATCAATTGACAATAGAATTTCATTGGTATAGTATTTACCTTCAAATCATTTTCCAGGGCATGGCCAACCAAAAGTCTTCCTTTCAAAATCTCAGCAACATCTTTTTGCACCTGAGAAAATTCTTCCCCTGAAAAATAAAGCCAGTGTTTAGAAGTGCCATATTTACCACAAATTCTAAAAATTTAGACAACATCAATAATTACTATGTTTGTCCTAATAATAGAACAGTTTAGTTTTACTATGCAGTAATGCCTTTAAAACATGCAGATGGAATGGCAAACAGTGTAGACCCTGATCATACTGAAGGAGCAGTCTGGTCTAGGTCCATACTGTTTGCTCAGTCCTGTCTGTCCCAATATTTAGAATTTTTATCTGAACCATTTTAAGTCATGAACACTTTCTTTGAATTTGACAAAGTTCATCTTGACCTATCTGAAATGTTCTATAAAATTGTTGGCAAACAGTTTAGACACAGATCAGACTGCTTCATATGAAGAGTTTGATCTAGGTAAACATTGTTAACTAAGGCATTTAGCCTAATTAGAATAAATATGGTACGAGTATGAAATTTAGGTTTTTATAGCTTTAATTTTTTTCATTAAAGTATCAGCTGATATGTATTGGGGGCAAAATCAAAATATAACATATATAGTTATCAAGTTTAGTTCAGTCAGTGATATTGAATGTCATCATAAATCATACCTTCAAACTCTATACTGGGTCACCTGCAGTATTTTGTGTACAAGTTTATTGTCTATTTCCTAAAACTGCCTTCATTTAATCTTTTCTTCCCTGTTGGAAATTTCAGCAATTTCTAATTGTGTCTGCAGTCTTGACCTTTATGAATGACTGTCATAATCTATCAAAACAAGAATTCCCTGGAATGCTATGCCAAACCTGCCTAGCACTTTCAGAGAAGTTACAAAGGCAGTGGAATTTACAATATAGGTCTAAAGTAAAAGTAAGTGAAACATCCCTGCCAAGTTTGATGATCACAGGTATCACAGTTTGAGAGAAATAGGCTTAAACGCTAGGGTCAAAGGAAGGTTGGATGGAACAACGGAATGAAAGACAGATGGAAAACAAGGCTCTGTACTGCACCTTCCTAAAGCAAGAGCGACAAACTCTTAGATTTTGTTTTTTTATCTTTTGGGTCTACAAAATTTGCTAATCTGAGGAATCACAAAGTCCCTGTGTACTCGTAAAATCTAACCATTTTCCATATCCTCTCTCCTAACTCCACTGACATGAGTCCTGTAATCCACAACGTTCTCCATAGGCTTTACAAACTTGTCATACACCATCTCTCCATGATGATTGACAACAGAAACTCTGGCCAGCATATTCTCATTGCCATCTCCAAGTCCAACCATCTCACAGTCCATACTGACCACTTTAGTAAGCCTACAATCATTAAACCACATTATTATTAAGGTATATGGGTATGATGCCACATTTTCTGCCATTTTTATTACAGTAAATAACTTTTGAGACGTCCTGTTTCATTATTAAAGCACTGGAGATAAAATAACTAGAAAATGTGTTTATGAAACACTATGCCCCCAACCATATGCTTGTCTCTAGAGAAGGTTCATCCAATAATGCTTGTACCTTTGTACCATAGGCTTACAATGCACTAAGTCGAAAAAGGGGCTTAACTCAGTCAAAAATTTACGAATTGTTTTCGAAAGTTAATCAGGTCATCTACACCTTGGGCAATATCAACCTGCAAAAATCATGATCCTAGCATCAGGGGTTCTCCAGATATTTTGTTCACAAGCTTCCATAGGCAAATAATGCACTAAGTTGAAAAAGGGGCATAACTCAATCCAAAATTTAAAAATTATTTTCTAAAGTTAATCAGGTCATCTACACCACAGGCAGTATCTTCCTGCATAAAATCATGCTCCTAGCATCAGGTGTTCTTGAGATATTTTGTTCACAAGGTTCCATAGACTTACAATGCACTAAGTCGAAAAAGGGGCATAACTCAATAAAAAATTCATGATTTCTTTTCAAAAGTTAATCAGGTTATCTACACCACAGGCAGTATCTTCCTGCAAAAAATCATGCTCCTAACATCAGGGGTTCTTGAGATATTTTGTTCACAAGGTTCCATAGGCTTACAATGCACTAAGTTGAAAAAGGGGCATAACTTTGTCAAAAATTCACGAAATGGTTTCAAAAGTTAATCAGGTCATCTACACCTTGTGCATTCTCATCCTGCAAAACCTCATGATCCTAGCATCAGGGGTTCTTGAGATATTTTTTTCACAAGTTCCACAGGCTAAGTCGAAAAAGGGGCATAACTCTGGAAATACATGACCGGCGGAAAAATAAAAGAATACGGGTCTGCTTATTTTCCATACTGATCATGTGTATAAAGTTTCAAGTTCCTAGCTCTTATTGTTCATGACTATATGTAAGGGTACCTTTGTACCATAGGCTTCATTGCACTAAGTCGAAAAAGGGGAATAACTTGATAAAAAATTCACAATTTTTTTTTCAAAAGTTAATCAGGTCATCTACACCACAGGCAGTATCTTCCTGCAAAAAATCATGCTCCTAGCTTCAGGGGTTCTTGAGATATTTTGTTCACAAGGTTCCATAGGCTTACAATGCACTAAGTCGAAAAAGGGGCATAACTCGGTCAAAAATTCACTAATTTGTTTCAAAAGTTAATCAGGTCATCTACACCTTGGGCATTCTCATCTTGCAAAGCCTCATGATCCTAGCATCAGGGTTTTTTGAGATATTTTGTTCACAAGTTTCCACAGGCTAAGTCAAAAAAGGGGCATAACTCTGGAAACACATGACCGGCGGAAAAATAAAAAAATACGGGTCTGCTTATTTTCCATACTGATCATGTGTATAAAGTTTCAAGTTCCTTGCTCTTATTGTTCATGACTATATGTAAGGGTACCTTTGTACCATAGGCTTCATTGCACTAAGTCGAAAAAGGGGAATAACTTGATAAAAAATTCACAATTTTTTTTTCAAAAGTTAATCAGGTCATCTACACCACAGGCAGTATCTTCCTGCAAAAAATCATGCTCCTAGCTTCAGGGGTTCTTGAGATATTTTGTTCACAAGGTTCCATAGGCTTACAATGCACTAAGTCGAAAAAGGGGCATAACTCGGTCAAAAATTCACTAAGTTGTTTCAAAAGTTAATCAGGTCATCTACACCTTGGGCATTCTCATCTTGCAAAGCCTCATGATCCTAGCATCAGGGGTTCTTGAGATATTTTGTTCACAAGGTTCCACAGGCTAAGTCAAAAAAGGGGCACAACTCTGGAAACACATGACCGGCGGAAAAATAAAAAAATACGGGTCTGCTTATTTTCCATACTGATCATGTGTATAAAGTTTCAAGTTCCTAGCTCTTATTGTTCATGACTATATGTAAGGGTACCTTTGTACCATAGGCCTCAATGCCCTAAGTCGAAAAAGGGGAATAACTCGATCAAAAATTCACAAATTTTTTTCAAAAGTTAATCAGGTCATCTACACCACAGGCAGTATCTTCCTGCAAAAAATCATGCATGCTCCTAGCTTCAGGGGTTCTTGAGATATTTTGTTCACAAGGTTCCATAGGCTTACAATGCACTAAGTCGAAAAAGGGGCATAACTCAGTCAAAAATTCACGAATTTGTTTCAAAAGTTAATCAGGTCATCTACACCTTGGGCATTCTCATCTTGCAAAGCCTCATGATCCTAGCATCAGGGGTTCTTGAGATATTTTGTTCAAAAGGTTCCACAGGCTAAGTCGAGAAAGGGGCATAACTCTGGAAATATATTGCCGGCGGAAAAATAAAAAAAATACGGGTCTGCTTATTTTCCATACTGATCATGTGTATAAAGTTTCAAGTTCCTAGCTCTTATTGTTCTTGACAATATGTAAGGGTACCTTTGTACCATAGGCCTCAATGCACTAAGTCGAAAAAGGGGAATAACTCCTTCAAAAATTCACGATTTTTTTTTCAAAAGTTAATCAGGTCATCTACACCACAGGCAGTATCTTCCTGCAAAAAAACATGCTCCTAGCTTCAGGGGTTCTTGAGATATTTTGTTCACAAGGTTCCATAGGCTTACAATGCACTAAGTCGAAAAAGGGGCATAACTCGGTCAAAAATTCACTAATTTGTTTCAAAAGTTAATCAGGTCATCTACACCTTGGGCATTCTCATCTTGCAAAACCTCATGATCCTAGCATCAGGGGTTCTTGAAATATTTTTTTCACAAGGTTCCACAGGCTAAGTCGAAAAAGGGGCATAACTCTTGAAATATGTGACCCGCGGAAAAAAGAAAAAAACAAGTGTTCGCTTATTTTTCATACTGATCATGTGTATAAATTTTCAAGCTCCTAGCTCTTACGGTTCTTGAGTTAGAGGACAGACGGACAGACGGACAGGTCCAAACCAATATGCCCCCACAATTTCTCCGAAATTGGGGGCATAATAATCACAGGCAAACATAAAATTTTAGGGTTCAATCTAGGCTGCGTTTTTGCGCCAATGGCGCGCTTTGAAAGCCCTTGGCCCGTTTTTGAAAATCCAATGCGCCGTACTGGCGTGAAATCCAATGCATCGGTGCTTTTCCGATTTCGCTGTGCGCCGGCATAACTTATTTTTAGCAGTATAGCTTTTAGCGAGTCAGTGTTAGAAGACACTTTCCGCAGTATTGGAATTTGAGAGCAAAGCGTTCTGACAACTCGGAGAGCGTGACTGGTAACCGGATATCGATTTATTTTCGACGCATTTATGAATGCGAGGGCAACCAGCTATTCTCAACATGTCGGCAATCTAGCAAACACAGAAACGAATTGGTGATTTCTTTTCTGTTGACGCCCCGAAAATTCTGCCAGTAAGCAAGAACGAAGAAATCGGAAGACACCAATGATGAACAAGCATATTTGGTGAATTTATATCCCCTGCCGAGGTGGCCCTGATTTGTTTACGGTTTATTTTAAGTTTCAATATTAAATTTTGTTAACAGGTTACTTAGTTATGACTGAACTTGTGGTCTGTAAACAAAATCAAAGGCAATAACTCTGAAATAAGTGAGGCATAAGCTGAAGCTGCTCTTCTTAAACACTTGCCTCAGCTTCACTGCACTATGATGATACATTTTTAATTCAGTTTCAAGAAATTGTGTTCACTAGTAGAATCATGTGCCAACCAAACCATGTCATGGTTACGGAAATGTACGAGGCGCACCAACACCGCTCGTGAGGTCAACTGATGACGTTACAGGGTATCACGTGCCCTGGGCCTATATTTCTACCTTAGTTATGGCTATAAATTTAGTGATTTTAAATCAATTCAGGGGCCGTAAATCATGCACTACTGAAGCAATTATGACAAAACTTAATGTGCACTGCTGTGTCATGACAATACATAATTATTTTCATGAAATTCCATTCATTGGTCACTTAGTTAGGACTCAGTTTGTTGATAATAAACCAATTCAAGGGCAATAATTCATTGCTTACTGAAGCAATTCCAACAAACCGTAAAACGCACCAATGTGTTACAGTGATACATAAGTAGTATCAGTTTCATAGAATTCTATTCATTGATTACTTAGTTATGGCTGAATTTGTCAATTTTAAATTCATTCAAGGGCAATAACTCATGTACTACTGATGCCATTCTGACGCAACTTTCTGTGCATAACAGTTTTATGGTGGTTCATGTTTAGTTTAAGTTTCATGAAGTTTTGGTAATTGGTGTCTTAGTTATAGCTCACTTTATTAATTTGAAGTCAATTAAAGGGCAATAACTCATGCACTACGAAGCCAGTCTGACGAAACTTCACGTGCATCAGCCCGTTAGAGTGATATATATTTATTCTAAGTTGAACGAAATTCCGTTCAGTGGTTACTTAATAATGGCTCCGTATGGACGGATGGAAGGTAATTTTGCCAATAAAAGGATAATAACTCATGCATTACTGAAGCCAGTCTGATGAAACTTCACGTACGTCAGCGCGTTATAATGATATATAAATATATATTTATTTTAAGTTTCATGAAATTCCGTCTAGTGGTTACTCCAGACGGATGGACGGAAAGATGGAAGGATGGACAGACAGACGGACGGACATGGAGAAAACTATATCCCTCCGCCTTCAGCGGGGGATAAAAACAATCAAAGGTGAAAAAAGCTGAGAAATTCTATGCAAATAATTTCAAAATGAGTGGCTACAAAAGCCTCTGTTTCACTGGCTTTGTCACAACGATGCGAAAAGAGGACTTGCTTTATCTGTATACAGCAAGACAAAAATAACGCTATTTACTGCTGTTCTATGGTAAATTAGAACTAATTGGGTGTTCAAAATGCCAAAATCCTGGTTATTTGGTTGTAAAAAATGCTGGCCCCTCTGAAAAAACTTGTGGCCCTTTTTCAAAATATTGATGGGCCACTGGCCCATTCTGACAAATTTCTATATTGAACCCTGTAGTTTACCTGTTAACTGGCTGGTGGTTAACAGATTTACACATAGTGCAGTATGATCAAGGTTTACAGTTTGCAAATTATTTTTTCCCTATACAGCACCCATCAAATAATGATGGTTGGATGGATGACTTGTGCTTTTACAGCTTTTTCAGCAGTATTTCAATCATACTGAGCCAATAGAATGGTGATAATGGAAGGCTGTGTGCAATGAATTCCCATTCAGCCTCCTGTGGGATTCAAACCCAGACCACTAACTTAGCAGACAAGCACTTCATCCAATGAGCTACAAAAGGGCTGTACCGAAGTAATTAAAAGAAACAATGAAGTCTTTTAATAGTGATCGTATAGAATTTATTAAAGTTAATTTAGAACTTTTTGTCTTGAAATTTTAATTTCTGAATTTGGCTTTTTGTTTCCGAAATATTTCCTAAAAGTTAAAGATGAGAGTCCAAAGGTTGAATATGTCGTTTCTAACGGACAGTATATCCGCGCGATAGCAAGCAAAACGCATATTACCAGTCCTTCTGAATTTCTATTCTTTTATACCCAGTTGGAATGATGCAATGGCATGAACAACGCAATAATCCTTTAGTCATCATCCCAACCAGGTCACCAAAAACGCCTTCAACCCTGAACTCTGCAGCCATTGGATGAAATTATATTGGTTAATCACCTGACCAACCAATATATTACAATTCCATCGCAAAAGCTGTACTTTTAGTCATGTGACACACCAGGTACAGTGCCACCCCTACAATATATTTAAGTACAATCATCAAAAATTGACAGATAGTATATAAAATCAGTTGAAAATATGTTATCTCTATAAATATTTCCTAAAACTGTCTATAATAAGTCAACAATGAAGGGCTTATTTATGCATATGTCATTGGAAATACTAAATTTACCAATCACCTGACCAGTGCAGTGACCCTTCATTATTGCGTTATTATTTAGTATATTTAACAGTACATCTTAATAGTACATTTTAACAGTTTTCTACAAAATCTTAAATTCTAATGTTTTTAATAAAAGAAGCATAATTCAACAAATTTAAATTATGAACTCATTAGATCAATCATTATAAAATCATTCAAAGCCCTGCTTTGCAACACACGCCCATTGCCAGTTGAAAAATTCATCTTCAAATGAAGTTTTCAAAAAGAATGAACGCTACTAAGAATGATTTTATCCGACATATAAACATAATTTTAATTTAAAACTCTTCACTATTTCCTTCACGAACGAATTAAAATGATTAACACACACAATGAGTTTATATAATGTTTATATATAAAGTCAACTGTTATTCATGATGTTTCGAATGTCGTTGTATCAATAGAACTATGCTGACTATTGTTGTACCAGGTGAACATGAAAGCAGTCATGTCACCCATCTGTTGTACCAGATGACATATGACTATGCCATCAGCTGACAATGACAATGTCACTAAAATAATAAACTGATAAAATGTTAATGTTCACTCAAACATCATAAAAGTTTCATGTTGACACGTATTCTTCAAGCACTCTCTGTATTACATACAGTGTTCATACACTACACAGTAGTGTATTCTCCTACAAGTGACACACTTGTATAATAATGATGACGTTAGACCTTTCGCTGTAATAACTCGATAACAACACATGGACTCTAGATATATCACTATCTTCCTTAAATGGTTTGAGTCCAATACAGGACACCATGATCCTGACAACAGTTTACTTTTCTACGCTGCGCAGCACTTTTTCCTTTTGTTTTCACAGCAGGTTTGGAAGTAACATCTTCCTTTCGGCGTACCATCGCTTTTCAGTTTCAAACTGAC
Organism: Ctena decussata; assembly: GCA_963989385.1. NCBI lineage: Eukaryota > Metazoa > Mollusca > Bivalvia > Lucinida > Lucinidae > Ctena > Ctena decussata. The sequence goes on along the minus strand of CAXDIV010000107.1, from coordinate 9,006 downwards.
ACCTGCCCCTTACAAGCGAAATCCAACATTCATCCACAGTATTCAGTCTGCCTTGCTTAGCCAACCAAAACTTCCTAAGTTTCAATATTCAGGAAAATAAACTATAACCAGTTTGCCTATACAATAAACCCACCAAGATATTGTTTTCCATAAGTAACTCAACAAAGGCCAAACACAAGATGACATAATCAACTAAAAATCAGACCTAACTCAAATACCGTTTTAATCATAATTTCAAACGTAAGTTTCTTTTTTTTTTTTTTTTTTTTTTTGACATACAATTGGAAAAACCTAAAGTACTTGCGTGCAAATTATTATTTGTTTTGTACATTAAAATCGGTAATGCTTTTCTCAGTTTTATATTTAGCAATTAATTCTGGTTTTATTTCATTCATTAGAAAATGCTGGGGTTAAATGTCTTTTCAATCTTTAACTGGTCATTATTATCTAATAAAGGAAATAGCTCTAAGCAGAGACAGATAGAAACTCGCTTTATGCATTTTCTATTCGAAAACCACAAAGCATAGCATTAACAATGCTAAATTTTTCAACATTTACTTTCAAGACAACAAATACATATTCATGGTTGAGTCATTATTCCATAACTTTTATTTGTTTAACGACCCTCACAATAACTTTAAGACCAGAAAATTGATATATTACTTACGGTCTTTACGGTACTATTAAACTGATATAATTTTATTACCTAACAAGTCAAAATACAGAACAGAACAGAAGTTTTATTCAGACTTAAACTATACAGATACATTTTGCATCAACATCAAGTTTCCTGAAATTCCCTTCAAAGTGTCCCAATGTTTGCTTTTAACGCCTCTGACATATCTACATAAAATTCACTATTATATCATACATGTTAAAACATAACATTATTGTTATTCATTTCTTCTCCCTGCATTAAGAAATGTTTATTTATTTTTTTAAATGTCACATGGTTTGTACAGTACTTTTTAAAAGGTCATCAAATAATCAGACTAACAATCTACCTACGGTTGCATTTAGCTATTATTACACACGCTTTCAAATTTGATAATAATTATTGTTACTATTCAGATAGGATTAAATTGCTGACAGTTTCTCTTTGAAAACAAATGGAATAATAAATACTACCTCAGTGTTCCTTAGTATTGAAACAAACATGCTGATCTTAAAGTGTGGATGAGATCAGACTGTTCTCTCAAACCTTATGCTCAGAGACAGATAAGACACTAGTGATGCTCTGGGACGAAGAAGGAGGGATTGATAAGTGGAGCCTCATACCAGACTAGCACACATTGCTAACAAGAAAAGAACAGCATTGTACGCTTGTGAAAAGAAAAGAATGCTTTGTGGAGCTTCACACGATGCCAGATAAGACAGGTCTTGTGAAAAGGGGACGGTATGTACATTATTTTCATGATCAAGGCTGTATTACCGTAGTGAATCTAAATATTGGCACATTGCAGATTTATGCACATATCACTATATATTGAGACACCAGCATTACAGTGTAGACATTGATCAGAATGGGACAGATATTCCTAAACAACACGTAAACTCGGGCAAAACCAGCCCCTGTAGAATAATTTATATATATCAATTACGCTTCATTAACCCACACTCCGCTATCCTTTATTCTTAAGTAAACTTAACCTTGTTTTCGTAAAATGTTACTCAGAACATGCAGCCATTGCATTTTTGTGTCATGTTAATATAGAGTTTACCACACATTGAAAATGAACCTTACGTCAATATTTAAACCTAACGATTTAGTTTTGAACTTCTTAAGCTGCTACTGTAATATACAATATCAAAATAAACACAGCAACCATCAAAACGAAAAGAATCAGTTAAACCAACACAGCCTACTTTATTTTTGAAGACCAAATTATATTATTTAATTACTTATCTTTCTCTGTAATAATCAACAAATCTTAATACCGTAAAATTATAATAAACGCACATGCCTAAATAAACTATAATCTTCAAAACGCCCAATTAAAATAGTTTATTACTGTTGCTTTATTTCTTTAATTCGTGCACTTATCACCTATAAATAATACATTTATACACCACAATTTATTTAATGAAAATACCAGAAAGTACAATTTTTTTTTCTTTTTTTTTTTTTTTTTTTTGCAAATCACAACTTGCTTATCAAAATTAATGCTTAAGCTTCTATGGGAATAAGACTGCAACCAGAAGATAGTTAAAACAGACACCAATTTCGACAACACAATGGATATAAAATCCACGACACAACAAACATAAAGTTCACGACCGAATCCACGGTCTTCATGTTATTAACAAACATGATAGATATTAACCGAACCAACGGCATATTCCTCTTTTTGTTAAACACATAAAACTAAGCCGTTAAGCATAAGATATGATTTGCATAATTATAACCTATTCATAAATTTTGTGATTTGTAAAAATGACATTTACCTCAAAAATGCCTACAATATAAACACGGCTCTTCAAAAAACAGTCAAATGACCAATAAAATATCATAATTATTTTTTCAGTCATTTCTAAAACAAGAAACTTCTATCTAACACCAACAATTGTGCAAATACATATAAAACACTTTCACCTGAAATAGGCTCACCAAATTTTAATTTAAGCTTGAAATATGTGTAACCAGTACATTATCTACCAACACTTTGTGACCTTATACACTGACATTTTGAAAACAACAAAAATGCCTAAGATCAAAGCTCTTCATATATCACACAAAATTCAACAATAAATTTATACCCTTCAAAGAAGGTGCCAATTTAGCCAATATTGTTGCTCTATAACTCGGTCATGAAACTACTATATTATTCTAACAATAATGTAAACACATATTTTAACAACACTTAAACTTTAAAAGGTTTGCCAATGCAAAGTCGATCAATCGTTCCGTATTAGTTCAGACTCAGCAACCTGAATTTTAGTACACAAACCAAATCACTGTTGCGAATCTTTCCAAAAGGTACCTTAAACCAAATTTAGAGATCTTATCCCAAAAGTTTCAGCTCTGATATAATTACTAGCCAAGCCAAATTAAAATAACGACACAACCCAAAACAAGAGGCCTTAGTGTATAAACCCATCTTAATTCGCTACTGTTGGTCAGCAATAGGCACAAGCAGAACTCAATACAGTGAACAAACAAAAGAATTCACTCACTCAGTTTAGGCTCAGTCGTCTACTGTAAGCTTGGAGATCGTCAGTCTTGATCCTTCACTGTTCCTTAGAATTGTCCCGAGGTTCCTTTTCTTTTGATAATCCTGGTCACAGCACCAAACAAGTACAGTTGTACCGAAGTAATTAAAAGAAACAATGAAGTCTTTTAATAGTGATCGTATAGAATTTATTAAAGTTAATTTAGAACTTTTTGTCTTGAAATTTTAATTTCTGAATTTGGCTTTTTGTTTCCGAAATATTTCCTAAAAGTTAAAGATGAGAGTCCAAAGGTTGAATATGTCGTTTCTAACGGACAGTATATCCGCGCGATAGCAAGCAAAACGCATATTACCAGTCCTTCTGAATTTCTATTCTTTTATACCCAGTTGGAATGATGCAATGGCATGAACAACGCAATAATCCTTTAGTCATCATCCCAACCAGGTCACCAAAAACGCCTTCAACCCTGAACTCTGCAGCCATTGGATGAAATTATATTGGTTAATCACCTGACCAACCAATATATTACAATTCCATCGCAAAAGCTGTACTTTTAGTCATGTGACACACCAGGTACAGTGCCACCCCTACAATATATTTAAGTACAATCATCAAAAATTGACAGATAGTATATAAAATCAGTTGAAAATATGTTATCTCTATAAATATTTCCTAAAACTGTCTATAATAAGTCAACAATGAAGGGCTTATTTATGCATATGTCATTGGAAATACTAAATTTACCAATCACCTGACCAGTGCAGTGACCCTTCATTATTGCGTTATTATTTAGTATATTTAACAGTACATCTTAATAGTACATTTTAACAGTTTTCTACAAAATCTTAAATTCTAATGTTTTTAATAAAAGAAGCATAATTCAACAAATTTAAATTATGAACTCATTAGATCAATCATTATAAAATCATTCAAAGCCCTGCTTTGCAACACACGCCCATTGCCAGTTGAAAAATTCATCTTCAAATGAAGTTTTCAAAAAGAATGAACGCTACTAAGAATGATTTTATCCGACATATAAACATAATTTTAATTTAAAACTCTTCACTATTTCCTTCACGAACGAATTAAAATGATTAACACACACAATGAGTTTATATAATGTTTATATATAAAGTCAACTGTTATTCATGATGTTTCGAATGTCGTTGTATCAATAGAACTATGCTGACTATTGTTGTACCAGGTGAACATGAAAGCAGTCATGTCACCCATCTGTTGTACCAGATGACATATGACTATGCCATCAGCTGACAATGACAATGTCACTAAAATAATAAACTGATAAAATGTTAATGTTCACTCAAACATCATAAAAGTTTCATGTTGACACGTATTCTTCAAGCACTCTCTGTATTACATACAGTGTTCATACACTACACAGTAGTGTATTCTCCTACAAGTGACACACTTGTATAATAATGATGACGTTAGACCTTTCGCTGTAATAACTCGATAACAACACATGGACTCTAGATATATCACTATCTTCCTTAAATGGTTTGAGTCCAATACAGGACACCATGATCCTGACAACAGTTTACTTTTCTACGCTGCGCAGCACTTTTTCCTTTTGTTTTCACAGCAGGTTTGGAAGTAACATCTTCCTTTCGGCGTACCATCGCTTTTCAGTTTCAAACTGACACCTGCCCCTTACAAGCGAAATCCAACATTCATCCACAGTATTCAGTCTGCCTTGCTTAGCCAACCAAAACTTCCTAAGTTTCAATATTCAGGAAAATAAACTATAACCAGTTTGCCTATACAATAAACCCACCAAGATATTGTTTTCCATAAGTAACTCAACAAAGGCCAAACACAAGATGACATAATCAACTAAAAATCAGACCTAACTCAAATACCGTTTTAATCATAATTTCAAACGTAAGTTTCTTTTTTTTTTTTTTTTTTTTTTTTGACATACAATTGGAAAAACCTAAAGTACTTGCGTGCAAATTATTATTTGTTTTGTACATTAAAATCGGTAATGCTTTTCTCAGTTTTATATTTAGCAATTAATTCTGGTTTTATTTCATTCATTAGAAAATGCTGGGGTTAAATGTCTTTTCAATCTTTAACTGGTCATTATTATCTAATAAAGGAAATAGCTCTAAGCAGAGACAGATAGAAACTCGCTTTATGCATTTTCTATTCGAAAACCACAAAGCATAGCATTAACAATGCTAAATTTTTCAACATTTACTTTCAAGACAACAAATACATATTCATGGTTGAGTCATTATTCCATAACTTTTATTTGTTTAACGACCCTCACAATAACTTTAAGACCAGAAAATTGATATATTACTTACGGTCTTTACGGTACTATTAAACTGATATAATTTTATTACCTAACAAGTCAAAATACAGAACAGAACAGAAGTTTTATTCAGACTTAAACTATACAGATACATTTTGCATCAACATCAAGTTTCCTGAAATTCCCTTCAAAGTGTCCCAATGTTTGCTTTTAACGCCTCTGACATATCTACATAAAATTCACTATTATATCATACATGTTAAAACATAACATTATTGTTATTCATTTCTTCTCCCTGCATTAAGAAATGTTTATTTATTTTTTTAAATGTCACATGGTTTGTACAGTACTTTTTAAAAGGTCATCAAATAATCAGACTAACAATCTACCTACGGTTGCATTTAGCTATTATTACACACGCTTTCAAATTTGATAATAATTATTGTTACTATTCAGATAGGATTAAATTGCTGACAGTTTCTCTTTGAAAACAAATGGAATAATAAATACTACCTCAGTGTTCCTTAGTATTGAAACAAACATGCTGATCTTAAAGTGTGGATGAGATCAGACTGTTCTCTCAAACCTTATGCTCAGAGACAGATAAGACACTAGTGATGCTCTGGGACGAAGAAGGAGGGATTGATAAGTGGAGCCTCATACCAGACTAGCACACATTGCTAACAAGAAAAGAACAGCATTGTACGCTTGTGAAAAGAAAAGAATGCTTTGTGGAGCTTCACACGATGCCAGATAAGACAGGTCTTGTGAAAAGGGGACGGTATGTACATTATTTTCATGATCAAGGCTGTATTACCGTAGTGAATCTAAATATTGGCACATTGCAGATTTATGCACATATCACTATATATTGAGACACCAGCATTACAGTGTAGACATTGATCAGAATGGGACAGATATTCCTAAACAACACGTAAACTCGGGCAAAACCAGCCCCTGTAGAATAATTTATATATATCAATTACGCTTCATTAACCCACACTCCGCTATCCTTTATTCTTAAGTAAACTTAACCTTGTTTTCGTAAAATGTTACTCAGAACATGCAGCCATTGCATTTTTGTGTCATGTTAATATAGAGTTTACCACACATTGAAAATGAACCTTACGTCAATATTTAAACCTAACGATTTAGTTTTGAACTTCTTAAGCTGCTACTGTAATATACAATATCAAAATAAACACAGCAACCATCAAAACGAAAAGAATCAGTTAAACCAACACAGCCTACTTTATTTTTGAAGACCAAATTATATTATTTAATTACTTATCTTTCTCTGTAATAATCAACAAATCTTAATACCGTAAAATTATAATAAACGCACATGCCTAAATAAACTATAATCTTCAAAACGCCCAATTAAAATAGTTTATTACTGTTGCTTTATTTCTTTAATTCGTGCACTTATCACCTATAAATAATACATTTATACACCACAATTTATTTAATGAAAATACCAGAAAGTACATTTTTTTTTTCTTTTTTTTTTTTTTTTTTTTGCAAATCACAACTTGCTTATCAAAATCAATGCTTAAGCTTCTATGGGAATAAGACTGCAACCAGAAGATAGTTAAAACAGACACCAATTTCGACAACACAATGGATATAAAATCCACGACACAACAAACATAAAGTTCACGACCGAATCCACGGTCTTCATGTTATTAACAAACATGATAGATATTAACCGAACCAACGGCATATTCCTCTTTTTGTTAAACACATAAAACTAAGCCGTTAAGCATAAGATATGATTTGCATAATTATAACCTATTCATAAATTTTGTGATTTGTAAAAATGACATTTACCTCAAAAATGCCTACAATATAAACACGGCTCTTCAAAAAACAGTCAAATGACCAATAAAATATCATAATTATTTTTTCAGTCATTTCTAAAACAAGAAACTTCTATCTAACACCAACAATTGTGCAAATACATATAAAACACTTTCACCTGAAATAGGCTCACCAAATTTTAATTTAAGCTTGAAATATGTGTAACCAGTACATTATCTACCAACACTTTGTGACCTTATACACTGACATTTTGAAAACAACAAAAATGCCTAAGATCAAAGCTCTTCATATATCACACAAAATTCAACAATAAATTTATACCCTTCAAAGAAGGTGCCAATTTAGCCAATATTGTTGCTCTATAACTCGGTCATGAAACTACTATATTATTCTAACAATAATGTAAACACATATTTTAACAACACTTAAACTTTAAAAGGTTTGCCAATGCAAAGTCGATCAATCGTTCCGTATTAGTTCAGACTCAGCAACCTGAATTTTAGTACACAAACCAAATCACTGTTGCGAATCTTTCCAAAAGGTACCTTAAACCAAATTTAGAGATCTTATCCCAAAAGTTTCAGCTCTGATATAATTACTAGCCAAGCCAAATTAAAATAACGACACAACCCAAAACAAGAGGCCTTAGTGTATAAACCCATCTTAATTCGCTACTGTTGGTCAGCAATAGGCACAAGCAGAACTCAATACAGTGAACAAACAAAAGAATTCACTCACTCAGTTTAGGCTCAGTCGTCTACTGTAAGCTTGGAGATCGTCAGTCTTGATCCTTCACTGTTCCTTAGAATTGTCCCGAGGTTCCTTTTCTTTTGATAATCCTGGTCACAGCACCAAACAAGTACAGTTGTACCGAAGTAATTAAAAGAAACAATGAAGTCTTTTAATAGTGATCGTATAGAATTTATTAAAGTTAATTTAGAACTTTTTGTCTTGAAATTTTAATTTCTGAATTTGGCTTTTTGTTTCCGAAATATTTCCTAAAAGTTAAAGATGAGAGTCCAAAGGTTGAATATGTCGTTTCTAACGGACAGTATATCCGCGCGATAGCAAGCAAAACGCATATTACCAGTCCTTCTGAATTTCTATTCTTTTATACCCAGTTGGAATGATGCAATGGCATGAACAACGCAATAATCCTTTAGTCATCATCCCAACCAGGTCACCAAAAACGCCTTCAACCCTGAACTCTGCAGCCATTGGATGAAATTATATTGGTTAATCACCTGACCAACCAATATATTACAATTCCATCGCAAAAGCTGTACTTTTAGTCATGTGACACACCAGGTACAGTGCCACCCCTACAATATATTTAAGTACAATCATCAAAAATTGACAGATAGTATATAAAATCAGTTGAAAATATGTTATCTCTATAAATATTTCCTAAAACTGTCTATAATAAGTCAACAATGAAGGGCTTATTTATGCATATGTCATTGGAAATACTAAATTTACCAATCACCTGACCAGTGCAGTGACCCTTCATTATTGCGTTATTATTTAGTATATTTAACAGTACATCTTAATAGTACATTTTAACAGTTTTCTACAAAATCTTAAATTCTAATGTTTTTAATAAAAGAAGCATAATTCAACAAATTTAAATTATGAACTCATTAGATCAATCATTATAAAATCATTCAAAGCCCTGCTTTGCAACAGGGCTCCTCTCGAATGATAAACAGAAAAGTCCAAACTCAAAGGCAAGAAGA
>CAXDIV010000106.1:91032-110000 GCA_963989385.1 Ctena decussata | reverse complement strand
ACCTGTAAACGACGATATCGCGTGAGCTTGAAATAGCATTAAATTAGATAGGACATTGACAGTTTTTCTTTTTTTTTTGTCTTCCCTGAATAAAAAATGAAAAATGTTGTGTTAGGTCAATATAGTGCTTTTTTTTAGCTGCACATAGATATTTTTTTCAAAATTTTAAGTTTACATTTAATGCGGTCATTTTTGCTCTGATTAATATGGCCATAATTTCCTAATAGTATATAGGGAAAATAGAGAAAATGAGCAAAAAGTTACTCAGTTTTCTACGTTTTTCTTAAAGCACGGATCTTAAGTCAAAAATGTTGTGTTATCCTAGTATTCTACACTATCTTACAAATCTTTTGATATATTTTGTAGGAAAATCAAAGAAATATAAGTGCGGTCATTTTTTACAAACTTTATACTACCCTACATCCAAAAACTGAATTTTCAGTACCGCGCGTGACTATATCGAGGTGAGGAGAATTGTTGGGGACGAGTCCAGGTGGCGTAGAAAGTTGCGGACGCTAAAGGCGTTCTACAAGGGGAATATTCCAGTGCTCACTGTCTTATATGATCCGGTTGCTCTTGTAAGGGGAGGAGAGTTGGGGGGGGGGAGGGGGTGTCCTCCCTGGATTTTTCAAATAAATAATACTATAAGATAAGATGAACAGGACATATATAATATCATTAATCTTACTGTTTTCTTCAGAAAAAATGCGTTTTTTCTACCAAATTGTCTGCTCGGTAACGTTTGTTTTCCGCTGAAATGCATTAATTTCGTCCGACATATAAGTTCGGCAAAACCAATGTTTGGCTTCTGAGACCAGAGTTGTTAGCTCGGTTTGACAAGCTGATTACCATATTAATTCGGCCATAAGAGGAGTTTCATCCCCCCCCCCCCCCACACACACACAAACATAATGACCCCAAACATCTGAAACCTACAGTAATTGTGCTGTAAGACGGGATTTCTCTTGCGGTCTAAAACAACTCAAGATCCATCTTAAAAGATGGACCTAGAATTTTGTCTTCTTCTTTGGAGGATATCCCGTCTTATAACTGAATAAAAGTTTCATTATGTGCGAACAGAGAAGATTCAATTCCAACATTTATGAGAAGGTTGTTCTGTAATGTGCGTTATTAGCTCTTGGATTGGGAACCTGACTGCCAGATTAATTCGGCTATAAGACGGGGCTTCCCTCCCCACTCCCCCCCACCCAGTAAAAAACCCACACACAACAACCTCCAATGCGTTCAATAGTAATTTTGCTATAAAACCGTTAATCTCGTACAGTCTAAAGCCTACATCCATTTTTAAAAGATGGAACTAGAATTTTGTCTACTTCCTTGGAGGGAAATCCGCGTCTTATTACCGAATAAAGACATATATCATGTGCTATTAGCAAAGACTATGATCCGACTCATATGTACAGTCTGTTCTGTGATGAACGGTTTGTATATTCCAAAACGCATGCACAAATCAAAATTAAACATTTCAGGCGCGTCATGAAAAATGTATATGCATACATAGGATAAACGCACGAGTTAAGCTTGTCTGAACCAGCCTGTACATGGTACTGCACAGTCTGATCAGACCTGCACAGTTCCCTTTCAAAACTGTGCATGCCTAGATATTTTCTTTGCGAAGGTCTCACGCTAAATCAGTATATTTTGTATGTGTGCAGGTTGGCAGTGTTTGTATATGCAGACGGTAGTTTTTGCAGGATGCGGACAATAACACCTTTTAATGTACAAAGTGATAATTAATTTGACGCTCGATTAACTTACCAATATACCTGTCTTCTCGATGCGAATTTGACCTTCTAATAATGCTTTTATTCGCAGTTTGTGATCAGCATGCACAGTTTTTCGAGACTATGTACACTCTCGAAAAAAGGTTAATATGTGCCATGCTGGTCTTTGCTGGGTATTCACCGTATACACTCAAGCAGGATTTCATAGAGGTACTCCCTACATGCAACCATACCAAGCAATTTGATCAGCATGCACAATTTTGTTCGAGACATACATAGACTCTAAAGGCGGCTTTAATTGTTACAACAACATGGTACCGACGTACCGATACAATCAGGCTGCGTCAAAGATGATTGGCACCGCATAAGCGCAGTCTGACTAGAGTGCATATATGCGCTATATTGCATATGCCTCAGGGGAGGCTTTCTTCGGATAAGATAATAAACGGACATTTTTATTAAACAGCAATACACACTTCTAGTAATCATGTCACACTAAAGACAAAATAATCACAGCCGGAAAACCAATACAAATACACACTTTGACAGGTTTGAAACCTGCTCAAATTCATAAAATCAGCAACTTCACCATACACAATCAAATATTAGCAGTTTGGGAATGGAATTGCGCTAATTTTCGCTTCCTGCAGAGACTGAACATCATATTTGGCTTCCGCCGAGACTGTCCGCGATCTCTTGCATCCTGCCGAGACTTCTGTACATGATAAATGGCTTCCTGCAGTTACTGTCCGCGTGAATCTGCTTCCTGCAGAGGCTCTTGGCAGGAAGCAGAGTCACGCGGACAGTCTTGGCAGAAAGCCAATGTTCGAGGACAGTAGTTCCTGCAGGAAGCAAGAGTTCGCGGACAGTCTCGGCGGAAGCCAAATATGATGTACAGTCAAACAAAAATCCCAAATGGGGTCATAACCATAGAAGTTTTTTGCAGTATTTCAGTATGAATACATGATAAATGGCTTCCTGCAGAGACTGTCCGCGTGATTCTGCTTCCTGCCAAGGCTCTCGGCGGCAAGCAGAGTCACGCGGACAGCCTCGGCAGGAAGCCAATGTTCGAGGACAGTAGTCCCTGCAGGAAGCAAGAGTTCGCGGACAGTCTCGGCGGAAGCCAAATATGACGACAGTCTCGGCAGGAAGCGAAAATTAGCGGAATCGATGTGATCAGGCCTATTTCTCTCCACGAAGTTGTCTGCTGTGATTCGACATATTCGCCGTTACTTAGGGGTTTCCTCTGACCACAGGGTTTAATCGATTCCGCCAATTTTCGCTTCCTGCAGAAACTGTCCGTAATATTTGGCTTCCGCCGAGACTGTCTGCTGACTTGCTTACTGCAGGGACTACTGTCCTCGAAAAATGGCTTCCTGCCGAGATTGTCCGCGTGAATCTGCTTCCTGCCGAGAGCCTCGGCAGGATGCAGAATCACGCGGACAGTCTCTGCAGGAAGTCATTTATCATGTACAGAAGTCTCGGCAGGAAGCAAGAGTTCGCGGACAGTCTCGGCGGAAGCCAAATATGACGGACAGTCTCTGCAGGAAGCGAAATTAGCGGAATCGATTATACCCTGTGCTGACTGATCCTGACTAGTAAAGCTAACAGCAAATTTTCATAACCAGTTCCAAGCTGAAATAACTACCCTTTCTACAACCTTACAAATTAAAGAAATATTAAAAACCTCAATTTATTGGAGCAACCATGCTTTTTCTAAGCCTCTACCAAAAAATATCATTTTCCTGACCACTGCCAATACGAAACTATCCCGAGACCAACGGTATTTGCAGAGTCAGTAATCTTGTCATGTCTTTCAAAGTTTTACCTTATATTTCAGTAAATTTCACAGCCTAGTGGTTACAGCTCTAGGCTCCTGATCTTCGGGTCGTGAGTTCGAATCTCACCGCTTTTATTTATCTTTTTCATTTTTTTTTTTCATTAGATTTTTTTATGTTATTATATGATGTTATTAAGTTTTTTTATCATTTAGCTTCTAATTTTACTTAATAAGTCACATGTATTAGCTTTTGCAACACCACGATTAGATTAACTTCCATGGGCAACTTTTTTCCTCAGCCCCGTATAATCTACCTGTAAACGACGATATCGCGTGAGCTTGAAATAGCATTAAATTAGATAGGACATTGACAGTTTTTCTTTTTTTTTTGTCTTCCCTGAATAAAAAATGAAAAATGTTGTGTTAGGTCAATATAGTGCTTTTTTTTAGCTGCACATAGATATTTTTTTCAAAATTTTAAGTTTACATTTAATGCGGTCATTTTTGCTCTGATTAATATGGCCATAATTTCCTAATAGTATATAGGGAAAATAGAGAAAATGAGCAAAAAGTTACTCAGTTTTCTACGTTTTTCTTAAAGCACGGATCTTAAGTCAAAAATGTTGTGTTATCCTAGTATTCTACACTATCTTACAAATCTTTTGATATATTTTGTAGGAAAATCAAAGAAATATAAGTGCGGTCATTTTTTACAAACTTTATACTACCCTACATCCAAAAACTGAATTTTCAGTACCGCGCGTGACTATATCGAGGTGAGGAGAATTGTTGGGGACGAGTCCAGGTGGCGTAGAAAGTTGCGGACGCTAAAGGCGTTCTACAAGGGGAATATTCCAGTGCTCACTATCTTATATGATCCGGTTGCTCTTGTAAGGGGAGGAGAGTTGGGGGGGGGGGGGAGGGGGTGTCCTCCCTGGATTTTTCAAATAAATAATACTATAAGATAAGATGAACAGGACATATATAATATCATTAATCTTACTGTTTTCTTCAGAAAAAATGCGTTTTTTCTACCAAATTGTCTGCTCGGTAACGTTTGTTTTCCGCTGAAATGCATTAATTTCGTCCGACATATAAGTTCGGCAAAACCAATGTTTGGCTTCTGAGACCAGAGTTGTTAGCTCGGTTTGACAAGCTGATTACCATATTAATTCGGCCATAAGAGGAGTTTCATCCCCCCCCCCCCACACACACACAAACATAATGACCCCAAACATCTGAAACCTACAGTAATTGTGCTGTAAGACGGGATTTCTCTTGCGGTCTAAAACAACTCAAGATCCATCTTAAAAGATGGACCTAGAATTTTGTCTTCTTCTTTGGAGGATATCCCGTCTTATAACTGAATAAAAGTTTCATTATGTGCGAACAGAGAAGATTCAATTCCAACATTTATGAGAAGGTTGTTCTGTAATGTGCGTTATTAGCTCTTGGATTGGGAACCTGACTGCCAGATTAATTCGGCTATAAGACGGGGCTTCCCTCCCCACTCCCCCCACCCAGTAAAAAACCCACACACAACAACCTCCAATGCGTTCAATAGTAATTTTGCTATAAAACCGTTAATCTCGTACAGTCTAAAGCCTACATCCATTTTTAAAAGATGGAACTAGAATTTTGTCTACTTCCTTGGAGGGAAATCCGCGTCTTATTACCGAATAAAGACATATATCATGTGCTATTAGCAAAGACTATGATCCGACTCATATGTACAGTCTGTTCTGTGATGAACGGTTTGTATATTCCAAAACGCATGCACAAATCAAAATTAAACATTTCAGGCGCGTCATGAAAAATGTATATGCATACATAGGATAAACGCACGAGTTAAGCTTGTCTGAACCAGCCTGTACATGGTACTGCACAGTCTGATCAGACCTGCACAGTTCCCTTTCAAAACTGTGCATGCCTAGATATTTTCTTTGCGAAGGTCTCACGCTAAATCAGTATATTTTGTATGTGTGCAGGTTGGCAGTGTTTGTATATGCAGACGGTAGTTTTTGCAGGATGCGGACAATAACACCTTTTAATGTACAAAGTGATAATTAATTTGACGCTCGATTAACTTACCAATATACCTGTCTTCTCGATGCGAATTTGACCTTCTAATAATGCTTTTATTCGCAGTTTGTGATCAGCATGCACAGTTTTTCGAGACTATGTACACTCTCGAAAAAAGGTTAATATGTGCCATGCTGGTCTTTGCTGGGTATTCACCGTATACACTCAAGCAGGATTTCATAGAGGTACTCCCTACATGCAACCATACCAAGCAATTTGATCAGCATGCACAATTTTGTTCGAGACATACATAGACTCTAAAGGCGGCTTTAATTGTTACAACAACATGGTACCGACGTACCGATACAATCAGGCTGCGTCAAAGATGATTGGCACCGCATAAGCGCAGTCTGACTAGAGTGCATATATGCGCTATATTGCATATGCCTCAGGGGAGGCTTTCTTCGGATAAGATAATAAACGGACATTTTTATTAAACAGCAATACACACTTCTAGTAATCATGTCACACTAAAGACAAAATAATCACAGCCGGAAAACCAATACAAATACACACTTTGACAGGTTTGAAACCTGCTCAAATTCATAAAATCAGCAACTTCACCATACACAATCAAATATTAGCAGTTTGGGAATGGAATTGCGCTAATTTTCGCTTCCTGCAGAGACTGAACATCATATTTGGCTTCCGCCGAGACTGTCCGCGATCTCTTGCATCCTGCCGAGACTTCTGTACATGATAAATGGCTTCCTGCAGTTACTGTCCGCGTGAATCTGCTTCCTGCAGAGGCTCTTGGCAGGAAGCAGAGTCACGCGGACAGTCTTGGCAGAAAGCCAATGTTCGAGGACAGTAGTTCCTGCAGGAAGCAAGAGTTCGCGGACAGTCTCGGCGGAAGCCAAATATGATGTACAGTCAAACAAAAATCCCAAATGGGGTCATAACCATAGAAGTTTTTTGCAGTATTTCAGTATGAATACATGATAAATGGCTTCCTGCAGAGACTGTCCGCGTGATTCTGCTTCCTGCCAAGGCTCTCGGCGGCAAGCAGAGTCACGCGGACAGCCTCGGCAGGAAGCCAATGTTCGAGGACAGTAGTCCCTGCAGGAAGCAAGAGTTCGCGGACAGTCTCGGCGGAAGCCAAATATGACGACAGTCTCGGCAGGAAGCGAAAATTAGCGGAATCGATGTGATCAGGCCTATTTCTCTCCACGAAGTTGTCTGCTGTGATTCGACATATTCGCCGTTACTTAGGGGTTTCCTCTGACCACAGGGTTTAATCGATTCCGCCAATTTTCGCTTCCTGCAGAAACTGTCCGTAATATTTGGCTTCCGCCGAGACTGTCTGCTGACTTGCTTACTGCAGGGACTACTGTCCTCGAAAAATGGCTTCCTGCCGAGATTGTCCGCGTGAATCTGCTTCCTGCCGAGAGCCTCGGCAGGATGCAGAATCACGCGGACAGTCTCTGCAGGAAGTCATTTATCATGTACAGAAGTCTCGGCAGGAAGCAAGAGTTCGCGGACAGTCTCGGCGGAAGCCAAATATGACGGACAGTCTCTGCAGGAAGCGAAATTAGCGGAATCGATTATACCCTGTGCTGACTGATCCTGACTAGTAAAGCTAACAGCAAATTTTCATAACCAGTTCCAAGCTGAAATAACTACCCTTTCTACAACCTTACAAATTAAAGAAATATTAAAAACCTCAATTTATTGGAGCAACCATGCTTTTTCTAAGCCTCTACCAAAAAATATCATTTTCCTGACCACTGCCAATACGAAACTATCCCGAGACCAACGGTATTTGCAGAGTCAGTAATCTTGTCATGTCTTTCAAAGTTTTACCTTATATTTCAGTAAATTTCACAGCCTAGTGGTTACAGCTCTAGGCTCCTGATCTTCGGGTCGTGAGTTCGAATCTCACCGCTTTTATTTATCTTTTTCATTTTTTTTTTTCATTAGATTTTTTTATGTTATTATATGATGTTATTAAGTTTTTTTATCATTTAGCTTCTAATTTTACTTAATAAGTCACATGTATTAGCTTTTGCAACACCACGATTAGATTAACTTCCATGGGCAACTTTTTTCCTCAGCCCCGTATAATCTACCTGTAAACGACGATATCGCGTGAGCTTGAAATAGCATTAAATTAGATAGGACATTGACAGTTTTTCTTTTTTTTTTGTCTTCCCTGAATAAAAAATGAAAAATGTTGTGTTAGGTCAATATAGTGCTTTTTTTTAGCTGCACATAGATATTTTTTTCAAAATTTTAAGTTTACATTTAATGCGGTCATTTTTGCTCTGATTAATATGGCCATAATTTCCTAATAGTATATAGGGAAAATAGAGAAAATGAGCAAAAAGTTACTCAGTTTTCTACGTTTTTCTTAAAGCACGGATCTTAAGTCAAAAATGTTGTGTTATCCTAGTATTCTACACTATCTTACAAATCTTTTGATATATTTTGTAGGAAAATCAAAGAAATATAAGTGCGGTCATTTTTTACAAACCTTATACTACCCTACATCCAAAAACTGAATTTTCAGTACCGCGCGTGACTATATCGAGGTGAGGAGAATTGTTGGGGACGAGTCCAGGTGGCGTAGAAAGTTGCGGACGCTAAAGGCGTTCTACAAGGGGAATATTCCAGTGCTCACTATCTTATATGATCCGGTTGCTCTTGTAAGGGGAGGAGAGTTGGGGGGGGGGGGGAGGGGGTGTCCTCCCTGGATTTTTCAAATAAATAATACTATAAGATAAGATGAACAGGACATATATAATATCATTAATCTTACTGTTTTCTTCAGAAAAAATGCGTTTTTTCTACCAAATTGTCTGCTCGGTAACGTTTGTTTTCCGCTGAAATGCATTAATTTCGTCCGACATATAAGTTCGGCAAAACCAATGTTTGGCTTCTGAGACCAGAGTTGTTAGCTCGGTTTGACAAGCTGATTACCATATTAATTCGGCCATAAGAGGAGTTTCATCCCCCCCCCCCCCCCCCACACACACACAAACATAATGACCCCAAACATCTGAAACCTACAGTAATTGTGCTGTAAGACGGGATTTCTCTTGCGGTCTAAAACAACTCAAGATCCATCTTAAAAGATGGACCTAGAATTTTGTCTTCTTCTTTGGAGGATATCCCGTCTTATAACTGAATAAAAGTTTCATTATGTGCGAACAGAGAAGATTCAATTCCAACATTTATGAGAAGGTTGTTCTGTAATGTGCGTTATTAGCTCTTGGATTGGGAACCTGACTGCCAGATTAATTCGGCTATAAGACGGGGCTTCCCTCCCCACTCCCCCCCACCCAGTAAAAAACCCACACACAACAACCTCCAATGCGTTCAATAGTAATTTTGCTATAAAACCGTTAATCTCGTACAGTCTAAAGCCTACATCCATTTTTAAAAGATGGAACTAGAATTTTGTCTACTTCCTTGGAGGGAAATCCGCGTCTTATTACCGAATAAAGACATATATCATGTGCTATTAGCAAAGACTATGATCCGACTCATATGTACAGTCTGTTCTGTGATGAACGGTTTGTATATTCCAAAACGCATGCACAAATCAAAATTAAACATTTCAGGCGCGTCATGAAAAATGTATATGCATACATAGGATAAACGCACGAGTTAAGCTTGTCTGAACCAGCCTGTACATGGTACTGCACAGTCTGATCAGACCTGCACAGTTCCCTTTCAAAACTGTGCATGCCTAGATATTTTCTTTGCGAAGGTCTCACGCTAAATCAGTATATTTTGTATGTGTGCAGGTTGGCAGTGTTTGTATATGCAGACGGTAGTTTTTGCAGGATGCGGACAATAACACCTTTTAATGTACAAAGTGATAATTAATTTGACGCTCGATTAACTTACCAATATACCTGTCTTCTCGATGCGAATTTGACCTTCCAATAATGCTTTTATTCGCAGTTTGTGATCAGCATGCACAGTTTTTCGAGACTATGTACACTCTCGAAAAAAGGTTAATATGTGCCATGCTGGTCTTTGCTGGGTATTCACCGTATACACTCAAGCAGGATTTCATAGAGGTACTCCCTACATGCAACCATACCAAGCAATTTGATCAGCATGCACAATTTTGTTCGAGACATACATAGACTCTAAAGGCGGCTTTAATTGTTACAACAACATGGTACCGACGTACCGATACAATCAGGCTGCGTCAAAGATGATTGGCACCGCATAAGCGCAGTCTGACTAGAGTGCATATATGCGCTATATTGCATATGCCTCAGGGGAGGCTTTCTTCGGATAAGATAATAAACGGACATTTTTATTAAACAGCAATACACACTTCTAGTAATCATGTCACACTAAAGACAAAATAATCACAGCCGGAAAACCAATACAAATACACACTTTGACAGGTTTGAAACCTGCTCAAATTCATAAAATCAGCAACTTCACCATACACAATCAAATATTAGCAGTTTGGGAATGGAATTGCGCTAATTTTCGCTTCCTGCAGAGACTGAACATCATATTTGGCTTCCGCCGAGACTGTCCGCGATCTCTTGCATCCTGCCGAGACTTCTGTACATGATAAATGGCTTCCTGCAGTTACTGTCCGCGTGAATCTGCTTCCTGCAGAGGCTCTTGGCAGGAAGCAGAGTCACGCGGACAGTCTTGGCAGAAAGCCAATGTTCGAGGACAGTAGTTCCTGCAGGAAGCAAGAGTTCGCGGACAGTCTCGGCGGAAGCCAAATATGATGTACAGTCAAACAAAAATCCCAAATGGGGTCATAACCATAGAAGTTTTTTGCAGTATTTCAGTATGAATACATGATAAATGGCTTCCTGCAGAGACTGTCCGCGTGATTCTGCTTCCTGCCAAGGCTCTCGGCGGCAAGCAGAGTCACGCGGACAGCCTCGGCAGGAAGCCAATGTTCGAGGACAGTAGTCCCTGCAGGAAGCAAGAGTTCGCGGACAGTCTCGGCGGAAGCCAAATATGACGACAGTCTCGGCAGGAAGCGAAAATTAGCGGAATCGATGTGATCAGGCCTATTTCTCTCCACGAAGTTGTCTGCTGTGATTCGACATATTCGCCGTTACTTAGGGGTTTCCTCTGACCACAGGGTTTAATCGATTCCGCCAATTTTCGCTTCCTGCAGAAACTGTCCGTAATATTTGGCTTCCGCCGAGACTGTCTGCTGACTTGCTTACTGCAGGGACTACTGTCCTCGAAAAATGGCTTCCTGCCGAGATTGTCCGCGTGAATCTGCTTCCTGCCGAGAGCCTCGGCAGGATGCAGAATCACGCGGACAGTCTCTGCAGGAAGTCATTTATCATGTACAGAAGTCTCGGCAGGAAGCAAGAGTTCGCGGACAGTCTCGGCGGAAGCCAAATATGACGGACAGTCTCTGCAGGAAGCGAAATTAGCGGAATCGATTATACCCTGTGCTGACTGATCCTGACTAGTAAAGCTAACAGCAAATTTTCATAACCAGTTCCAAGCTGAAATAACTACCCTTTCTACAACCTTACAAATTAAAGAAATATTAAAAACCTCAATTTATTGGAGCAACCATGCTTTTTCTAAGCCTCTACCAAAAAATATCATTTTCCTGACCACTGCCAATACGAAACTATCCCGAGACCAACGGTATTTGCAGAGTCAGTAATCTTGTCATGTCTTTCAAAGTTTTACCTTATATTTCAGTAAATTTCACAGCCTAGTGGTTACAGCTCTAGGCTCCTGATCTTCGGGTCGTGAGTTCGAATCTCACCGCTTTTATTTATCTTTTTCATTTTTTTTTCATTAGATTTTTTTATGTTATTATATGATGTTATTAAGTTTTTTTATCATTTAGCTTCTAATTTTACTTAATAAGTCACATGTATTAGCTTTTGCAACACCACGATTAGATTAACTTCCATGGGCAACTTTTTTCCTCAGCCCCGTATAATCTACCTGTAAACGACGATATCGCGTGAGCTTGAAATAGCATTAAATTAGATAGGACATTGACAGTTTTTCTTTTTTTTTTGTCTTCCCTGAATAAAAAATGAAAAATGTTGTGTTAGGTCAATATAGTGCTTTTTTTTAGCTGCACATAGATATTTTTTTCAAAATTTTAAGTTTACATTTAATGCGGTCATTTTTGCTCTGATTAATATGGCCATAATTTCCTAATAGTATATAGGGAAAATAGAGAAAATGAGCAAAAAGTTACTCAGTTTTCTACGTTTTTCTTAAAGCACGGATCTTAAGTCAAAAATGTTGTGTTATCCTAGTATTCTACACTATCTTACAAATCTTTTGATATATTTTGTAGGAAAATCAAAGAAATATAAGTGCGGTCATTTTTTACAAACTTTATACTACCCTACATCCAAAAACTGAATTTTCAGTACCGCGCGTGACTATATCGAGGTGAGGAGAATTGTTGGGGACGATCTGAAATTAAATTTCCTGGGACCAGGAAATTAAAAAGAATATATCCTCTGATCTCAAATGACAAAAATAAAACAAAATCTGTACTATGGATGATGTACGGGGAGACGTTTTTACGGCCGCCACTCGGCACAACACCAGCTGCAGTGAGGTAAAAACAAAATATCAAAGAGTTCCTTTAAGAGCAGAGAATACATTCAGAAGAAGAAACAAGGGCCAAACTACGTATTTTTTTCTAATAAAGCCTCATCAGTGATCCTGACAATATCTTGTGACGCAACCAGAGAAAAGCATGGTGAAAATTCTTACTTTTAATTGGGCAGCCGATTCAAAGACTGACTAGTGTCAAAAAGGGTCCAAATAATATAAAAGACGATGATCTAGAATAAGAGTCTAAACCAATCTAAAATTTCAGATTTCTCAGAATATATCCTCTGACCTCAAAGGACGAAAATAAAATCTGTACTATGGATGAGGTACGGGGAGACGTTTACGGCCTCCACACGGCACAACACCAGCTGCAGTGAAGTAAAATTAAAATATTAAAGAGTTCCTTTAAGAGCAGAGAATACATTCAGAAGAAGAAACACGGGCCAGACTACGTAGTTTCGGCTCATAATGCCTCACCAGTGACCCTGACAATATCTGGGGACGAAACCTGAGAAAAGCATACTGAAATTTCTTAATTTCAATTGGGCAGTCGATTCAAAGACTGACGAGTGTCAAAAAGGGGTAAAAATAATATAAAAGACGATCATCTAGAATAAGAATTTAAACCAATTTAAAATTTCAGATTTCTCAGAATATATCCTCTGATCTCAAAGGACGAAAATAAAATAAAATCTGTACTATGGAAGATGTACGGAGAGACGTTTTGCGGCCGCCACACGGCACAACACCAGCTGCAGTGAAGTAAAATTAAAATATCAAAGAGTTCCTTTAAGAGCAGAGAATACATGCAGAAGAAGAAACACGGGCCAGGCAAATAAAGCCTCATCAGTGAACCTGACAATACATGTATCTGGTGACGAAATCAGAGAAAAGCATACTGAAATTTCTTAATTTCAATTGGGCAGTCGATTCAAAGACTGACTAGTGTCAAAAAGGGTCCAAATAATATAAAAGACGATGATCTAATGATCTAAAATAAGAGTCTAAACCAATTTAAAATTTCAGATTTCTTAGAATATATCCATTGATCTCAAAGGACGAAAATAAATCAAAATTTTCACTATGGATGATGTACGGGGAGACGTAAATTACGGCCACCACACGGCACAACACCAGCTGCGGTGAAGTAAAATTAAAATATTAAAGAGTTCCTTTGCTTTGAGATATCAGTAGTTTGAGATGACTTTCGACTTTGAGATATCGACAGCAGACTATATTTTCTAAAGGCACCCAGTATGACATTTTGCAAAGACTGAAGGTATTTCTCTACTGATTCATTACGGCGAGTGGAGCTAAATGCATTACATTTTAGCGCAGAAATATAAAAAGTTTCATGCTCTGGATTTGTTTCCTACTGGACAAAACATACCAGTCCTGCGGTTATTATCTACAGTGTTGATTTACCTTAATCGGCAAAAAATTGGCAGTGTTTTTGCAGCACGATACATTTGAAAATATAACTTTTCGTAAACTAACTTGTGCTAGTTTTGAACGACTAGGCCGGGATCAAGAAGCTCTTCAAGTTGATTTCAATACGTAGATAATTTTTATTGTAATCTGAATCTATGTCAGTACAGTGGGAACGCAGACTCATCACATTTGAGTAAATCATTTTCTGAGCGGTCGTCTACGCACAAAGAAATAATCCCTTTTTTCGCCGGAAAAAAATGGCGGGAAATTTTGAACAGAAACAGTCCCAAAATAATGCTCGTTTGATAAGACATGCAGTCATAGTTTTCCAACGGACCAGATCAGAATGAAATTTGATGTTTTGTTATTGAAATCAGACGCATATCGGTACCTCAATGCAGTCTGCACATCCAAAACAACGATCACAGTTTGACAACCGTTTTTCAGAAAAGTAAAACCCTACGACAGTACCCCAAAGTTATTTTGCAAAGAAAATTGTCCCAAAAACCAAATTAGATGCCATTATAACTGAACCGTAGTTCATACATTCGACCGTCTTTTAGCCAGGTATATCTTCGGGAGAAAGTCTATTTTCGTTGAAAATCGATAATGAAGTTGATCATTTTTACGTATACATGGCACGTGCGTTTGTCAACACACAGACATTTTTCAGCTGGATCGACTTGAGGAGACCAACTGTTTCTTCATTTATGGTAAAGTAAAGCTTGTAATCATTTAGCATACTGTGAATTTATTAAGATTTTGCGTTAGTCTGTCTGCCTGCGATTGTTTTGGGCTTCTGAATTTAGGCTACACGCCGAGAACGAGAGAAAGCAAAACAAACGCAAATATCAACCACAAAGTTTGACAAACGAAAAAGCCACAAGACATGTCGCCCCACCTTCAGGTGACAACTCGCCCCAGATTCTGAGAAAACTCCCCCAGACAACTTCCCCCAAGATAACGCGTCCCACATTCTGAGACCACTCGCCCTTCTAAAGAATTCTGTCCCGGACGACGCCCCACACCCCCTCAACACACGTACAGTTCAGAAGTCGTCCAACAAAAACAAAAAGTACAAGAGACAGCTTGCCCTTCCTCATAAATCTGCCAAAACCCTGCTCGGCTAGGCGCTAAGGGACCGACCATTTGATATTCGTGTGTGTGTGTGGTGGTGGGGGGGGGGGGGGGGGGCTTGGGAAGGCTGGTATATTTTTCGAAACAAATCCCTGTCTTTGGAAGAAAAAATATGCAAGTAAAAAATGAATTAGCTCATAAGGGGATTTCAAAAAATAATCTGGCCTCAAAAGTCAGTGAAAAAAAATAACCTGGCTCCACCCAAAATTTCCAAAAAAAGAGTCTGGACCTTGCACTTTTGGTGGGAAGATTGCAACTGCCTACCTACCCACCAAAATTCACCTTACCCCTGAGTCTGGACCCTGCACTTTTGGTGGGTAGATAGTAACTGCTTACCTACACACCAAAATTCATCTTACCCCTCATTCCCCCCCCCCCCCCCCCAAAAAAAAATGGCCACTTGGGACACCCTAGATCTGTTTTTTCTATTTAACGGCACATTTACCGTGATCAACCTGCATAGTAAGACAAACAGGTCTGAGCAAGCAGTGTAGACCAGGAGCAGTCTGATCTGGGTCAGCAATTTTTCCTTAATACCTGCACATTTTGGGTACACCATTTGTGGGTGATATAGATATGTTCAAAATGTAGGATGCTGTTATCTTAGTATTATGGGTAATTACTGTGTGTGTGACATTTTATGTAGAACTATTATTTGTTTTTGTTGTTTTCATAGTTTGCAGGGATTAAAAAGAAAGCCTACCTACCTAAGTACTCTCCAAAAAAACCCTAGTTAATAGGCAACTGCAAACAAAATACTTTTTATGCTTGGCATGAGGCTGAGATGGGAGGAGGGGAAAGGGGCGTGAAGAAATATATATTCTATAGAATTAAATGCCAAAAGTTATGTTTTAGCTTAAATCTCTTAAAGAAAATTAAAAGGCTCATATTGAAGTTATATCAATAGAAATGATACCATAAACTGAAAAATAAAAAACATTTTTATATTTCCTGATTAATTTAATCCAACTTAAATGTTTGCAGCTTCTGACCAAAGCAAAGAAACTTGTAATTACTAATCAGTTATTAAGCTACTAGAGAGAAAAGCTTGATGACAGACATTAAATGATGAGTCATAGTGGAGCAAATTTGATTGCATAAGTGGCCTAGAAAAGGAAGATAGTGGTCTACGGAGTGTAACATTTGTTTTTATATATCAAAATGATTTTCTGGGTCTCTAGTTATCAAATTCAGCGTTTGCCACCTTGGCAAACCTTGCATAACTCTGTAGTGGCCAGTTATTTACGTTACCCCTTTAAATTTATTTAAAGGGGTAACGTAAATAACTGGCCACTACAGAGTTATGCAAGGTTTGCCAAGGTGGCAAACACTGAATTTGATAACTAGAGACCCAGACAATCATTTTGATATATAAAAACAAATGTTACACTCCGTAGACCACCCCCATGAAAGATAGCCCATCAAGTTTGCTCCACTATCATGACTGTAAAGGGATGCAGTTTAGTGCAGCTGAATGAGAGGTAGCCCCTTCCTGTCTATCCCCACCCCCCAAACACACACACACACACACCAGCCTATTAAAAAGCATTTTGACAGAGGATTTTATTGGCCAAATATTTAGCAAGCTTTTTATATCATTATAAGTGCACAAAATAATGAATGGAATGGGGCATACCCTGCTAACTGCTGGACCCTGCACTTTATGTGGAATGTTGCATAATGCTGTTTGTCCTTCTACAAGTCAAGACTATGTTAGAATGAAAATAATTACACAGTTCCACCATAAATGTTGCACCAGCATCAATGGGCTTCATATTAACACCTGTTGTGCCCTCTCATTAGAAGCACGTCAGCAAGAGCATAGATGATTCTATTAATGGATCACAACAAATGTTTTTATGGCTGAATAAGACAGAATTCCCAGAATTGCTATCATGCTCCAGCTGAGTCTTTGTATAATCATTATCATAAAACCATCACTTGTGGAAATGTCTCCAGGATTTTTTTTCTTATCATGTACATATGTTAGAATTTATTTTGGATATTTATTTATTTATACTTAAAGGGAAAACACTGAAGGGCAATGTCAGACTGCATGTGAATATAATAATTTGATCAGAGCTTTAAATATACATTTAGAATACCTATATAGTACTAATTTGTTCATTTGAAATTTGTGTTAAATTTTAATTTTTGATCAAAAGCAACTGTGATGAGACACCACAACATACTAATGTACATTTTACTTGAAGAGAAATTTGAAGATAAAGAATAATTCCACTTTGGCTCACTAGATATTGCCTAATTATTTTTCTTGTTTAATCATGTTTATATCTTACCATTATTCAACTTAGAGAATAGATTACCAAGTCCTGAGCCTTAAATTGCCACATATTTAATCAAGTTTTCTGGTTTGCTGGACAGCTGTGCTTTTTATTTGTTTTGTTTTTTGTGAGTGTGACTCAGAATCATATTAGAGAACACATCTCATTGAACTAAAATTTTAGAAATTCTCCATTCTCAATGAAAAGTTAAGGTACCATTCATTATAAATTATATAATTTTTGCATGAGATTTGCCCCTACTGATAGATTTCCATGAGATTTTTGGCAACAGTTAGAGCAAATCCCTCAAAAGATCACTGAGTATATAAACACACTGTGGCATTTTAATTTATGAACCAAGGGCATTGCAGAGCTGACAGCCCCCACCCCCACCTGATGAGCTAGTATTTGACAAACCTGGCATTTCATAATAAATATGTATTTTATTAAATCTCTGGTTTCTTCTTAGGAAGAATCAATAAATGCTTGTTAGTTATTTACACTCTTAAAAAGGGGATAAACAGCTAACAAGTAAATATGTATGTTGTACCCCTCATTACAACTCCTCATTAAGGTAGTTCCACAGAGGGCCAAAACCTATGTTATAAAAATGCATACTGCAATTTTAATGCTCAAAAGCTCATTTAACAGTACATATGCTGCTTCTCAGTGTTGGCTGAAATTATATGGAGTGTAAAGGAGTGTATAAGTATGTATGGCCAAGTCATTTTCTAAGCTTAAAGTTTAAACAAAATCTTCATTACTGCAATTGTCCTACCACTTTCACCATCTGACAGTGTGTCGAAATTGCTGGGAAAATCAAATAGTACTCACCCTGATTAGACAGCTGTTTTGATGGTACTTAGTCTAACCCAGGTCTACACTGCACTTTTTAATCAAGGATTTTAGTCATTGAATTTTGCAAGTATTTGTTATGTCTAAACATCTATTATATTTTGCTTAGTTTTTCATGTAAAAGAAAGGTTAAAAGTTGTGTGCGTGTGTGTGTGTAGGGGTGGGGGTTGGGGATGGAGGAAGGGTGGAGGAAGATGGGGGGTGGGTGGGTAGAGGGGCCTTAAGTTGGGTAGGGTGATCGTGTGAGTTGCAGGAGAGGCTTTGAAATATTGGCACGTGCAGGATTAATTGGATGGCAAAATTATTTTTTCTAGCAGTCCCTCTGATTGTGACCACAATGTACCGGTCTTAATAACTTATAAGCAAGTAAATGCAAAGTTTGAAACAGTTGACGCAGTTCTGTAATTGCGTCACAACTGTCATAAATCGATCGATTTGTTTACAGTATGGTGTAGGCTACTGATCAGAATTCTTTTCCCAATCATTCTGAAGAAAGTACAGAGAAAAACATTGTTGTATGTTGAATTACTAGATGCGTTCCTCTTCGTGTGGATTTCAGGATTCAAGAACATTTCGGTAATGTTTAAATTTATTACAGATTATTTTGCTGTCTATCGATCAGGTAAAAAATCCGCCATTAATTTGAGAAAATGAAATAGGGTACCTAAACATTATTTTGCAAAGGAAATTGTCCCAAACACCAAATTACTTAATTTTTATAATGGAGAAAGGGCAGACACCATGGTTTTTCATGGCATATGTCCGCCGACGGGAGAAAGTCGATTTATTTTGAAAATTGCTGTTGAAGTTGGCGGATAAGAGTCGTCTTTACATGATCACGTAAAACGTTCGATTGCAGAATATCTCGGTGTTTAGCTCTGCTCTTAAAGGCATAGAGAATTAAATTAAGATGTAAGGAATAAAACCATATCTTATTTTCGGCTTTGTGTAGCTTGATTCGCCGACAAAGCATCACTGAAATTGCGACACGTTCGTCGATTGAATCTGAGTCTGAGAAATTTCGAACGTTATTTCGTTGCTATCTGTATAAAAATATCACTCCGCCATGGATACGCGTTCCCACTGGTAATGTATTCATTCGGGAGCTCT
>CAXDIV010000106.1:60447-91009 GCA_963989385.1 Ctena decussata | reverse complement strand
AGGACTTCTCGTGGACCACGAGTATAAATCTACCTTCTTGCACGCCGGATAGAAAATGTCTTTCTTTTCACCTGGGATAGAAAATCTCATCTTACCCTGGTGTTCTGACCCAGGATTGGAAAAAATCACGAGCTGTCAAAGCATTGGTTGTATAGAAGCTCACATACCTGCTTCGTCAAGTGACGTTGGCATTTTAGATGATGACGTCACGAAGACGGTAAAAATGACGTCAGTTTATGCACGCCATCGTTGACGTAAAGAGCCGAATGGCGGTCGTTGAAAGCGGCGCCTTCTTTCAAATCAAATTGAAATCTCTCAAGCACTAGAATTGCGCATTTTAACAAGTTCTGAAGTTAAAACAAAACGTGGCGTACAAGAAAAAGCATCTATCATGGGTGTGAGGTGTGGATAGAAAAAATCGTCACTCGTGATCACTGTTCGGCATCACTCGGCAAGCCTCGTGATGCCGAACAGTGACCCTCGTGACGGATTTTTCTATCCACACCTCACACCTATGAAAAGAGAGGCAATTCTTCAGTATCGCTGATCCCAAAACCTTTAAAATACACAGCAGCCTCAGTTACATGTAGAAGGCACGAGAAGCCGGGTAGCTGCTAAATCAGGTGCGTCCCACATCGGATTCACCTCAGCTCCATGGCCCTAGAAAGACGCCTTCAATGATAGGGTCAAGTCAGGTAACTTCGGACAACAGGTAAATTCGGGCATTGACATTGTTTCCTTTATATGTCAGTTGTTTGGAATTAAAACAAAAATATCTGGGCAAACAGTGAAAATCCTGATGAGACGGCTCATTATGAGCCGTCTCATCTGGATTTTCACTGTTTGCAATGGTATGTCCGAATTTACCCGCTGTCCGAATTTACCAGACTCGACCCTATCTAAAAGGAAATAGAGTCTGATGCAGAGAGAACCTGCAACAAAAATAATCTAAAAGAACGGAAGTCAAACTCCGCTAAGACTCATGTCTCTTTATTGCAAATCAGTCTTAGTTTTAGAACATTATAGACATTTTCTCAAAAATAGGTAAATAAGCTTATTCTAAATAAGTATTTTAGTAATGACTCTGAGGCTAAAGAACCAGAATCGGTTAACTGTATTATCGTATGACGTCGCTATCATTTATGAAATATTTTTCCTTAACCGTGAATTATCGCAGATTAACACCTGTTGTTGGAGGGCAGATCACGAAATATTAATTCACGACGACCGCAGGCCGGAGTGAATTAATATTCGTATCTTCCCGACAACACGTGTAAGGAAATCTAACATTATATACGACCAAATTGCATGGATATTTCGACGTTTTCTAATGAACTATTTTGAGGCGGACGTCGCCAGAAGTTAAATGTTTACATGTACTCCGACATCATCAAGGCGCGAAATGTGCACACCGAGCGTTAAGAACGTGATTTATCATAAATATTTACACGGCGCCGCTTCCTGTAGGCTCTACGGGGAAAACGTTAATGCCATTTTAGAACCAGTGGACAACGTCGTGTCATGAAATTTGTATGACCACAAGAGTGTAATAAGGCTAGTCTCATAAATTTCATATCCATTTAATGCGATATATACGCATTTCTGTATTTGATCCAAATATTGAATTTGAAAGGTGACCGGCAGGTCTTGGCAGGCAACAGATCCCCTCTAAGACCCATATTTACTGAAGTAACAGCGGTATATGAGGATGTTGCTAAACAAGGCATTCCCGCCCTCTCCTCACCATCGACCCATCTCGGCCTCGTGGCTTTAGAATAGCAAGGGAATCAGGAAGGAGATGTCTGATGAATCTTAAGCTGGCAACGTGTGAAAAATAATCCGAAAGAATGGAAGCCAAATCCGTTAAAGAGTTTGTCTTATTAAAATTAAGCAATTACAGCATGCATTTCACTGGCTTTCTTCACCAGATATTTGTAGGGTCACTGCTGAGGCCTGAGTGGCCTAAACTTCGAAGTTTGGCCCAAGTTCATTCTTTTGAGTGTGTTCTCTGCTCTCGAAGGATCTTTTTAAGAAAATTAGTTTAGAACATTTCCAGGAATAGGTTAATAAGGTTGTTCTATAGATGAGGAAAGTACCAGCTTCCATGCTCAAGTTGAGAAAAAAAAAAGGATCCGACGAAGCTGTGTCATATTGAGGAATTAAGACCAGATGACAAACAGGAAAGATCCAGATTAAACGGCTCATGATGAGCCGCCTAATCTGGATCCATGCTGTTTCCTAATTCAACTATGATTTAAGGATTAAGTTATCACCAAGGGTACTTGAAACTGGGATATTTAGTTCATAGACCATGACAGAAAACGGCATCAATTTTCCAAGGATAAGATTACATTCTCTGCGGTTCAGTGCTTATTTCATGAATAATAACTCTCCTATTTCGGTTTCAATATCAGTGTTGTTTCGTTCATCTTTTTTTCTCTTTTTTTATGTTTTGTTTTTGTTGTTGTTGTTGTTGTTATTATTATTTTTTTGTTGTTGTTATTTTTGTTGTTATTATTATTATTGTTATTATTTTAATTAATTTTTTGTTCGTATTATTATAATAATAATAATAATAATAATTATCATTATTATTATTATTATTATTGTTTGTTATTATTATTTTTTGTTTTGTTTTGACATACCCACTATAAACGAAAGAAGTACGTCATCCAGCTTTACTATGGACAGACACTCGGCGTCATGTGTGTGCAACTATGCCACTTGAGGAACTTCGTTACGAGAAATGAAACACAACAACAACAACATCCAGCCTTATTAAATGTCAAATCCTTGGTCGTAACAGAGACCAGCATGATTCGACTTGGAGTGATATTTGGGTTTTTACATGTTCAAATATGTACACGTTTGGTTCGGAACTTCTGATCGTAGTGGGGCATTTTGGTCCCTTAAAGAGTTGATTCTTGTTGAGTAGGGATGCAGATATGAACATGGAAGATTTCCTTCCCCTTAACGTTTATTATAAAGCGATAGGAATGAAATATGGTGCGTTTATTTGCAGCTGCAACATTAGAAAGTAAGGGGTTTGCTTTTTGCCGGTAGGGGCGTTTCGTTTTTAAAGAACTGCGAATTATATATATTTGAGCCAGTCTATGTGAAAACCGGGCTAAATGACACAGAAGTTAAAATTTAGATAACTGCATCACTGGAAAGTAATAGCTTTCCTAAACGTTTCCTGAAAATTTGAGAGGGTTACCATTATTTAATACAAAGATATGTGCTTTAGAATCATACAGGTAGAGCAGTTTCATTATATGACGTTATTTACGTCGCGCAAGTATGTTTGACGTCAACGTCATAACGTTCGATCGTACGCGCTTTTGGTGCGTGCTAGGCAAAATAACTCGGACAAAATATGTGTTTGCTCCTGTTCAATGTGTATGTAATAGCACACACATGATAATTTGTATGATTTAACGTTCTTTCACAAATTACAGGTCGTTCTTATGGTAGTCTATCTCTTTTCAAGGCTTCGGGGTTACCATAGATAAAGCGTTGCCATGGCAACTTATGTCATATTTATAACTAATTTTTGTCTGAATTCAAAAGTGTTATGATATATTTCAACGATTAAGGTAATATCATGGAAATAAAGAGAGGTCCGAAAAATCAATTATTTTGGCGTTTTTCAACCTAAACAACGTAATTATTTCGTAATGTCATTAAGCCCGGTTTTCACAGAGAACGGCTCATTTAGTTTTTTGGACGGACACACGGCGTCAAGTGTGTGCAACTATGGTTACGTACCGTTGAGCCACTTGGGTAACGTCGATAAGAGAATTGAACTGAACTGAACTGAAATATATTTAGTGTTTTTTTCTCGTGACAAAGTTACTCATTTAATTTACCAGGAGATGATTTTGTTTGCTCTTCTGCTGGCAGCTGTCCCGGCCCTGTCACTTCCACAGTCAAATAAAGAACCCAGTCACAGAAGCAAAGAAGTGTCAGGTAAGTATAAGAGTTTTGAGCCGCGACATGGCAAAACAAACAAAGTGGCATGTGCGGCCAGCAAAGACTCAGATCAGCCTGGGCATCCGCCCAGACTGATCTGAGTCTGCTGTCCGCATGGCGGTATATTAGATCCTATGCGGCTCTTTAAGCACATGGGAGATTTTTTTCAGACTTTGTGGATGCCCAGGCTGATCTGAGTATTTGCGTTTTGCACTTGCCACTTTGTTGGTTTTGTCATGTCACGGCTCAGATCTATTCACAGAAAGAAACACCACTTTAAGCGCCAAAATAAAATTGACTGAATTAGCAAACAGAGTAAATCCTCTCTCTTTGCCATGTAGTTTTTAAAGTCGCAACAATTTGGTTTGTCTCTTTTGCAGATGTATATATGTTTGTCTGTAAGTTTTAGGTTAATGAGTGAGTCGGGCGTAATGAGAAATAATTTTTTGAGTGGATTGGTTTAAGTTGCCCTCCAGCCAATAATTTTCAGTTCTTTTCTCTTTGGATATCAGAGAAATGACCCGTCTCTCAAATAAAGAAGAAGAAGAAGAAGAAGAAAAAAAATACAGTGGAAACAAGCAGGAACATTACAATTTCACTATTCCATTCTTGTGTTATTCACTATGAACTAAGTTATTTTATTTATACGTACAGAGCTAGCTTCTGAAAAGATGTTAACTGAAAAGTATTGTCTATGTCGTTCCAAGCACAATGTTTAGTTTTCAGCCAAAAGACTCTTTGGCTACCAAATGAACTTGCGATGCTGGGACACGGTCTACCATACGTGGCCCAAACGTCTGTGACGTCTCAACTTTGGTCAGCGTTGTGCAAACGTAGCGTGTCCAATTGGTACATTTTGAGTTTGAAAGGGATTCATAACTCTTGAGAATGACAGTGATTTCAAGTTAAAATAATAATAATAATAATAATAATTTTTATTATTATTATTATTATTATTATAAGTTTGTTACATAGTGGCCCCCTGACATGTATACATGTACTTTTTAATTAATTAAAATAATCATCTTAATTGCCTTGATTGATAGTATGAAAGTGTACTCTTTTAAATAGTAGGTATAGGAACAGTTATAAGTTTGCATAATTTGATAAATACATGAGTTTATTATTGTTGGAGTCCATTCAAATTAATTGGACACTGTTCAAGTCAAAGTAAACATCAGGCCTTTGGAATTTGATGACAAATGTCATATGAGTTTTGGTCAACTTTTAAAGGTCAGATGATTCTGCGCTGTTCGACAGATGTTTGGCAGGTGTTAGGAATATTTTAAGTTCAATTTACATACTTGTCAATCATTAGGGTGTTTTGTTTAATATTTCATCAGAAACCCTTGTACATGTTATCATTATTGTCACTCACAGAGTGCTTCGACATTTTAAAAGAATGTTATTCTACCCTAATGATTGACTTGATATTTAAACAATACTAAACAATAGTAACATGATTGATGCTTTGTACAAACAACAGGTGGGGTGTTTTTGCGTTATGAAATGTATTAGAATGTTATGGAATGTGACAAAGCCTATATATACCCAGAGCTTTCCAGACTCATCAGTCATGTAGTTCAGTATGGTTTCGGGTTACTAGTGTGTTCAGTAGTTTTAGTTCAGTCTTGCTTTATACTGAAACTCATTTTTGGCATTTAAAAATAAAATATGAAATCGATAAATCTTTGTTAATTTAAAACTTTAAAAGACTTTAAAGAAACACAACGCGAAGTATAACTTGACTTTAACCTTGCTATGCTACAAGGTTATTGATTTGGTGCCGTGACCAGGATTGTTCCACTGGCATTCTTCAATCAAGGACATGGAGAGAACCTCAACTAGAAAGGTAGGCGTTTTGTTCTGTTTTCACTTGTTTATGTAGATTGGCTAACTGTTTACAATTATTTAAATTAAATTATAACAGTAAATCAAAATGGCTGAACCGACTGTGGCTGAGGTATTTCAGGCTTTAAATCATGAACTTACAAATGTATCAAACGCTTTGACTGCACAGGGAATCTCAAATATAGTTGTCAAATATGATGGCAGTCCGAAAAACTTTAGGGAATGGATAAAGTCTATTGAGAAATATGCCACCTTAGTTAATATTCATGATGACAGGAAAAAACTTATTGCATATCAATCATCTAGTGGTGCGGTTAGTGGTTTTATACACAGATATATGAAAGCAAACCCTCGCAATACATGGGGTCAATTGAGGCAACAGTTAGCATTAAGATTTTCAGATGTAACTGACCCACAAATTGCTTTAACAATGTTAAGATCAGGTAAGCAAAAAGTAGGGGAAAATATTCAAATTTATGCAGAGCGCATACTTTCTTTGGCTGAAGAGGCATATAATGGCCAAGGGGGTGAGGCTGTTGAAAGGCAACTAATTGATACCTTTGTAGATGGTTTACACAATGACCAATTAAAACTTAAGATATTAAGGGATAAGCCTGACACTTTACAAGGGGCAATAGGCATTGCCACAAATGAACAGAATTTAAGGGCAAGGGTGTCAATGTCTGGTTTAAACAGAACTTGGTCACAAGCAGACACAAATAGCAGAGGTACACCCACGGAAGTAGACCACTCTAGAGGTCAAAGATACTTCAGACACACAAATAGGGACCGTAGGATTAATGAGGTCCATTCAAATCAGAGAACAATCAAATGCTGGGGTTGTGGTCAGATAGGTCACATTTTAAGGGATTGTAAGGCTGAAAATGTAAATAAACCACCAATGGGACATGGCAGAAGTAGATTTGCCCAAAACAAAACTGTAGGCAATCAGGAAAACTAGGACACTCTTTACATGAAGAGGTCAATGTAAAGGGTTTAGAAAACAACATAACAGAAAATCTAAATTCAAAAACTTTCAAAATTAATGTTTCAGGCAATCCAAATTCTTGTATTGTTAGAATTGGAAAACAAAGGTATAGGTCTCTTGTTGACACAGGGGCAGAATGTTCATTGATGCACCGTAGAATTTATGATCAATTAAAATGTAAACCAAGGTTGCAAAATAAAAGAATTAGTTTACAATCAGCTAATGGTACTGAATTGAAAGTTGACGGTTGCATTAGTGTTCAATTTTGTATCGGTGGAACCGAAATGTCACAAGATTTCTATGTTGTTAGAGACTTGAATAGAAACTTGATATTAGGTTTGGATTGGTTGAAAGAAAATAATGTTAGACTTTATTTTGATTTAAAATGTCTTAGAATTAATGGAAAACACTATGTTAGTTTGGAGGAAGACATTCATGTAGCATCAACTGTTAGGATGAAAAGAACTTGTGTTCTTAAACCACAATCTGCTAGGATTTGTTATGGCAAGGTTAGAAATAATCCTGATTTACCATCAGAACAAATGTATGAAATTTCAGAAATTGATAGGGGATTTCTCACAAATGAGCCAGGTTTGAAAATTATAAATACAATCTCAACTTTGACTAAGGATAGATCTTTACCAGTTTTAATAGTAAATAACACAAATAAATTTATTAAAATTTATAGGCATGGTCTTCTGGCAAGAATTTCAAATACTGAAAACTCTAATTTGAAAACTATTAATACAGTTATGCAAATGGAAAATCAAGACAGTAAAATGGATATCAAAGATTTAGATGTACCTGACAAATATAGGTCAAGAATAGAAAATCTTATTCTTAAAAATCAAGACTTGTTTGCAAGTAAAGATTCTGAATTAGGTCATACAGATACCGTTAAAATGAAGATTGATACTGGAAATAGTAAACCAATTAAAATGAGACCCTATAGGACACCTCTTAAAAATAGAGAAGTTATTGATAAAGCCATTGATGAAATGTTAGATGCTAATGTAATTCGTAGGTCTAGGTCACCATGGTCTTTTCCTGTAGTTATTGTTGACAAGAAAGATGGTAGTAAAGGATTCTGTGTAGACTTCAGGAAACTGAATCAAATATCAAAGAAAAATTCGTATCCTTTACCACTGATAGATGACATCTAAGCCTTATTGGGAAATGCAAAATTCTTCTCTTCCCTAGATTTGAAAAGTGGTTATTGGCAAGTTTTGATGGATGAAAAAGACAAAGAGAAAACAGCTTTTGCATGTCATAGAGGTTTATATGAGTTCAATGTTATGCCCTTTGGTCTTTCAAATGCACCGGCAATATTCCAAGAGTTAATGTCAGTAGTTTTGCAGGATTGTTGTGAATTTGCAACTGCATATTTGGATGAAATTCTGATATTCAGTTCAACTTTCGAAGAACATCTGACTCATTTGAATATTATATTTGGGAAGTTAAGGCAGCACAAATTAAAACTGAAACTTAAGAAGTGTAGTTTTCTTAAGACTGAAACAAATTATCTTGGTTTTGTCATAGATGAGGAAGGAATTAAACCAGATCAAAAGAAAGTAGAAGCAATTAGGTCTTTACCTGTTCCCACTTGTGTAAGAGAAGTAAGATCTTTTGTTGGTATGTGTTCCTACTATCGAAGGTTCATTCCAAATTTCTCTCAAATAGCAGAACCTATCATAGCTTTGACTAGAAAATATGCACATTTCAAATGGACTGACGAACATCAAAAGGCTTTTGAATATATCAAAGATAGTTTAACTACAGTTCCTCTTTTGGTTTATCCAAATTGCAACAAGCCATATACTCTTTATACAGATGCAAGTGACACGTGCATAGGGGCATGCCTTACACAGATCTGTGACAGTGATGAGAAACCAATTTACTACTTATCCAACAAATTAAGTAAATCCCAATGTAAGTGGTCAACAGTAGAAAAAGAGGCTTATGCAATTCATTTTGCCCTTCAAAAATTAGATTATTACTTACATAATGCTCAGTTTGTCATTAAAACTGACCATAAGCCTTTAAAATATCTTCTAGAGTCCCCAATGCAGAATAAGAAGATACAACTTTGGGCTTTGAGCATGTCTGGATATAACTGTACAATTGAATACATAGAAGGAACCACCAATACATGTGCTGATTTACTTTCGAGACATCCAGATAATGTTAGTGTAGAGAAGGTTTCAGATACTTGTTTACTTGAGAATGATGAAGATGACGTTGTCCTTGACGTAAATGATAACTTGTATGAAGTTAATGTCTTGGATTCCTCTCAGTTTGAACCTAAGTCGTTTGCTAGTTGTGACCTACCAGAAAAAGATACCTTAGAGAAGTCTGATTTTTCTGATTTTACAAAGGTAGGCCTTGATATGAAACTAGAACAGCTTAGAGATGATGAAATCTCTGAAATCAGATCAATGATCCTTGGAAACAAAGAAAGTAAGGATATTCAGAAACATTACCTTCTGGTAGATGATTTGGTCTATTACTTGTCTAATTCTGATGATGACCCTTGTCTTAGATTGTATGTTCCCAAACATCTCAGATCTTTGATTGTTACCCAATATCATGAGATCAATGGACACATGGGCGTTCAGAAAACTTTCAATTCAATAAAGAGAAAATATTATTGGCCAAATTTATTCAAGGAACTGAATCAATATGTTTCTATGTGTACTGTCTGTCAAACAAGATCTTTGCAGAAAATCAAACAACCTTTGCAAGAAACAGATATTCCACCCTATCCTATGGCAAAGATTAGCCTTGATCTTTCAGGACCGTATCCAACTTCTTTGTCGGGAAATAAGTACATAATTGCTTTTGTTGATTGGTTTAGTGGATGGCCAGAAGCTTTTGCTGTACCTGATAAAACTGCGGATACAGTTGCACATTTGTTAATAGAAGAAATTTTCCCACGCTTTGGTTGTCCTTTACAAATTGTATCTGATAATGGAACAGAAAATGTAAATAAGATTGTAAAAGAAACTTTGGACAGTCTTAGAATAGATCATGTTTTGACAAGTGTGTATCATCCACAAAGCAATGCTAAAGTTGAAAGATTTCATCGTACTTTGCATGACGTTTTGTCTAAAAAGTTGGCAGATAATCAACAAACTTGGGATATGTTTTTGAATCAAGCTTTGGGTGCAATTAGATTCAATGTAAGTGAATCATCCAAGTTTTCTCCTTTTTACCTGTTGTATAACAGAGATGTTGTCTTACCAATAGATAACCTTGTTAAACCTCGAAGAAAGTATCAGGATGAAGAAACACATAAGATAGCTTTGCAAAAGCAACATAAAGCTTTTGTTACAGTTCGAAATAATCTCAAAAAGGCAAAGAAAAGACAAGCAAAATATGCCAACAAGAATACTAAAGTTGTTGAATTTGAGGTTGGTGATCCAGTTTATTACAAGAATAATCAAAGAAAAGGTAAATTGGACATGAAATGGAAACCGTTTTATAGAATTCTCGAGAAAAGGGGTCCTGTTAGCTATGTAATTAAAATCAGTTAGATGGTTCGACAAGTAAGGTTCATGCTGAAATGATAAGGCTTGCAAATATTGATGACTGGCAAATTTCCACAGCTAAGGATAATAGGCAATTACGTGATGCAGCTTATGTGATTCCACCTCAGGCTTCTGATTCGGAATTAGATTCAGACTCAGAAATGGATATTCCTTTGGCAAAATTAGCAAAGAAATATAGGCATGAGAGAGAAACTTCTGAAGATGAGGATGATATCCCTTTGATGGAATTGGCAAAGAGAATGAAATGTCAAAAAGAATCCGTTAAGTCTAGTGATAATGACAGTCAAGTTGAAAATATGGATTATAATGATGAGTTACTCTCTGACAAAGATCCATATTATTCAACTGAGACTGCATTAGACTGTTCAGACAACAAAATGTGTGTTAATGAGGCCATGAAACCAAAGAAATCTGTTAAAAAGATGCAGAAAAGAAAGTCTCCTAAGGATAAGGACAGTAATGTGAAACAGTTATTGAGGTTAATTTCTAATATGTTGTAATTAGACCTCGTTTTGCTATGTAAATAATCAGTGAGATTATTCAGTGAAATAATCAGTGAATTCGGTGAGAGTAATCGAACTTTATTTTTTTTTTATGTTTTTCAGATGAATACGATGTACTGTGTATTCAGCATAGGTCTTATGTTAATTAGCTATTCCTGTGGCATGTTCACTTCTGAAAACGTAGTTTTTCAAAAGACAAATGAAATATATATTAATGACGCTCACTGGTTTGTAACATTTGTCCATGATTTAAGACCATATAATAAGCTTATCAATCAAATAAAAACTGACCTTAATAATACAGATAATATTATTAGAACAATAACTTACAGATATACTAAATGGAATTTAACGGGCTATGCAGAAACATTTAAAAGTTTGAGTATTGAGGTTGATTTACTATCTGACACATACAAATCTGTCTATGATACATTTGATG
This sequence comes from Ctena decussata, assembly GCA_963989385.1. Taxonomy (NCBI): domain Eukaryota; kingdom Metazoa; phylum Mollusca; class Bivalvia; order Lucinida; family Lucinidae; genus Ctena; species Ctena decussata. Next base: position 79,708 of record CAXDIV010000106.1, on the reverse strand, counting down.
AGTATAAGATATTCTCACCAAATAATCAAAGAAGTAAGCGGTCAATCTTACCAATTGTAGGTCAATTAATGAGTACATTATTTGGCACAGTTTCAGAAGCTGACCTTGAAAACATAAATAGAAATATTAAAAACTTGGCAGAAAATCAAGAACAAATTATACATGATCTAGACATGAGTTTATCTATTTTAAATTTGACTACAATACAAGTAGCAGAAAATAGAAGATCTATTATGGATTTGATAATAGTTGTTCAAAAACTTGACGCAAAAGTTATACAGTTAGGAACATTGTTTGAACAAAAATTTATGAGGCTTGAACAATTTATTCATACATATTTACAGTTTAAGATGATTCTTGATGAAATAAGGCAAACTACTCAAAATGCTGTAATTTACCTAGAAAATATTAAGACTGAACTTAATATGCTCTCAATGTTACACTTATCAACAAGCACTATTTCTCCTAGAAATCTAAGATCATTACTTGTAGAGATAAAATCAAAATTACCAAACAACTTTGAGTTACCAAAAAGTCCAATAACTGATATTTGGTATTTTTATAAGACGCTTACATGTGTAACTTACATGGAAGATGATGAAATCAGAGTTGTACTGAAAATTCCCTTAATTAACACAAAAGAAAAATATGAAGTTTATAAAGTACATAACCTACCATTACCATTGTATAGTTCCTTCAAAAATGAAACTTCAACTCCCTATTTAGTTAAATATGAATTAGAAACTGACACGCTTATGGTATCACAGGATAAAACAAAATTCTCATTGTTATCTGAAAATAGTTATCATGTTTGCAATAGTCAACATACACAATTTTGTGACCCTGAAACAGCACTTTATCAAACAAACTTACACAAATTATGTGTTATGGCTTTGTTTATGCAAGCTCGGGATGACATTAAACAACTATGTAAACAAACTGTCATTCTAAAGGCAAAATTGCCAATGACAAAATATTTATCATCTGGTAATTGGATTATAATAACAAATTCACACTTGAAGTTTACAGTTAGTTGTCAGTCAAACATTGCTGAACCCTCAGATATTGAAGTCAAACCACCATTTGGGATTGTAACATTAAACAATACATGCAAGGCATCCAATAAATATTTACAGTTATCTGAGAACTTTGACAAACGAAGCACCTTTGAAAGGTCAGATCCTTTAAAATCTCTTTTGAAATTGCGCAATATTTCCCAATTTGAGATTTGGCAAGACTCCAAAACAAACTTTGAAAAATTGTCACCAATTAAACTCCCACCACGTTTGACAGAACTTAATGAGATTCCAATGCAAGGTTTTCTGCGCGAGATGCACGCTTATAAAAAGATTAATGTTGAAGATAAACCGACTTGGACATTTGCTACTACCATAATTGTTATTATTATAGTTATTGTAGTCATCGTGACTATTATTTGCATTATAAAAAGATTCAGCCACACTAAATGTAAGGGGTTAGCTGATTTGCATGACCATGGGATCACAGTAATGAAACCAATACCTTCAAACGTTGCTGGTGAAGATATTGAGTTGATGTCTGTCGAACGACCAAGTGGAAATGTCAGTCACATTTCGGAGGGACAATCTAATCCCCTCAGACAGATGGATGCCACGATGGCATGGGTCAGAAGTGACCAAAAGAAAAGTTAATAGTGGTCCACGGCACCTTCATTTGTATATAATCATCATATATGTACTTTAATTTTAATTGCTTAATAATTAAGTCCTCCTGTATACCCTAAAGGTATGCAGAGGTGAAGATATTAGGGTTAAGGTTAATACAAGGTCCTCCTGTACACCCTAAAGGTGTGCAGAGGTGAAGATAAATATAATTTAAGGTAGAACGAAGTATTTGACATGCACGGTTGAAGATGATAAGAACTGATTTCTTAAATATCATCTACTATGTAGATAAAACATTCTATTTGCAGACAACTGTTAGGGACATTGAGATCATGAAAGAAGAATATGGACAGAATACAACAACAGTATATCCTGTTGTCATGGTTATCAACAAACACACCATCGAGCAGCAGAATGATGGCGTATTTCGACCAAGGAATCGGGTACCTATCATCCCGATTCCATCCAGGCCAACACAAGTGAGGAAAGAGTGACAGTGAGGTGACAGTTGAAAAGAAGGACATATTCTGACTTGAATTATAATTTATCAAAATTGTATATAATGTGTTAATTCCCTTTGTTTTAATAATGCTTTTATTTTCATTATTAAAGTGTCAACTATTGTTTACATTACAAGAGACTAAAAGTACTGTGAACAGTGAACAGTAAAACTGTGACTTTAAAATGTGACTTTTAAAGTTGTTTCATTGATATGTTTTAATCTGTCTAGTAATATGCCTTTTGATATATTGAAATGTTGTCAATTGCATGATGTGTTTATTGTATTGTAATATATGTTGATTTAATGAGCTCTGGTCAGCTGGGTATTATGATTGTTTAGTACATGTATTCTGTCATTTTTCAATTTATTAATTTGAGAAATTAATAAATTTCTTAAAAAGGGGAGGTATGTTACATAGTGGCCCCCTGACATGTATACATGTACTTTTTAATTAATTAAAATAATCATCTTAATTGCCTTGATTGATAGTATGAAAGTGTACTCTTTTAAATAGTAGGTATAGGAACAGTTATAAGTTTGCATAATTTGATAAATACATGAGTTTATTATTGTTGGAGTCCATTCAAATTAATTGGACACTGTTCAAGTCAAAGTAAACATCAGGCCTTTGGAATTTGATGACAAATATCATATGAGTTTTGGTCAACTTTTAAAGGTCAGATGATTCTGCGCTGTTCCACAGATGTTTGGCAGGTGTTAGGAATATTTTAAGTTCAATTTACATACTTGTCAATCATTAGGGTGTTTTGTTTAATATTTCATCAGAAACCCTTGTACATGTTATCATTATTGTCACTCACAGAGTGCTTCGACATTTTAAAAGAATGTTATTCTACCCTAATGATTGACTTGATATTTAAACAATACTAAACAATAGTAACATGATTGATGCTTTGTACAAACAACAGGTGGGGTGTTTTTGCGTTATGAAATGTATTAGAATGTTATGGAATGTGACAAAGCCTATATATACCCAGAGCTTTCCAGACTCATCAGTCATGTAGTTCAGTATGGTTTCGGGTTACTAGTGTGTTCAGTAGTTTTAGTTCAGTCTTGCTTTATACTGAAACTCATTTTTGGCATTTAAAAATAAAATATGAAATTGATAAATCTTTGTTAATTTAAAACTTTAAAAGACTTTAAAGAAACACAACGCGAAGTATAACTTGACTTTAACCTTGCTATGCTACAAGTTTCGAAAGATTTATATTTCAATTTATTGACTTTATATATCACCCGACAACACTGGATGCTACTTATGATTCTATTTGAAAAATTATGCAAATAGCACTTACTTCAACTTATATTAATTCACACATGTGCAATATTCTGTTTTAGATACTTTTCATCATTCTGGTGTCAACAAAGACCATTCTATAGTGCTACGACTAGAGAGCGATATCTCTGTTGGTCCTCATGGAAATGTTGACTACACCCTAAAGGAAGAGATCGTTGCAAGCCCTGACAGTAAAATTAAAGGTAGGTCTGTAAACGTCATTGACCTTTCCACAGGGTATAATCGATTCCGCTAATTTTCGCTTCCTGCAGAGACTGTACATCATATTTGGCTTCTGCCGAGACTGTCCGCGAACTCTTGCTTCCTGCCGAGACTTCGGTACATTATAAATGGCTTCCTGCAGAGACTGTCCGTGTGATTCTGCTTCCTGCCGAGGCTCTCGGCAGGAAGCAGAATCACGCGGACAGTCTCGGCAGGAAGCCATTTCTCGAGGACAGTAGTCTCTGCAGGAAGCAAGAGTTCGCGGACAGTCTCGGCGGAAGCCAAATATGACGGACAGTCTCTGCAGGAAGCGAAAATTGGCGGAATCGATTATACCCTGTGCTTTCGCTGTATTAGGTTGCCACACCGAAGATATTAACATCACCTCGCGAAACAATGTTATCTTTGAAAAGTAATGGTTCACTTTCAACGAAGAACGCCGATTTTTATGGCTTAAATGACCCGAAGTCTTATATCTGCATTTCTTATATCAAATGGATTGTTGTTGGCTGTATTTCTATGATATGAAGACGGGCACTTTGATGGCTGTGGAAGTTTATATGAGCTAAATTTGACACATTTGTGGCCCACGCTGGCATATATAAAATCTGTAACTGACCTGATAGTGTGAGCTAATTTCGGATTTTTCAATCATTACATTATCCACAGCGTTATGCCTTTTTTCTTTATGGTATTTATTTTCTTTCATAAAACCATTTTATATCATTTATGCACTGACGCACAGGATAAAAACCTGTTACGTCCATAGCATTTCAATCGTCGGCTGACATCTGGCCTATGGCCTTTTATCCGCACTTTATTTTGAGGCTGGAGCCCCGGTGGGTCAGTGGGTTAAACGCTCTGCTGATCTAGCGGTAGAGGTTGAATTATTTCTAACCATAAACAGGATTATATATACACAGCCTTTCATTATAACACTTCTGCCATCCTGATATGACTGAAATTCTGTTAAAAAGGACGCAAAATCACAATCCATCCATCCATCCATCTATCCATCCATTCATCCATCCACCCATCCATCCATCCATCCATCCGTTTTTAGGTTTCAAGGTAAAGAAAGGAAACATTATATCCTTTCCCAAGTTGTATGCTTTATTGGTTCGTCAATATTGTTTGCATATATTTTCAGATATTCTACGCGAAGTTGGCACTTTCAAGGACCATTCTGTTGTTCTAAGACTAGAAGACGATATTTCTGTGGGTCCTCATAGAAATGTTCCCAAGAGCCCCGGTAAGGAGGATGCTTCTGGCCCCAGTAACAAAGAAACAGGTATATATGTAATATGCTGTACAAATTGAGTTCTAAAAGTTCTAGTTGTGTATGAAGAAATGAAGAAGAACACCGATTCTAAAATAACTGTTTATTAAATGTTGTTGTTTTTTCCAACTCAAAAATAAATAAGTTCTAAAATCCTAGAAATAATTGTAAATCTTACACAGTTTATTGTGCAAAAGATATTGATAATAAAAGTCTAATGAGACACCGTAATTAACTGGTTTTCCAGCTTAAATTTTAGAATGTCCTTTCCTAAAGAAATCTTGTATTTTGCTGGTCAACGGTGAAGTCCAGTTTATTACACAGCAGGAACATAAAGAGGGTTAAAATCCACTCTAGAAATTCAGTTCTAATATGACGGCAAAGTCCAGTCTTGTCTTATGGGAATTCCACATAAAGATATAGTAATAATAAAGATGTTGACCAGGGAGTCAAGAAAACCTTATATATGTAAAAATGTGAAAGCCACTACTTTTTGCAGCTATCACTCAAGATCTCTAGACAAAAGAATTTTTAATCACTTCCCATTTCTCAGATTATGGTCATCAAGGACAACAATAACTTCTGATGGTGTTTGACACCACAACTGCCATATCAACTGATTGTCACTCAGATCAGCTGATTATGGAGTTTTGTGGTCAAAACTGTGTTTGGCATGTCCTTCTGCAGAGAATTAATTTTGCTCAATATGCTACTAGCAATTTAGATTGGACTTTGATGACCATATCCTGAGAAAGTGAGAAGATTTTAATTCCAGACTCATTACTAAGTTATGTGAACATATTTTACTTAGCAAATTTCTAAAATAGAATTTTGAAAAACACAAAAAATAAAATATACACACAAGCATATTCAAATAACAAAAATAATTCATGACAAAAATAATTCAATGTTCAATATCAACAGACCCTATCAGAAACATTTTAACAATAAGACTTTTTTTCCTGCAAAAATATCTAAATTATGCAACCAAATAAAAATGAAAATTTTGGCATTTAATACCCAAAATTATTCAGCATAAAAGCTCCCCCCTACTTTGAAGCTTATGGTCCCCCAAAATTTAAAATGGGTATATTGAAAATTTTACAGATTGGTACTATGTTATTCAACTTAAGCTTAATAATATTAAATTTAGAAACCTTCTTCATCAAACCGTTTCTGTAAGTACATATGGGAAAGATGTCCCTTAACATTGCAATAAGCACAACTCATGTTTTGTGCTATACAGTCCTCCAATTTATGGTACAGTCTGCCTCTGGCTCCACAACCTTTGCAGACCTGCAAACAATTAAGTGTGTGGTGTCCTCTTTTTGAGCAATATCCACACAAGAAATTCCTTGCTGGGCACTGACTTGGCTGGTGGGTCAAATGCAGACTACCACATCGGTGACACAGAAGATTATCAGATGTGGTTAAAGGCAAACGTTGGTGACAAGTCCTTTTAGATTCTTTCTTAATTGAGTTACTACCCTTTGTCCCACTGGTTCCATTAATGGTAGCAACATTAGTGGCACTTTGTTTACTGTTTACCTGTATTGAGTCACTGCTTGTCACTTTGCGTTTTCAAACACCTTATTTCCGCTTTAAGTCCTTTTACTTCTATAGAAAATTCTTTACGGATCCTTTCATTATTTTCTATCTCTCTGTTAAACTTACTTATCATTTCATCTTTTAGAATTTCTGTTTCCTTTTGTCTGTTTTCCTTCTGAATAATTTCCTCCTTAAGCTCCGAAATTTCTATTTCTGCGTCTCTTAATTTGCGTTGCTCAAGACTGTAATTGCACTGTAAATTTAAAATCATATTTTTTGCATCCTGAAGTTTTTTTCTGTACTTTAGACACCTCCATATTTAGAACAGAATTTTCCTTCCTTAGATCACTATTTCTTAACTTTTCATTGCTGACGCTGTCTCTTAGCTGGTCGATCATCACAGTTAATTGCTTATTTTCTTCCTGAAGTTCAGTTATTTTGTTTGGCTGAGATTCTGCTGGCTTTTTTACTGTCTTATGAATGAAGGAATACTGTCTTGGAATCATGTTTTGAATTTCTCCATTGTCCACAGAACTGAAAGGGAATAATAAACATACTGACTTACGTTCAATGAAATTGTCCAGTCTCTTCTGATCCCGTTGTTTTTGTCTTAGACTCTTTGGTTGTTTACCAGTGGCCATCTCTGAAGTTTGATGACAGCTGACAGTTGGTAGAGTAAGATAAAATACCACTGGTAGCATTTGATTACTCCACTTTCCATGGTAGGACTTTTGATGAAAACGGCGTTCCATTCTTATCACTAAAGAATTACAAATAGTCCAGAATTAATTTCAGGGAATTTCGCTTAGCTAGATTTTTGAGGTACTTTAAGTTCACGTACCCCTATGATCTCCACCAGATAATATGCGGTAAAAATTGAGTTCTAAAAGTTCTAGTTGTGTATGAAGAAATGAAGAAGAACACCGATTCTAAAATAACTGTTTATTAAATGTTGTTGTTTTTTCCAACTCAAAAATAAATAAGTTCTAAAATCCTAGAAATAATTGTAAATCTTACACAGTTTATTGTGCAAAAGATATTGATAATAAAAGTCTAATGAGACACCGTAATTAACTGGTTTTCCAGCTTAAATTTTAGAATGTCCTTTCCTAAAGAAATCTTGTATTTTGCTGGTCAACGGTGAAGTCCAGTTTATTACACAGCAGGAACATAAAGAGGGTTAAAATCCACTCTAGAAATTCAGTTCTAATATGACGGCAAAGTCCAGTCTTGTCTTATGGGAATTCCACATAAAGATATAGTAATAATAAAGATGTTGACCAGGGAGTCAAGAAAACCTTATATATGTAAAAATGTGAAAGCCACTACTTTTTGCAGCTATCACTCAAGATCTCTAGACAAAAGAATTTTTAATCACTTCCCATTTCTCAGATTATGGTCATCAAGGACAACAATAACTTCAGATGGTGTTTGACACCACAACTGCCATATCAACTGATTGTCACTCAGATCAGCTGATTATGGAGTTTTGTGGTCAAAACTGTGTTTGGCATGTTCTTCTGCAGAGAATTAATTTTGCTCAATATGCTACTAGCAATTTAGATTGGACTTTGATGACCATATCCTGAAAAAGTGAGAAGATTTTAATTCCAGACTCATTACTAAGTTATGTGAACATATTTTACTTAGCAAATTTCTAAAATAGAATTTCGAAAAGCACAAAAAATAAAATATACACACAAGCATATTCAAATAACAAAAATAATTCATGACAAAAATAATTCAATGTTCAATATCAACAGACCCTATCAGAAACATTTTAACAATAAGCCTTTTTTCCTGCAAAAATATCTAAATTATGCACCCAAATAAAAATGAAAATTTTGGCTTTAATACCCAAAATTATTCAGCATAAAAGCTATTGAGTTCTAAAAGTTCTAGTTGTGTATGAAGAAATGAAGAAGAACACCGATTCTAAAATAACTGTTTATTAAATGTTGTTGTTTTTTCCAACTCAAAAATAAATAAGTTCTAAAATCCTAGAAATAATTGTAAATCTTACACAGTTTATTGTGCAAAAGATATTGATAATAAAAGTCTAATGAGACACCGTAATTAACTGGTTTTCCAGCTTAAATTTTAGAATGTCCTTTCCTAAAGAAATCTTGTATTTTGCTGGTCAACGGTGAAGTCCAGTTTATTACACAGCAGGAACATAAAGAGGGTTAAAATCCACTCTAGAAATTCAGTTCTAATATGACGGCAAAGTCCAGTCTTGTCTTATAGGAATTCCACATAAAGATATAGTAATAATAAAGATGTTGACCAGGGAGTCAAGAAAACCTTAAATATGTAAAAATGTGAAAGCCACTACTTTTTGCAGCTATCACTCAAGATCTCTAGACAAAAGAATTTTTAATCACTTCCCATTTCTCAGATTATGGTCATCAAGGACAACAATAACTTCTGATGGTGTTTGACACCACAACTGCCATATCAACTGATTGTCACTCAGATCAGCTGATTATGGAGTTTTGTGGTCAAAACTGTGTTTGGCATGTCCTTCTGCAGAGAATTAATTTTGCTCAATTTGCTACTAGCAATTTAGATTGGACTTTGATGACCATATCCTGAGAAAGTGAGAAGATTTTAATTCCAGACTCATTACTAAGTTATGTGAACATATTTTACTTAGCAAATTTCTAAAATAGAATTTTGAAAAACACAAAAAATAAAATATACACACAAGCATATTCAAATAACAAAAATAATTCATGACAAAAATAATTCAATGTTCAATATCAACAGACCCTATCAGAAACATTTTAACAATAAGACTTTTTTTCCTGCAAAAATATCTAAATTATGCAACCAAATAAAAATGAAAATTTTGGCATTTAATACCCAAAATTATTCAGCATAAAATATGTATATAGAGGATCTTACACGAGTGGTCATTTCAAATGAAATGATCAATATTGTAAGATTCTGTTTATCATATGACCCTTATGATTTTTTTCGCCCGCAAAATAACTATAATTTCAATAAAAAGACACATTGTAGACAGGAACGTTGTCAGTGACGTTACGTGTTCGCGCCAAAGTGTTATAATACGTAAGGTCATACGATTTTTATGACTCGACGTAATCCACTGAATAACAACGACGTCATATGATAAATAGTTACATGTATATTGTACTTTACCATTTATTAAACATTACCGCCAAAACGTCACCCAGTATCTGTACAGGAATTCAGATGAAAATAATGAAGACCTACAACTATCTAGGGCATGGCATGTTTGCAGGCAGCTCACAATTTTGCATAACGTTTCATCACAGGGCAATAGGTTTTCACATACATTCAACTGTCGAGATCTCAAAGCCGAAGTTGATCTCAAACTACTGATATCTCAAAATAAATATTCTGGTACCAGAAAATTTACTTTAGATATTAGTTGTTTGAAATATCCGGAGTTGAAATTTAAAGAAAAATAGTGCCTAAACTATATTTGTTTGACATAAGAGGGTACTTTGAGATATCAGTGTTTGAGATAACGATACCGTCAACTGTAAAACAAAATTTAGAAGCTTAATGGTTGAAGTGTCTAAATACATAACATATCATGCTAACGAAAATAAATGAGCCGCGACATAACAAAACCAACAAAATGTCATGTGCGCCCGATAAAGACTCATGTCAGCCTGGGCATCCGGCCAGCCTGATCAGAGTCTTTGCTGTGCGCTTAAAGGGTAGTCAAGGGTCTAAGCTAGCTCTCTGTGGACAGCAAAGACTCTGATCAGACTGGGTGGATGCCCAGGCTGATCAGAGTCTTTACTGGGCACATCTGCCACTTTGTGGCTCAAATAAAGATACCCAAGGAAAGCCACAATCCCAAAGTACGAGACACCGAAAGAAAAATAAGGGAATAAGGCAAACCACAATACGGAACAGTACATTTTTGTCAACAGACAAGTCCAGTCCAACAGATGCCAGTATTTGAGCCCGCGATCTTTTTCGCCGTAACCACTCAGCGTTGGCCCCTCTCTTCCTCGATGTCGGGGATGAATACAACAATTTTCTTGCGACAGACGTCTATCACTAGCTTCTTCCTAATAAGTAACTTGCACATTGTTCACAGTACTACTCGAATTGATATGATTCCAGTCTCAGTGGTGGGTGAAAGCAACGTCAAGATAAACAACTCAAAAATATCATCCAGCATGTCCGTAGCACCGAATCTTTACTGTCTCTGTAATCTAAGATAACCAAGCTCAGGGTAGGACTATTCGGAGGAAAACATATCATGCTCCCAATACAGCTACTCTTTAGCACGATAGCTCTATTCGTAAGAATAGATCTACCGTGTAGCTCTATTCATAGCCTCCCTCCGAATAGAGATAACGGAGTAATCGTTTTCGAAGGTAGTCCTTTTCAGTACAACAGAGCCCACTTCCATAGCCAAATTAATCTTTATCTGTGCACGTATTCTCGTAGTAGGAGATATTTTCAGAAATTGGATTCCTCTAATACGCATATTTGCGATCACATGCGAAGTATTTTGGTTAGAAATGGCTGTAAAATGGGGTGCTTCACTCATGACAAGAGCATTCATTCACATTAACAATCAAAGATAGAATATACTTGAAACAGACAATTGCATGTTTGTGCATTTTAGATGAAACACCTGTTAAGAGAAAGAAAAGATGGGTTAAAGTAGTGGGAACGGGAGCCATAATGGTTTATAGGGGTACGAAGAATGGAGTCAAGGCTGTGTATAGAGGAACTAAGGCTGGGCTCAAGAAAACGTGGAGAGGTAAGAATCGTGACATTTTCTATTCTATTCAGTTCTACCCTAAAACGTTGCAAGGTCGTTGGGGCACCACAGATGACTTCAAACCAATACCTTGTGCAGATTTTGTCGAGACTTTCAACTAGGGCTTCTAGGGCACCTATCTCATCGGCAAACCGCAGATTTTACTACGTCTTTTTACATGTACTGGATTTTTTAAGGTGAATATGAGCCGCGACGTGACAAAACCAACAATGTGGTCGTGTGTCCAGCGCAGACTCAGATCAGCCTGGGCATTCGCCCAGTCTGATCAGAGTCTTCGCTGTCCGCATGGAGCTAGCTTAGACATTTGGCTACCGTTTAAGCGCAAAGCGAAGACTCTGATCAGACTTGGCGAATGCCGAGGCTGATCTGAGTCTGCGCTGGGCGCACAACCACATTGTTGGTTTTCTCGCGTCGCGGCTCATATGTACACTCTCAGGGGAAGCAACTCTGCCATTATATATTTGCTGCCCGTCTGAATAGGGGATAAACCTAAAAGGAACGCATTTGCTCACCGGGAGCGATTTCTTTTCTTTAGAGCGTTGACCTCATTTTTGAAGGGCTACATCATCCAGGTTTCCGATGCTTCATTAAAAATGTTGGACAGATTTCAAGGACAGATACTGTGAAAAGTAAAAGTAACGCATAATCAAAAACAACTGAAATCTCTTTTAACGTTTCATGCAAAGAATGTGTGTGGCTTCAACAGTTGACATAAATTGACTCCCTAAGTGACTTCTTGTTTGTAATGTGAAACCTCTGTCACTGGTATTCATTACGATACTGCCGCTTTATTAAATATAAATATTGGCAAGTACGCCCTATTCAACAGTATTTCAGTCATAGCAGGGCAATAGGACAGTGATTATGAAAGACTGTGCAATAAAGCGTTGTTAAGGTTCGGGCGGAATCTCGCTTTCAGCGGGACTCAACCTGCAGCCCCATGATCATAAGTAGGGAACGTTAGTCAATCGGCGACGTTGGTGCTCTCTTACGACCAAAAGACTACGGGAAATTTTTACTTTTTAGGCATATTTACTTGGGTGAACACGAGCAATGTCCATATATGAGCTGCGACACGAGAAAACCAACAAAGTGGTTGTGCGCAAAGCTCAGACTCAGACCAGCCTGGGCATCCGCCCAGTCTGATCAGAGTCTTTGTGTTGCGCTTATGAGTAGCTAAGGGACTAAGCTACCTCCATGCGGACAACGAAGACTCTGAACAGGCTGGGCGGATACCCAGACTGATCTGAGTCTGCGCTGGGTGGACAATCACTTTGTTGGTTTTATCGTGTCGCGGCTCATTACTAGTAGCCCGAGTAATACATGTACCTGGGTATGCTCGGACTTACCAAAGTAAATATTCCAAACGTGCCCATGGTGTTAATAACCTTTGCAGGCATCACATGGTTCGGCAAGAAGGCAGACAAGTACATGTGGCCACTAATGCCCTTGGAAATCCCGGGTGACACACCGTTATCAGATGAAGAACTCGCGAAAAGGAATGGAGACTATGAGGAACAATAAACGATTAACTAATTTATTTGAGAATGAATTATAGGTTTGAGAGAATCACACTTTTCCATCGTATGAATTTCAGGTAGCATCTCACTTATGTTCGAGATGAGCATGGCATACATTCCTCTTGAAGTATAAAAGAGATGACACCATAGATCTGTTACCATAGCAACTATGGAATTGCCAGCTGCAGTCCTAGAACCGTAACAGAATGACGTCATGATAATGTCACTGAGACGTCAATAAGATTTCTCAGTTGCTATGGTAACAGATATATGACGTCGTCGGTTCTGGAGCCTGCTCTGCTAGTTTTTCAAAAAACATTCCAGGCTGAAATTCTTTCAACAGAAACTTCATATTTTCTCAAACAAATAATTATTCTCAAGTCATTTAATTCCATGTTAATAATCTTGAGCAGAATCTCTGGTTAATCTTTAGTTTTATCCTACCGTAAAAACTCTACATTTTGGACAGATAGGTCTGGCTAAATAATTCAGATCCAGATCTGTCTGCTTCTTTCCAGTTCACTGGTGTACACTTTTTGTCGTTTAATATGCATCTTAGAATGCATTACTGCATTGTGAAACCAAATTGTTCCATTCTAGGACATTTAGGGGTCCCACGTTTTAGCATTTTAGCATTTCAACGGTACTTCCAACAATACATATATACAATTATTTCGGGTCGAACAAAAATGTTAAACTGATGAATTTGAAATAATCCAGATACTGGAAATATATCCAAGTAGGCACATGACTTCATAATGACGTCGTACTGACGTCTATGCAACGTAATGACGTCACACTGACGTCAGTAAGACGTCATTTCGACGTCATGTTACTGCTGGATACTATGTTTCGAGCCGAGTTCTGGACTACGAGTCTTCAGCAAAGAACTCTCGGCCAACACTACCTGACAGAATTTTTAAATAAACTGAGGCAACAGCACGAGTCGTCTATGCTCACGTTTGCAAGCAAGCATTTTGCATTCAAAGACATTGATACAACTCTTGATATCTCAAAGTCGAAGTTCATCTAAAACTGATGATATCTCAGAGTAAATTTTCTGGTCCCTTGCGATACCAGTTTTTGGAGATAATAGAAGTTGTAATGTAAAGGAAACACACACACACCCACACACACACACACACACACACAAAAAAAAAATAAAATAATAAAAATGGTCAAACTATATTCTTTGATATAAAAGGGTACTTTGAGACATCAGTGTTTAGATAACGAAAGTCAACTGTATTTTGTACTGTCTACCAACTTCCATCTGACCGATGGAAGTTGGTAGACAGTGCAAAAACAGTTGACTGACCGTCCATTTCTGTCTTCTTGTTTCTTCTGACTTTGCAAATTGAAAGAGCCAGTTTCACACCTGGTTAACTATGTTTTCAAGGCTGTTACGAAACGACAAATAGTCATAGTTCCAAAACTACTTGGTCATCGTGGCTAAACAAAGTGGTTTTGGAACTATGACTATGACCAGGTTTAGCCACGATGACTAGGTCGTTTGGGAACTAGGACTTTTTTCTTTTCGTAACAGCCCTTGTATATACATAGCTAACCAAGGGTGAGTTTGTCATTTTAAGAATGTCTTGTGTATTTACTTGTTTTAGTTTTTATCATTTTATGGACATTACTGTATGGATGAATTATTTGGGATTTAAAGGTAGGTTCCTGTACTTTGGAATGCATCATAATTGTGATGATCTTTCATCCAAGTTGTTTGAAAGCACTTATAAAAAGGGAGTGAATAAGTTTCACTAAAAGTGTAAATCATTTTTTTTTTAGAATAGCTGTTTTGAAAGGGATTTCCTAATTCTGCTTCGCACACCAGTTAGAACTATTTTTAGTTCGCACCAAAAATAGATAACATAGCTGACGTCATGCTGCATAGCATTTTGGGTTAGTTTTAACCCATTCGCCATGCCAGGACCTCCAGGAGAGCTCACGGCAAGAGAAAATTGACCTTTGGAGAATGGCATTAGAAATCGCACACTTATAAACATAATAAACATAGTTATTTTTAGAACTGGGATTCCAACGAAAGAAAATAAACCATAAGGGAAAACGACTATTTTCTTCAACCTCTGACGATTTTGTCAGTAGCAACAAATTCAGAAAAAATAAGAGAATTCAATACTACTCAGAAAAAGACGAAATTATTTTGTGAGTATAATTGTCATCGCTAGTCCAGGAACCTACCTTTAACGTTCTTTTTTAAAGTGTTTCAGTTTTATCACGAAAATAATGAAAAGGTGTTTGCAATGGAACTTGGTTTAAACAGTCAGGTACATAACCTTTAAAAGTTAAAAAAATATATAACTTGAAGCAGTTATAATTTTTTGTGGCTATAGCAAAAGTAACCTGTTTAAGTTAAAGTGTCTTTTTTCACCTTCATATTCTGGAGTTACAGCAATTTTTATGGACAGTTGGGTAATTTTCCCTGAAAGATCTCTTACATAACTTTATGATTAAGCAATAAAATTCTGTACGCATCGTCTAGAAATTTGTAATCAAGGCCCTTGAAGATCAGGAAATTAGCTTCTTTTTAACTTACAACAGTTATTTATTTGGAGATTGCAAATCTGACCTTGGCCTAAATAATTTCAGACATAACCTAAATAAGTTATTTTCTACAGCCTCACTTTGAAATTAGTGGTAAATAGGATAATTCTAACTGCTTCAAGTTATATTTTTATTAACTTTTAAAGGTTATGTACCTGACTGTTAAACATATTTATATCTTCAATAAATTCGCGTTACAATACATATGTAGACAACACAACTGAACAAATGAAATGGATGAGAACGAAAGCTGAAAGCTTATAGAGCTCTTCTCCTAAACATTAATAAATTGTGTACTATCCGGCGGAACATATACATGTAACATTCAGTGAAATATCTATATTCTGTTAGTTTAAACACATACAATTTGTATCATTATGATACATTAACACAGTAAAAAGGGCACTTATGAAAGACAGACTACTATTGTAAAGATGTCTGCGATGAATCAAAGTTCGCTAATTATTAGTTTTAAATAGATCTGTATAAGCCAGTCAACTACAAACAACGCAAACAGCGACACATCACAAAGACCAGTACAATGACAGCATTCAAATACTACATAAGAACGAAAAGAAAACAAATATGTAGATAAACAGATAT
This sequence comes from Ctena decussata, assembly GCA_963989385.1. Classification (NCBI taxonomy): domain Eukaryota; kingdom Metazoa; phylum Mollusca; class Bivalvia; order Lucinida; family Lucinidae; genus Ctena; species Ctena decussata. The sequence goes on along the minus strand of CAXDIV010000106.1, from coordinate 63,725 downwards.
AGCATACACACAGATACAAGGGAAGTAAAAACTAACAGAAATAGACAATTCGGGTTTTTGGGGGGAAGAGAAAGATGGGGCGCAGACTCCGGGGCACTCAGATTTGGTCGTTAATTGTGTAGATCGGTCGCGTGTGTTTGATTTCCAAAAGAAACTCATTGCTCAAAAACGATGCGTGTTTAATATATATTTTTGCACACTTTCAAATATTTTTTGTTTATTTCATGGGATAACAATAAACCCCCATACAATAACAGATTGAGAGAAGGAATAGTGTATAAAGAAATGACGTTTAATAATTCTGTACGTTGAATTTCATAGGATCTGCAATGAAAAAAAGAAGTGTTGCGCATTTTCAATACTGCCACAACGGCACAAAGGCGATTCTGAAATGTTTTTCAGAAAAAGATCGATATTCAATGAACTACAGTTTGTTCTTAATCGAATATGAAGGATCTGTGACCGTCTGCTACCAATATAAAAGTGATAAGGTACTGATGTTTTGTCTTTATTGAGGTAACGTTTAAACGAATTTATAGAATCAGATTGCTTAGCCTCTGCAGATAAACTGTTCCAGTCCCTGATTGTTGACGGCAAGAAAGATTGATAGTATTGCTGAGTTCTAGCATCTACAGTTCGAAAATCATTGGCATTACGTAAATTATAACGAGACAGGTTATTAACTGACTGTGGAATTAGGCTAGACAGGTATGAGGGTGTAAGATTATACATCATTTTATAAAATAAGGTAAGCCTATGGTTTTTCCGCCTTTTTTCAAGTGAATCCCAACATACATCGTTATATAGTGCATTTATTCAAACAAGTTTTGTTGCTCAAGTCGAAATCCTAGCTGCTTCATTTTGTATCTTATTTAATTCATTTTTTCATATTCTGCACAGTCATCCCATAAAACATCACCATATTCTAATAACGGCCTAATAAAAGCTATATAAATTGTTTCCAGTGATTTTCTGTCTAACTTGAATTTCAATTTTCGCATTATATTGATTCTGAACCAAGCTTTTTCTGTGATGTAATTTATGTGTTGATGCCAAGTACAGTTATTAGAGAGATATATCCCAAGAACTTCCCAATGGAACTTCTGAAAAAAATAATATCATTATTGAAAATATACTTAGAGCTTAGAGTACCTTGTTGCATAATGGAGAGCGTCCTAGCAATTATTTTTTCAAAATCTTTCACACATTATCAGGCTGAGCAGATGAAAAAAGATGCAGTCTGTGTCCAAATTTTTTGTCAAAACACACAGGTGAGACAGGTGATTCTATTTTAACAAGATTGAGCAATTTCATCTACACACCACTGATCATGTCAGTAATGTATTATTTATATTGTAGGTGTTAACATAGGTATGCTTGCCTAACCTATATTTGATAAATGCGTCCAGTGTACATTTACTTTGTACATGGTTGAACATTTGAGAAAAAGCTACCGTTTCATCTGGTCTACATTACAATTTGAGAAAGAGTTGGAATAAATAATTGCTAGGACGCTCTTCATTATGTAATAATGCACCTTCAGCACTATGTATATTTTCAATAACGCTATTATTTTTTCAGATTTATTCGCAGAAAATTATTACCCTTTGATCTTTCCTTATAAAAACACTTTTTTCAAGCAGCATGTATGTCTATTTTGTATTCTGAACTGTAAAGAACAACAAAAATAAGAAGTCTGCTAACTTTCAGGGAGATACGTTACTTTTTTTATGGTTTTATGCAGATTTTTACATTTACCATAAATCACCACCTTAAATACAAATCACAATGACATATTGGCGCATTTTAATTTTTGCCTTCAAGATATACCATGGCTCTAAACTGTAATGAAAATTTAATTTTTCTAGTAACTATACTGTGTAACATCTATTACAATCGCCTAATCAAGGCGATTGTAACGGATGCCACAATGTGTATTTTATTGAACAGTATCTAAAATATCTCAAACACCCATCAGGTACACCTTTTTTCCAAATCTATGATATGTTGTGCGTATTCAAGTGCATTGAAAATCAAATATTGGCGGACTGATATTTTAGCGTGCTTCGTCTTAAGCGCCAATATCGCCAACATTTAGTAACCGCCATATATAAGTGCTTAACAGTAAACAGAAGAAAAAGATGGAAGACAATATTAATGAGTGGACAAGGATCCATTTTGCTGACTGAAACAGGGCAGCTGAAGACAGGACATTGTTGATTTTCTCGTGTCGCGGCTCAAGGGGGGGGGGGGTATCAATAAGGTGGGTTTTCTGCATCCTACCAAAGTTTTCTTTTTTTAACTGATGGTATAATCCAATGTGTCTAGTGTATTGGACCACTACCCCGCAACTAAAGGTGAGAGAATACATATTGGCTTCAGTTCGGATCTCCTTGGCGTCTGCATCTGTGTCTGTGTCACATATTAAGTCCTTCTTTGACTTTGGAACCAAGGTCAAGGTCAGATTTAGATGACCTTGACCTTGTCTCCAAGGTCACGGAAGGACTTAATATATGTGACACATACACAAATGCAGATGCCAACGAGATCCGCACGGAAGCCAAAATGTATTCCCTCACCTTTAGTTGCGGGGGCGTGGGGCATAATATAGCAGTTAAAAAAGTAATTTGACCAAAGGTTCGTAATTCTAGGTCAAAATTGAAAGAAAACCATCTTCCAAGCAAGTTTATGTGTTCAGTCGACCATGAAAACTAGGTCATTGTGAAATTCTGGTCACATCATCCGAATGACCTGGTCAGGGTGCTTCCTTGACATGCGTTTGATTTCAATTGGTCAGTTAATTAAACAACAAGGCCAAGAAATATTGAAAATTGAGGACAAAAATATAAAAAAATGCTGAATGTCAAAGGAAGTCTTTTTTGACAACATATGTTCAAATAAACCAAATAGAATGATATGGAAATATAGTTTAGATGTTCTGTTAATCATTTTATCAAATCCTGTCTGTCTGCTGTACTCTTCTACCAAATGAGAATGTTTTTACAAGACAGGCTAAAACCATGTTGGATTACCCCACCCACTTCTGTGGACCCATAGCTCAGTAAGTAGGGCTTTCCGACCAAAGTCACATATGGTTCATTGGAGTATACCATCAGTTAAAAAAAGAAAACTTTGGTAGGATGCAGAAAACCCACCTTATTGATACCACCCCCCCCCCCCCTTTGAGCCGCGACACGAGAAAATCAACAATGTGGTTGTGCGCCATGTGCAGACTCCGATCAGCCTTGGCATCTGCCCAGTTTGATCAGACTCTTTGT
>CAXDIV010000106.1:239-60424 GCA_963989385.1 Ctena decussata | reverse complement strand
CAGGTGCCCTGATTCATATTTAACTCTATAACTATTCATCAGATCCCTCATTCATATTTAATACTGAAAACAGTACACAAGAACGCCGATTCATATTTAGCTCTGAAACTAGTGTACTGTAGCCCTGATTCACAATTTATTCTGACAACAATTTATCAAAACTCGAAAACACATTTAGTTCTGAACCTAGTGAACTGGAACCCTGAATCACATTTTATGCTAAAACAGTTCATGAGAACTCTGATTCACATTTATTTCTGGAAATAGTGTACTGGAAACCTCATTCAAAATTTGAAGTGACAACAGTTTACCAGACCTTGATTCACATTTATTTCTGAATTAGGTTAACTGGAACCCTGATTCACACGTTCTACTGTCAACAGTTAACTAGAATCATGACGCTAAGATGTAGCAGTACATCTCTATTTTTATCTGTCAATTTTAGAATAGATAAAGAAAATTATGACTTTCTGTTTGCATTCCCGGACGTTTCTGGTATTTTATAGTTTTGAATCTCTGTATGCAAAGATAATTTATGAAAAATTTCGACTCCGGAAGCCTATGAAACAGTCACGGCTTAAACTAGCCTTGCTGCTCGCACAAACCATGTATAGACAGGCTCAAATAAAGGCTCTAACTAGATTTTCCTGAGTCAAAGACTCATCAGAGTGGATAGTTTGTTGATGCTAGCTGGGGTCAGAGTCAGTCTGCCTAAGCTAGAAAGTTTGTCTTGGGTTCTCATATTAAAGAGCACTATGGCTCCAACTACTGACAACACGCAAATAAACAAAACTAAAGGATGGATGACTTGGCGGGTTTTTTATGTTCTTTTCAACAGTATTTCAGTCACATCAGGATGATCGGAAAATGCTTATTAAAAGCTCTATGCAATGAAGCGACATTTTGGTTGAACATAAGCTCGTTTCCAACGGGGCTCGAATATGGGACCCTGTGATTTAAAATCGGGAGACTTTGGTCTAGCCGACTTAGCAAAGAAATATACACTGTAAAAAAAATCCGTAGATTTTAGGGTAGAATACCTGCCACCAGCTGCCAGTTCAATTTCCTTTATTTTACGGGCATCTGTCGGTGGAACATTTGTGGAAATCACAGTGTAGTAGCGTTATGTTAACTGAATGCACTCGGAAATACCTTTGTAATGTTGAAGGGCTGTACATGTATGACCAAAACACTTCCTAGCACATTCTACCCTACACTGCGTGATGAGTCCTGCAAATGTTTACGCACGCCCGCAAAAATAACGGGAATCGGACTGTCAGCTGGTTGCCAGTTAAACTACCGTAAAATCTACGGAATTTTTATTATAGTATTATAACAGATCTGCACTGCAGTAAGTTTAAAAGTTACCGTACAAGATCTTGTCGTGTCATTATTGGTTGTTATGCCTACTGGTCATAAACGGACGCAATCAAACTAAGTCTGCTATTTCCTGTAGTGTATTCCTTCTTTTGCAAAATACCTTACTTGTATAGAGCTTATTTACAATGACATGTGCAGTTAAGGTGAATATGTTCACCTCCATTCTTATCTGCCATGTTCACAAAGGGAAATAACTTTTGTGCCTTTCTGTGTGCTTCCCTTGACGTCCTAGCTGTGCCAAAATTGGCTCTACTCTTAAAGGAAAGAATTGCTCCTAGGGGAGAAAATTCTTTTCTTTAAGAGTTGATTCATGGAGAAGGAAGGCGGGAATAAGAATGGCAGAGTTGCTGACCCTATAAATGTACCAACACACCTAAAGTCAGTTAATCAGATAAAAGGAGGCACGGCGTTTATTATAATGGTTTAAACCCGTCAGCCTGTTGCCTAATCAGCAAAGACATAATTGGGCCGCGACACGACAAAACCAACAAAGTTGTATGTGCACCCAGTGACACTCTGATCAGAGTTTTTGCTGTCCGCATGGAGCTAGCTTAGACCCTAAGCTACCATTTCAGCGAACAGCAAAGACTGATCAGACTGAGCGAATGTTTAGGCTGAACTGAGTTTTTGCTGGGCACACATGCAACTTTATTGGGTTTTTTTAGTGTTTAGTGTCGCGGCTCAGTTTAGTGTTAGTTGTGAGACATTCTATTTAGTCTTCATGTACAGGCTTGAAAGTAAAAATGGTTTTAAAGACTCGTTGGTGATGATTTTTATTATCGGAAACAATACATGGCTGCCAGGAAGAACCAAAATGTTTTTCGATTTAAGGTTCTATTATTTTTTTTATTACAACAACACTGTAAAAAATCCGTAGATTTTATCGTAGAATAACTGGCAACCAGTTGCCAGTTAATTTCCCGTTATTTTACAGGCGCCCGTAAACATTGGCGGAAAACATCACACAGAGAATGGTAGAAAAAGATAATTATTGTTTTGGTCATATAGCCCTTCAACACTATTAAGGTATTTTCGAGTGGGGTCAGATAATATAACTTTATCTCATCGAAATTTCAAAAAATGTTTTACAGGCAGACGCCCGTGAAAATAACGGGAAATGGACTAGCAGCTGGTTGCCAGGTATTATACCGTAATATCTAGGGAAAGAATTGACAGTGCGGGAAGAACGAGATGCTTCTCTAAGTAAGTTCCTTTTATCATCACATATATTATTATTATAATGATTATTATTATCATTATTATTATCACTATTTTTAATGTTGTTGTTATTTTCATTATCTATTTATTTATACATGCAATATTGTAAACAATTGTTTTAGAGCTTCCCTGCAAGAAATAAAAAATTCACGTTCGACAAAACTATTTTTTTTTTTTTTTGGTTTACAAGGTAAAAAACTGGCAGCCATTTGTGAGACTATCAAATAAGTATTATTTAAGTTTGATCTGCATGTGAAAGATATACTGAGATAAATAGTGGAGATTTTCTTAAAAACCATAGTAGTTTGACTGAAAATTTGGGCTCAGTTCTTCTTAACGTCAACGTATGTTTACTGACGCCATGCCTATCTTTTCCTTTTGAGTCTGCACCCAAAGGACAAGATCTGTCCCCTGCAACAGAAGACTACATGTTAAAGAGCCTGTGTCATCCAGGAAAGTAAACTGGAAGCACACAAATCCCTATCCGGAAAAATGGCGGAAAACATTGACGTATTCACCATTTATCTTAGGAAGGCTCGTCAGTACGAGCTTCTGTTTTTACTATATATCCCCTTTTTGTGATATCGCTATATCGATTTTGTGATATCACTAATTATTTTGTGATATCACTAAATCGACATTTAGTGGTACCACTAAATCGATTAGTGACTATCACTAGATAGAAGTGATATCACAAAATGATATTTGTGATATCACAAAGTTGATTTTGTGATATCACTAAATGCATTTTGTGATATCAAAACGCAGAATATGTTTTGATTTTTAGAGGAAAGAATTTGCTTCAAGAGGATCAAAGTCTTTCATTGAAGAGTTGATCCCTTATTGAGAAGGAACACAAAATTGAAATTACAAAGTTACTTCCCTTGACAGTGTCCGCATTCACACTGATATATGAGCCGCGATACGACAAAATCAACAATGTGGTTGTGCGCCCAGCGCAGACTCAGATTACCCTGGGCGTGCGCCCAGTTTGACCAGTAAATTTGTTAAGGGCTCAAAGTGAAGCTTAGGATCTAAGCAACTTCCATGCGGACAGCGAAGACTCTGATCAGACTGGGCGGATGCCCAGGCTGATCTGAGTCTGCGCTGTGCGCAAAACCACAATGCTGGCTTTCTCGTGTCGCGGCTCAATTATAATTTCAGTCCAAATAAAGATGTTTGAATAGGCAAGAGTGAAGAGTTAAAAGCATCAAGCGCTGACCGTCTGAATCTACTGGCAAAAATGGCGTTAAGTACTGCTTTCTTTTTACATGTACATTGAGACATCTAATCGGTCTTGATATAATAATTATCTTGGATGTGAGTTGCACATAGAAAAAGCCGTCACACGGGTTACTGTCTGCGAGTGGCATCATGAGCAAATTCTTACCTCTTGGAGTAGACCCCAATTTATGAGAGGGAAGCAAACCAGCAAAAGTTGTTTCTTTCTGTAAAATAATAGAAAAGCAAAAAATATGAGCTCAAACAAGAAAAATTTCAAAAAAGAAAAAAAACTGTCAAAGATAAAAGAGACGTTGTGCCTTTAGAATATAAGAACTTTCATCATTCCAAACACGAATAAATCATGATATACTAGCTACCAATAGTTTCCTACATAAAATAAAATATATAAAGGACCCAATGTGTTCTTTCTGTGCAAAGGAATCCGAAAATATTAGGCATTTATTATGGGAATGTGAACATACACAGAAATTGTTGAGTGATGTTAAAAACTGGTGCTCTGAAAACAATATACATATTGACACGGAAGAAAAATCCTTCTTGTTTGGTAGTTTTCTCAGAAATGCCAGCATACCAGAACAATTGATCTGGTTAGAAACAAAATATTATATTTATTATTGTAGATGCTCCAAATCATGTTTAAATTTGACAGCACTGAAATATAGACTTAAACTTCTTATATAGACTTAAACTTCTTTATAGTATTACTTTCAAGGCAGCCATATTAGAAAAAACAATGGAGAAATTTCTTGACAGGTGGGACGAATTTTATGATCTATTCAATAAAATTTGACCCATCAGTACCTAGCATATCTCTTTACAAGCAGCGGATACCCAAACCAGATGCCACAGAATATGATGTCCGGGATGGGTCTGCGCTTCTGGGTTTTACATTTGCTGTTTGTACATAAAACCAGGTCAGGACTAGAATTGTTTTCCTACGAAAAAACAGATGTCTCCCACCTTTTTGATGTCAAAAGGATCAGTCATTAAGATGCCAAGGGAAAAACAATATGTTTCCCTACCCTGAAGCAGCAATTCATAATAAGTAAAAAGTATAAATGCAAGAGTTATAGTTGTTATGCTCTGCATGTCATGTAATGTTGACTGATATTCATATTTAGTTTTTGTCAAAAAATATAAATGCAAGAGTTACAGTGCTCTGCACGTCGTCTATTTATATGTTGACTGATATTTGTATGAAGTTTCATGAATATAGCTTAAACGGTTTTCAAGTTATAGAGCTTAGACGTTTGAGACACGATTTTGAGAATGACAAAGTTCCAAGGGAAATAACTCAAATAGTATAAATGCTGTGCTCTGCAGGTTGTCAAGTGTTGACTGACATTTGTATGAAGTTTCGTGAATATAGCTTGTCCGGTTTTCAAGTAATAAAGCGATTGAGACACGATTTTGTGACTGACAAAGGTCCAAGGGAAATAACTCAAGAAGTATAAATGCAAGAGTTATGGTTCTTGCACTGTGCAATTCTTCTAATGTTGATTGATATTTGTATGAAGTTTCGTGAATATAGCTTGAATGGTTTTCAAGTTATAGAGCAGACACAAGTGAGACACGATTTTGTGACTGACAAAGTTCTAAGGGATATAACTCAAATAGTATAAATGCTAAAGTTATGGTTCTTGCATTCTGCACGTCGTCTGATGTTGATTGATATTTGTATGAACTTTCATGAATATAGCTTGAATGGTTTTAAAGTTATAGATGGACTCGACTGAGACGCAATTTTGTGATGGACAAAATTCCAAGGGAAATAACTCAAGAAGTATAAATGCCAGAGTGCATTCTGCACGTCGTCTGATGATGACTGATATTTGTATGAACTTTCATGAATATAGCTTGAATGGTTTTAAAGTTATAGACAGACTCGACTGAGACGCAATTTTGTGATGGACAAAGTTCCAAGGGAAATAACTCAAAAAGTATAAATGCCAGTTACCATTTGTGCACTCTGCACATTGCCTCATGTTGATTGATATTTGTATGAAGTTTCTTGAATAAAGCTTGAGCAGTTTTCAAGTTACAGAGCGGACACAATTGAAACACGATTTTGTGATGGACTAAGTTCCAAGGGAAATAACTCAAAAAGTATAAATGCCAGAGTTACCATTCTTGCACTCTGCACGTCGGCTCATGTTGATTGATATTTATATGAAGTTTCGCGAATATAGCTTGAGCGGTTTCCAAGTTATAGAACGGACACGATTGAAATGCAATTTTGTGACGGACTAAGTTCCAAGGGAAATAACTCAAAAAGTATAAATGCCAGAGTTACCATTCTTGCACTCTGCACGTCGTCTCATGTTGATTGATATTTATGAAGTTTCGCGAATATAGCTTGAGCGGTTTTCAAGTTATAGAACGGACAGGATTGAAACACAATTTTGTGATTGACTAAGTTCCAAGGGAAATAACTCGAAAAGTATAAATGCCAGAGTTACCATTCTTGCACTCTGCATGTCGTCTCATGTTGATTGATATTTATATAAAGTTTCGCGAATATAGCTTGAGCGGTTTTCAAGTTATAGAACGGACACAATTGAAACGCAGTTTTGTGAAGGACTAAGTTCCAAGGGAAATAACTCAAAAAGTATAAATGCCAGAGTTACCATTCTTGCACTCTGCAAGTCGTCTCATGTTGATTGATATTTATATGAAGTTTCGCGAATATAGCTTGAGCGGTTTTCAAGTTATAGAACGGACACGATTTGTGACAGACGGACGGACAGACAGACAGACAGACAGACAGACGCCCGGGGAAAAACAATATGTCTCCCGACCCTGAAGGGGGGAGACATAAATAGTAAATAAACTTGTTTCTAATGAGATGACAGACTAAACTTGGAGGTGCTGAGTATGGATGGGTTGAAGTATTAGCCTTAGCTCTGTTAACCTCATGCCTGAAAATACTTTTCCATAAAAACTCCCCAAATTAAGCAGAAAAAATGGAGTTAAGTGAAAGGGTGCTTTGTGTGCAACAAATGCACAGATCAGTCTGTGCACTGGTGTGGGCCGGTCAGGATTTTTGCTTTTGCCTTTCAGATCCCTTGGGATTTAAAATCAATATCTGCTAACAGGCAGGATCACGACTGGACTGGTGCAGTGTACAGGCTGATCTGTTTTTTCCATGCTCCTAACGGTCATATGGTACCTTTTCACATGACACCATTTAAGCATATAATTATATTATGTCTGTATAGATACCATAGTGACCCTAAAGTTTCGGACACCTGAAAGCTGGACCAACTGGAGCTTATGTCTTCAATGCGGGCTGAGTAGTGTAATCTGTTACCTGTTACCTGGAGAGAGTATTAATGTGAATGCAGTTATTTCCCTTAGACCCGGGAAGCGATAGGCATTAATCGATATTTGGAATGTCATATCGATGTCCATATCCCAGGACAGGTGTTGAACTTCTCTGAAGCCGGTTTTGTCATCACTGTGTTAACAATACGAATGCGCTGGATGGAAACATTTTTAATTTTTAACAATGTGGATTTTCATTTTCTTTTTCTCAGATCAAATCAATTTACTTTTTCAGTTGCTCCTTCTCGTTTTAATAAGTCTCGTTTTTCCCCTCTCTCTCTGATATTTAGGTCAAATTTCGTAAGAATTGGCGAGAAAATAAATCTGATTATTGGTCAGTTTTGACAGCGGTTTTAGTTTCTGACAATAAAAACATAAAATTACTTATAATAATGAAATTATGATATTTCTATCCCTTTGACGGCCTCATCTTTATGGAAAGATAAAGCCTGATACAGATACCCATCCACCCACATAGTTTTTCTGTCCTTTTTTTCTTTTACCCCGCCCATCGGGGCTCGCGAAATAGACTGGCTGCCTGGTGCTTCTGCGACAGAGCTGCTAGTCCTGGGTGTCATTTATCGCAGGCCGAGCAATACTTCCAGTCCCACAAATTCAGAGGCAACATCTCGACGACTAAATTTTTTTACTGGGACGTTAAAACACTACTCAATAGGAACGATAACGTTTTCTCTTGATTTTCTGTTTTGACAAAACTGTTTAAAAGTTTTATGTAAACTGTGTCTTTCGGCATGTAACTAAGCTGCGCTATTTAAACCAATAAAGATAGAAATTTAAGATTAGTCTGATTTTCTCTGTTTTTCTGCGAACAAAAATAAATAAACTAATGAGCCATACCACGACAAAAACAAATTGGCATGTGCGCCCTGCAAACACTCAGAATAGCGTGTGCGTTCGCCCATCTGATCTGGGCCTTCGCTGTCCGTATAGAGGTAGCTTTGACCATTGCCTGTCCTGTAAGCGCACAGCGAAGATTCTGATTAGTCTGGGCGGCTGCCAAGGCTGATCTGAGTCTTGGCAGGGCGCTATGGCACTGCGTTGATTTTGTTGCGACCGGACTGAAATTACTGTTTCATACAAAAATATTCACAAGAATGACGTTCGGATTAAATATCCATTTCTGACCTTCATTGCCGTTAGCAGGTGTTAATTTTGAGATTGCATTGTTTTGACAAGACGTGTGACCAACTGTATTTTCACACCTTCCAACCGACAGCGACTACTCAGTTGATGTCTTTAGCAAACAATTAAATGAGCCGCGACAAAGGTACACGTACGCCCAGCGAAGTCTTCGATCAGCCTGGGCATCCGCCTGATCCGATCAGAGGCTTCGCTATCGGCATGGAGGTAGCTTAGAGTCTTAACTACCCTCTAAACGCATAGTTCAGACTCTGCTCAGACCGTTTGGCTGTCCAGGCTGATCTGCGTCTTCGCTGGGCGCACATTCCAATTTGTTCGTCTTATCGTATTGCGGCTCATATGAGGAAACTTTTGAACATTGAGCAGAAAAGAAAGTAACCTGTCCATGGGCGGAACGCTGACGAGTGCCTTGTAGCTTTCTACTGTTCTTTCCGTATTTCTTACTGCATTTAATTCTATCTCAATTTAATTTCCACATGATAATTTTAAATGGTTTTCGCACAGTCACAGCCTGATTTGATAACACATGTTCAAAATATTTTGAACAGAAATTCGGATCAGTTTGGTTTGTGCAGAAACACGGGTAAGGTTATGTACAAACTCAAATTCAACTAAAATTGACAAATTATTAACTGATCATAAACTCAGACCAGTGTTTTGCAAGTGCATAAGTTGGTCTGAGTCAGTTTGCAAACATAATTAATTCCATAAATTGACTATTGCAGCTTTATATTTTTTGCATTTATTTTTGTTCAAGTCATGACGACTTTAACAAACTTTAACGGTTTGACAATTACGAAAACAGTTTAGAAGTAATATCGGATTTTATGATCGATAATCGATTAATCCTCGTGTAATTATAAGTATGTTAATTGTACTGTATATTGTCAACAAATTCCGATCAGCTTGCGCAAACTGATCAGACATTGTTCAGTCTTATCAGTTTGCACATATCAGAGGCTGATAAGTGTCCGCAGGTGCACAGGTTTATTATCGTAAGTACTCATATTATAGCAAAAATACAAAAAAAAAATCACAAAAATATCTTTCAATATAATTCCTTGCTAGCTTCACTAAAACAGTCATAAAATTAAAGTGACAAGCCTGCATTATGTTAATTTATAGCCTTGCAAGAAAAATGTTTCATAGCGATTTTTTTCTCATAGCCTTCAATCCTTACACTACCACGGTTACGAGAAAATCTTCACTATGATTTAGTTTCTTACATTGTTTTTTTTTTCGACAGTAATATCTTAAGAGAGCAATACAGTGTATATATCTTCGTGTCTCCTGATTATAAATGAGCAAATCTGCCAGTCAAACATATAATTCTATGGATTCTAAAATTCTACCGTGGGATACACAAAACATATTTCGGTTTCTTTGATAAAAACGCCAAACCACACTCAAATAAATTTCAATCAAAAATATTAGAACAAACATTAGCAATTATGATAATAATTAATAGACTGATCGAACATTACCAAAAAAATATGTAATTGGTTTGCAAAGTTTTTTTTTAGCTTATAAAGGGATTTTTAAAACTACAAGTAGTCGATTAACTGTCTGTTCATATTTGATGGTTACGTGTAGGAGTTACGTGACTTCTTTCTCTTTTTTCCTTTCTTGTGTTCATTCGTTTATTCTTTCTTTCCTTCTTTCTTTCTTAATAAGACAATATGAATATTCTTCCTTTCTTAGTTAGATCATAAAAGCGCATATACATGTATAAATACATAAACAAAACACGAATAGATCTACCAAGAAATGAAGTGGTAAGCCTTTAAGCAATATAGGAGGATTTGGACTTAAACTATTTGAAACTATTATGAGCGAGGTTGTTTCGAAACGCGATTTTCTGTATGTTTAGAGATCGATGGAAGAAACTTATAGTATACTTATTTTATAATGAATTACATCCATGTAAACCTTATAAAAATCTCTAGGTGGTGATAACTTATAAAAGTTTTATAGAAAATCCGATCATTTTCAAATTTTAGGCTGAACATAGCTTCTTAGGCAGTTTCGACATTATTCTTATATAATTTCATGTGACTGAAGCTTCAAACTTCAAAAGCCGATGGAAGTATCAAAACATGAAGTTAATTTGTATATTTTTATACCATATTAACGGACAAAGACTGAAGTTTATGATCATAACTTATAAAAAATTGTCGTAATATCATAAATGTATTTAATTTCACATTTTATATTATATTTCTATGTAATTGCATATAACACTCAACATTATTTGAACAGGTAAGCTCTCGGATAAACCCGTAAGTCGCTATCGGTAGTTTCCGCCATATTGAAGCATTAAGTTCCCTATGAATTACTGTTCTAAAAACTCTTAGTGGATTTTATACACATTAGTACATCCAAATGATGCTTAGAGAATGGCAAACATTGTAGACCCTGATCGAGCTGCTCTGCGAGGAGCAGTTCGATCTGGGTCTACAGTGTCTGCTCAGACCTGTTTGTCCGAATATTTAGGGTCATTACAGTAGTTGAAAGTGATCAAGAAATTGAGTATTGGTGTGCTAGATGTGAATGAGAGATGTAAATTTCTTCTAACATAAACTGAAATATTACAATAATATATATGATACAGATTGTGAGGTATGATAGTGGGATGGCCCTCCCCGACCCACTTCATACCTATGAACGGGGAGAATAAACGGGGAACAAAAATAGGCTCCTCCAAAAAAAAAAAAAAAAAAAAAAAGGACTTTCATCATTTATCCAGCGGCAAGTTAACGTTAAACCAATTGCTGCATCAAAGTCGATGCCACGTCATGATGTTATATTGACGTTGATGACACGTGACATAAATGTCATGTGCTTCCTATCATAAGTCCTGCTTTTTGATATTGTTTCATGTCGAAAAGTCTTCTCAGCACCAGAAGCATGGAGCTTTCATTTTGACTGTAGTTGTAGTTATACATTGTATACGTCTTTTACGACTTTAAAAACTGTTGTCACTTTCCAGTTCAGTGGTGGTGAGGTTTATTCACTAAATTATTAAACTTTTGAAGAAAAAAAATATGTTTTAGTAAGCTCAGATAAAGACAACCCTGCTCTACTATTTACAGTAAAACGTTTGTTATCGCCCTAGCATCCTCATTTCAACCAGTACATACAAACTTTTACTGTGAAAATACCCTTTATGCTTTTATTTATCATATGATGTCGCTGTTATTCAGTGGATAACGCGATGCCATAAAATCGTATGACCACACGTGTAATAACACTTCGGCGCGCACACGTAACGTCATTGACAACGTCCATGTCAACAATGCGTTTCTCCTTGAAATAATGCCAGGCGTAAAAGGCGTAAAAATCCCAATTTAAAGGTCATACGATAAACAGAATCTTACATTCGTGGCCATTTCATATGAAATTTATGAAACTCGCCGAGGGCTCGTTTCATAAGTTTCATTGAAATGACCACTTGTGTAACATCCTCTATATATGCAATACATAGGTGTATGAAGAAGGGGCCGGAGGCGGGGGGCAAAGCCCGCAATCATTCTGAAATGCATGGTACCCTCCACACATACACACACTCTTGCCCGTCTCCCCCCAAAAAATAGGTTGTATAACCCCTCCCCCCTATTTTTAAGAACCTTCCTACTCCACTGCAACAGCAAATGATCACCATCCAACTATTAAATCAGTAAGTGAACAGTCAGATGCGAGGGGATGGTATCGCATGCGATGCCTTGTTTACGGAAGGAAAGGATTAACGAGGACTCAGATCAAAAATTAAATAAAATGATTAAATTTGGGGTTATCAATTAATCTTCTTATTTGCCAGTTTCTGCTTTCGTGACTCGGTTCGCCCATTGTTCACAAATAAAGAAATATAACTTGTTTTCCTTAAAACTTAGTCTTCATATATTTCATACATTCTAACCTGTCTCAAATAAATTGCGTATACAGAAAACCTGATACGGACCAAGTTAAAATACATTAAAACTGGGGCTACCAATTTATCAAGACAATCTTTCCTTTTATTCATATTTTGTAGATTTGAATTTGTAATTTGGTTATATAATGAACACCGACGAAAACAACTTGTCTTTCAGGTGTAACAAGTGAATAAGCATAATTTTATCAAATGAAATTTCTGAAATATAAGAAGCAAAAGAGGAAGTTTGCACTAGTACAAAAAGGGCATTCAGAACGTTCCAATACAACTGCAAGTCGCACAACTTCATTGCAACTAATGACCAAGTCAATACCTCGATATATCGTCTATATACGTATTTTGACAATTATTATGAATTTGAGTAGTATACATAGTTGTAAGTGGTGCCATTTTACGTCTTAGCCTTACATCTTAGCAAGTTTTTGACGTCGATGCCATCCTGGGATTGTTTAAATTTTACTAAGGGGCGTGTGCGGTGCCGCACATTTCATTACCGGTCATGATCATACTCAATTAAACCGTGTCTGCTAGTTTCGTTTCTTTGGTGTATACCTTGCTTTCAAAAGGTCTAACTATTCAGAACTTATTTATGGTATAAACATCCCAAACAGTACCTTACGCTTAGTTTATGTAGAGCCAACCGAATCTAAATCATTTTACCATTTTTCGTTAATAAACCATTGCCTGACCAACAGCCTTTATTGATTACGTAAAACAAGGCTATTTGATGATTTGATATCTTCTGCCCCATGAATGAATTGATGTTGCTTGAATACATCAGTTTTGGCAAAGCTGATCTTTTTGTAGACTCGATATAATTGAGAGTTTCATGTCATATTACTCCAACAAACTAGATGACTAAGTGCTTCCACGTCCTTCCGACACGGCGATCGTCAAAATTTTTACCATAAAATATTCAAAATCTTTTGGTAATAAGGTTACAAGTTTTGATTATATATTGCTACTTGTTCACACCATTCATGTGATAAACAGCGTCTACGTCAAAGTGCACCGCATTCTTGTATCCTTTGTTGCAATGGAAACTAAAACACTATTGAGAAGTGCTCTACATGGCGGTTTATCGAAATTCAGTTGTTTTTTTTATACCTATATTATAGTGTACACTTTAGATTATAGATGGTTGCTCGTTGTGCCAAACGTATACGAACTTTTTGATTGTCCCTCGTATATTATTTGGCTGCCTCTCGTATATTATTCCCAGTCGCGAGCAGAGTCCTGAATAAAGCTGAAGACATCATTTGCCAAGGTAATACTTTTTTTGCATATAAAGTATAATATTTTTATTATTATTATTATTATTTATTATTATTATTATTATTATTATTATTATTTACATATTATCAGATTATGGTGAGAGATTGGTCAATAATTTTGATGTTGTTTTTTGATAAATGCGAACGCTTAAAGTAGTAACTGCCCGTCTATCGGCGAATACACAATACAGTATTTTAGATAATCGTCTATCATTGTAATAATTTACAGTAGTGTCTGAACTACTTTTGCATGCGCAAAATCGTCTTGTTATTATAGTGATTTTTGTTGTTGTTGTTGTTTTCTTCCTTCAGGCAACAACTTTACCGTAACTACAATACAGCAAAGCATTAGCTGCAGAGATGGACATGAAAGCAATAGGGATGACATTTCTTCTTCCAATTATAGTAAACTGCAATATCATATCGGAGCCTAAAGTTTACTCAAGGTTTGCCTTTTTAAATGATTTTCTGCTGTTAATTGTTAAGAGTTACTGGTTACAAAGAGCTCTTCTGTGTGTTAAATCCTTGAAAAAATACAACCCATTTATGCCTTATGTACTCTTATATCCTGATATAGTAAATGAGTCTATGGGTCATTTGAGGGGACTCTTGTTTAGTTTATTTATATAAATTTTAGTTTCTTTGAAAGATAAGTACCCCTGTTTGATATTCAAAAAGTGTAGACGCTGATCAGAGATGCCGCGGTTTGCGGGCATCTCGTGTCTGCGACTGTTTGCCCAATACTCTTTAATGGGACACTAGGCTATATGCGAAATACTCGTATAACATTCTCTAACAGATATTCTATACCTGAAATCTAAATTTAGGGTAATAAATGTCCCCTCCCTGTCAACCCCCTCCCCCCTTCCTGCCCACCACCACCACCACCAACCCGCCCAAGTCCCCCAGCCTCACATAGACAGGTTCAAGTCATCTTTTCTGCTCAATGTCTATCGATACAATCAATACAATAACCTACTTTTTTATATTGATAGGACGTTTACCATCGCCAATAAAGCAGACTCGGTTACTGTCATGAGTAATTAGCTTTAGTATCCTCGAGCTAAAGGTGCGTTGCACTAATTTTATACCTGTGCAAATTTTTCATAAGTCTTAGCATACCCCCGCTTGCATACTAGCTTCAGCTGGAAGGCTTTCTTGTCAAAAGCTGTTACACTTACCCTGGGAATAAATAAAGGGGCAAGTGCTAAGGATTCCAGAATAAGTTTTCTGTATAGAATATTGAGGAGAAGCGATTTTGCAACCTATCAAATTTACCTTGACTATATAAACAAGTGGTGAAACGCTTCCGCGTAGTTTAATTTTTTTTCGCGGTGTACAGGAATATGGTAATGAAAAACCGAGATCTCAATTTCAATAACAGACATTCAAACTTCTTTTAATTAATGAACCCCCAGATAAACTTCCTTTCTCCAAGAAAATATTTACCCTTAAAAGGAGCAAAAGGGACCTTCTTTAGAGCCAATTGGTTCAGATCCTGTTGTTCAAACAGTTATGCTTGCTTTAGAAATTTAAATGATAGAAGCCTGTTTTATCCTATTTTTTTTAGCTATTGAAGAAATACTTTTTACGGCATTTTGAAACTGACAACTGGAAAACAGAACAGAAGAGAGGGGTGTACACAGTATACTTATGCAAGTGTCTCATAGTACGTCCCTATTTGATGTATTACAGGCTTGGCTCTCGAGTCCTCATCCTTGCTTAATCACAGTCTTTTCTTGATTTTAATTGTTGGCCGTGATGACTCTCTGATGAGTTAGGGCACCTCCATACGAACCGAACTACCAACTAATTGTGTGCACCGTGGCGGAGGGTGAGGGTGAAGGTTTGGGCCCAGTAAAACCGGTTTAACCCCACCCCCCTACCCCCCACACCCCAGTAGTTATTACTGACCGTCCCAAGACGGTACTTTCGTTCCGGTTGCATTTGTTATATGTTCGGTGTTGTTTAATTAATGGTGTTCTCACTTTAACCCTTCTATAATAAAAATAGAAAATAGGAAAAAATAGTTGTTAAATATTTTTCGTATAATTTGCTAAGTCTGTTGTAACCCTTCTATGGGTCTAAATTATTTAGTTCAGGAAAGAGCTGCTGACTGGGCTTATCACTTGTAATTTATTGTTTGTTGGGATGTCTTAGTCAATCTTTCCCTTTGATGTTGAGGATTGGGTTTGGGATCTGATTCAGTCAGTTCCTGAAGTGTAGTTACTCTTCAAATTTACAGTAAAACTGATTTAAATCCCCCAGTAGTTATTGCTGACCGTCCCAAGGCGGTACTTTCGTTACGTTTGCATTTGTTTTATGTTCGGTGCTGTTTAACTTATTGTGTTTTCATTTTAACCCTTCTATTGGTCTAAATTATTTAGTTCAGTAAAGATAGCTGAGTTGCCACCTACTTGGGAAAGAGCTGCTGACTCGGCTTATCACTTGTAATTTACTGTTTGTTGAGATGTCTTTGTCAATCCTTCATTTTGATGTTGGGGACAGGGTTTGGGATCTGATTCAGTCAGTTCCTGAAGTGTATTTACTCTTTTCATTTGAAACTTAAACTTAAGTGCTTGCTCTTATTCTTTCTTGAATTTGTCATTTTTTCTTCCTGTTAATATTTTAGCGAAGCACAAAAATGAGTTTTAAGAAATGTAGCAACTGCACATGGGAATAATTGAAGCGTCTAGTATTTTTTATCGTTTATGCAAGCAATGTACCTATTACACGCCTACCAATCGCTCTCATGCGAAACCACGGTTCAAAACGCCAATCCATGAGAGGAGTTTCCGGTTTTGCAGGAGGGGAGCCGAAATCGTAAACAAATTTGACATCGGCACAAGGTTTGAGGTATTTATTTTCTCTGAAAACTATTTATGCGAAATATAAGAATGTTATTTTGTCACATATAGATTGTTTCTTTGGCACATGAAAGGATTAGGCACATGGTCTTGCATTATTCCAGATATGCATTTAGTACGGCGGAGCATGTGCTCAAGGTCAATCTCGGCGATATACACATTTAGAGAAAAGTCGCATTTTCTTGCTTGATTTTGAGTCTCTGACCTTGTCAGTCGAAAAGAAGTGAACAGAAATACTGTATGCGTGAATCCAAACGGTGGAAGTAAGCTTTTCATGATAGACATTTTAGAATTAAGAAAATATACGCAAAAGCTTGGCATCGTCAGCCCGGTTCCGCATGAGATATTAGAAAATATAAGGAAATTTTATCAAACACAAAAACAGCTTCTGAACAATAATTGGATCAAAACTAACATGAACTCTGTTGTAAATCATTATTTTATACATCGCAGATGACTTTCCAGCTGTTTTTATTCCCCGTTTGTCTTTTTAGGCCTTTTGCAAACCCTCTTTCAAACCCTCTTGCATGCCTCAGAAACAGACAAACGGGGATTAAAACAGCCAGAAAGTCATCTGCAATGTATAAATTAATGATTTATCACAGAGTTTATGTTAGTTTTGATCCAATATTATTATTCAGAAGCTGTTTTTGTGTTTGATAAAAAAATTCCCTATATTTTCTTTTATCTCATGCGGAACCGGGCCGACGATGCCAAGTGTTTGCATACATTTTCTAAATTCTAAACTGTTCATCACGGAAAGCTTACTTTCAACATTTGGATTCACGCATACAGTAGTTCTGTTCACATCTTTGCGACTGACAAGGTCAGAGACTCAAAACCAAGCAAGAAAATGCGACTTTTCTCTACATGTATATATCACCGAGATTGACCTTTCTTTCTATCTATACTGTCTCGGTCAATCATGACCATGATGACAGGTTTCTGGTGTGGCGCATAAGTTGTCACAAAAAAAAAAAAAATAAATAAATAAATAAATGAAAAAAAAAAAAAAAAATGAATTTGTGACAAAGCCACCAGCAGGTTAAAACTATTTACAAGAAGTCCTCAGGGGCAGGCATTCCATGCCTAACCCCTGCCCTACCCTAGGATATTAAATTTTGGCCTTAAACCCATCAACTGTTTCCGAAGAGACAGCTTCGGTTGTAAGGCCATTCCAAGTTGCAATTGTCCTGGGGAAAAAGGAATTCTTAAAACCGTCCGTGTAAGCGTTTGGACGGTGGTACTGGAATGGGTGGGACCTAGTTCTCCTGCTCCCTTCACCGACCTTGAGCACATGCTCCGCCGTACTAAATGCATATCTGGAATAATGCAATACCATGTGCCTAATCCTTTCATGTGCCGAAGAAACAATCTATATGTGACAAAATAGCATTCTTATATTTCGCATAAATAGTTTTCAGAGAAAATAAATACCTCAAACCTTGTGCCGATGTCAAATTTGTTACGATTTCGGTCCCCCTCCTGCAAAACCGGAAACTCCTCTCATGGATTGGCGTTCTGAACCGTGGTTTCGCATTAGAGCGATTGGTAGGCGTGTATTACATGCAGCAAGCATTGTTCTCACCTTTTCGCAGTAACAAAAATGGATGATTGAAATCACCTGTTCAGTGTTGTTAAATGAATATGCAGCAAAAGAAAATCGAAATATAAACTTTCTTATAAAGCAAAAGAAAATTACCCCATTCCACTTTTTTGTCATGTTAAATTTTCAATTATTCGGTGCCTAACCGCAAGCAAAATGGTTTTAAGAGTACTTTTGCAAAATAGCCCGCAGACAGAATAGTAGAGATATTCTATTTATTAAATGTCTGAAGCAAGCTTAAGTGTCCTTAGCAGAGGGTCTACACTAATTTTCTCTAAAGACGGCCCCATCTTGCTCTTTTTAAGGATAAATATCTTCTTGCAGGAAAAAAAAATAATCCGGATTTTCATTAAATATAACGTGTTTAAATATCTGATATTGAAATGTCGATCTCGGGTTTTCATTACCATATTCCTGTACACTGTGAAAAAGAATTAACCTACGCGGAAACGTTTCACAACCTGTCAGTCTTTGATCAGTTGCAAAATCGCTTCTGCGCAATATGCTATACAGCGAACTTTTCTGGAATTCTAAGCAGTGTTCCTTTATTTATTTCCATGGTAAGTGTACGATTTTTTGACAACAAAGCCTTCCAGCTGAAGCTAGAATGCAAGTGGGGGTATGCTAAGACTTATGAAAAAGCATAGGTATAAAATTAATGCAACGCAATTGTATATCAAAAGTATTAGAACATCAACACTAGGCATAAATTCGTTTGAAGAAAAAAACAACATTAGTTTTGCTTCTGAGAGATTGCAAGCAATTCTTCTGTTGCTGTTGCTCTTTGTAAGACTGAGCGTGTTTGTTATCGAAAGGGAGTTGCCCTGTTTCGTTGTGCTTCTCATTTCCATTATCGGTTTCGTTGGCGGTTTGTGCTTTATGATTGTGGTGTTTCCTGGCCTTCTTCATTTATACTTTCTATACACTCTCTATTCGCCAAATATGAATAAAGATTGCAAAATGACATTGACATAAAGGGGTTGGTACCGTCTTCTATATGCTGTCTACACGATGCGGTTTAGTTATAACGACCCACTCACTCCACTGTTATCAGTAGGCAGGTACCGTATTTATTCATTTATAACACGGAGGTTTTCCTTCCAAAACAATCCCGAAGATCTAGATTAGTCTTGTAAGACAGATCTAGGTAAAAGTAAAAAGTATGCAAAGACCAGGAACTGAAACAATCAAAATCCAAATCCAGCCCTCAAACCATAGTTGGAAACAACTATGATTACAAATAATCAAGATACAGAGAACATATGGCCAACCGAGTGAGCAGCTTGTTCCCAAAAGGTGGCCACTCAGCAACCCAAACCGAACCAAAAATAATAAGAACATACATAAGGTAAAACATCACAGAAACTCTGACACATAAAAACAGGCAACAGAGAACCACAATTTGGATTGTTTTGGAAAAGAAAACCATATTTTATCAACTGATTTACATATTGCCGTAATTTCGGAAGGGTACACTCCTGTCTTATTACCAAGTAAATACGGCACACTTTCCTTTCATTTACTTTAGATAAATACCCAACCCATCTGTTCATCAATTAACAGGTTCGACTGGGAGGATTAACTCTTATACAAAGCGATTGAGACGAACTCACTGGTGAAGCAGTATATGGAACAGCTCCAAAAGGCTCTCCAAACAATGGCGGGTAAACCTTTTTCAGCTTCTTGTCAGGGAGACCAAATTTTTCATAAGTGGTGTGCATCTGCTAGGTGGTACAAGGTAGTAGATGTAGAACCACCTTTTTTCTTACACGACTTCCATGTACACGTTCGGCGCAGACAAACTTTTTACAGCGTCTTGGTACTAGTAGACAGACCAAAATTCAAAATGCAGTTAGCTTCTGGTAGTTCTTACAAAGTTGAAGCTGTAGAATCTAAGTTTTTCTAACATGATTTCATTGGGAACGTTCAGTACAGTTACTTGGGTAAACCCGAGCAATACCCAAGTATTCCTTAGGCAACTTGAAGATATGTGTACATGTATATACATATTTTCAAGTAGCCCGATGATTACCTCGGCGGCGTTTTACGAAAGCGCAGATCGATAGATAAAAAGCGCGGATATTTTTACGAAACCGCGGAAAATTTACGATTAAAAGCGCGTTCCAAATGCACTGATTTTTAGCTCACCTGAGCCAGAGGCTCCGGGGGAGCTTATAGTATGGTCAGGCTCCGTCGTCCGTCGTCGTCCGTCCGTCCGTCCGTCCGTCCGTCCGTCAACATTTTCAAACGACTTCTCCTCTGAAACCACTGGGCCAATTGTAACCAAATTTCATATGTAGCCTCCTGGGACCTTAGGAACGAAAAGTTGTTCAAACGGTCCTGGTCACATGACCAACATGGCCGCCATGCCCATATATGGTAAAAACCTAAAAAAATCATCTTCTCCAGAACCAGTTGGCCGATGGCCTTGAAACTTGGTATGTAGCATCAGGTACGCAAGTACTACCAAGATTATTCAAATTATGACCTTAGGTTGACCTTGACCTTTTTTATGTTAAGGTCAAATTTTCTTCCTTGTGCTTTTCTATGGCAAAATGCTAGGACATAAGATATCTTGGAAACTGTTGAAAATTTTGGGCTAAAAATTGGTATCTACAGTCATCTTAATTAGTACATGAAGATTTACGAGTACAAGAGGTCAAGGTCATTCTTTGACCTTTGACCCAGAACTCTCATATTTTGACAATTCCAAACAATCTCCTCAAAGCCCCTGGGCCAATTGAAACCAAATTTCATATAGAGCCTCCAGGAGTTGAGGGAACAGAAATTTATTCATACGGTCCAGGTCACATGACCAATATGGCTGCCACGCCCATATATGGTAAAAACCTTTGAAAATCTTCTTCTCCAGAACCAATTGACCGATGGCCTTGAAACTTGGTTTGTAGCTTTGGGTACTTGAGTACTATCAAGGTTGTTCAAATTATGACCTTTGGTTGACCTTGATCTTTTATACGGCAAGGTCAAATATGGGAAAATGCTAGAACATAAGATTTCGTGGAAAGTTCTGAAGATTTATGCCTAAAAAATGGTATATACAGTTATCTTAATGAGTACATGAAGATTTGTGAGTACAAGAGGTCAAGGTCATTCTTTGACCTTTGATTCTGAACTCTCATATTTTGACAATATCAAACAATCTCCTCAAAAACAACTGGGCCAATTGTAACCAAATTTCATACAGAGCCTCCAGGGGTTTGAGGAAATGAAAATTAGTTCAAACGGTCCAGGTCACATGACCAACATGGCCGCCAGGCCCATATATGGTAAAAACCTTTAAAAATCTTCTCCAGAACCAATTGACCGATGGCCTTGAAGCAAGGTATGTAGCATTGGGATCTCCAGTACTATCAAGATTGTTTAAAATGATGACCTTGGGTTGACCTTGACAATTTTACGGCAAGGTCAAATGTGGGAAAATGCTAGAACATAAGATTTCATGGAAATTTTTGAAGATTTATGCCTAAAAATTGATATCTACAGTCATCTTAATGAGTACATGAAGATTTATGAGTACAAGAGATCAAGGTCATTCTTTGACTTTTGACCCAGAACTCTGTCATTTTGACAATATCAAACCATCTCCTCAAAAGCCCCTGGGCCAGTTTTGAAACCAAACTTCATATAGAGCCTCCAGGGGGTTTAGGGAAAGAAAATTTTTTCAAATGTCCAGGTCACATGACCAACATGTCCTCCATGCCCATATATGGTTAAAACCTTTAAAAATCTTTTTCACAAGAACCAGTTCACCGATGGCCTTAGAGTAACTTACCCTAGAGTACTGAGGCTGAATGGACTCGGGTGAGCTACAGGACCAATGGTCCTCTTGTTTATTTATCCATATTTACATAAACGATTATTTTTAATTTTACTGGGTGATGTTAGGAGTAGCCCCGCGTGATTATGATCCATGTCAATGGGCACCAGTGCTGTAATAGCACCAGCAGTTCTAAGGCGACCTGTACAGTTTCGTCTGCGCACCGCTAGGATATATCCCTGCATTTTAGCTCAACGTCGATTCAGAAATTATATCGTTCGCATAACAGGATTATCTTCCCTTCGTTTGTGTCCTAAATTTTAAAATCAATGGTTAAAAGTGCTACACAAAATACATCTAAATATGTTTTAAATGTCTGGTTCAGTTTGACTAAAATAACGGCTTTTCAATATCATTTTAAATAAAGATTTTCGTAGGGTGATTTTTTTAAACTTAAAGTTAAGGTTGTCCTTGAATTAAAGAACGCTTGTGAACCCGGGCCCAGATAATACAGGTAACTTATTTAATAAGCAATTATCAGAGTAATTATCGGCTAAACAACCTAAAGGCATCAGCGCATTTGAAACCATAATTTCTCGCTCGTTTTAAACGAGGTCAAGATATGATTGCCGCGCTTTTAATATACGCCCTACCTGGGGTATTTCACGAATTTACCAAAGAAATAATGCCGAACATGCCCATCCTTACTGACCTAGTAGCCAAAAGGAAAACCCATCTGTCTGATCATGCGGGAATTACTAAATAACCTATTATAACTGAAATGCATCGCCTGAAAAGGTGCTTTTAGCCATGTGCGTAATATAAACATAAAAAACCAGTCCGTCTGTTCAGCTGCGCAAACTGAGCAGATTCATCATCTTTTGCATATCAACAATACAGCTGATATTAACTGTTGTATTGCAACCGTAAATAAGGCTCCCAATTCTTCTTTGTAGTGTATTTTATATTTTCTGGTCTTTTGGGAACATCAAATCATTTTAAAGTCCAGCTGAAAATAGACCTACTTCAAACTACAAAGTATAGTCAAACCTGACTTAATGAGTCGCCCAAGAGTAACAAGAAACATCTTTTAAAAAAGATAATTGTCGAAGATGAAATTCGTTTTTAAACAACAACTTTTTAGTCATGTCAGGAAGGATCCACCGCTTCCTGGGTATTATCAGTACTTTTGTTAAGTAAATGTGTCTTGTTCAAGGACAAAACATGAATTCCCGAGTGAGGATTATCGTGATCAGCATTGGTCGAGTTCGATTACAACTATTGTCTGGCTATAGTCTGTCATGGAAGAAGCGGGTCACCTCGGCCTGCTTTCTGTAAGCCTGGGGTCTTCACGGCTCCTGGGTCAACTCGGCCGCCATTTAACTCGTCCGGGTCAATTCGGCCTGCTGTCATTTGCATCCTCGCCCCAACCTACGAAGATGGGCTGCGCCAGGAATGAACGGAAACACAATAAACGAATAGAGTTTGTTGGGTTGTTGATTTAATAAGAAGTCCTTCAAAATGGTGGACAAAACGTGAATTAATATAAAGGGCAACCCAATAATCCCTCAACGAATAACTGCAACTGCAGCTAGACTATGGTAACAGGACGTTCCGGGCCTACAATAATACAATGGCGCTGGGTTAGCCGGACCAAGGTGCAGGGCAATTATATCTTAATTGTTTCCATAGTGCCGGAGTTTTAAGATTGGGGTTCTTTACCCTGTGAGATTTTCTGTAGTATAGGGTCGAAATAAGAGCAAGGTTGTTACCATCAGCTAATCATCACAGGTCTCTGAAATGTAAAAATTCCGTTTCTGTAGGTGGGGGTTGTAGATGCAAATGACTGGAGCATAGATATATAACCATGCGGCATCATGGCCAAAACTAATGTTTTCCTTACTCATTTTCATACAAATTCGATATCCTAGTTTATTTGCCACAAGTAAGATTTAATGGCATGACTGAACTGCAAAAATACCGACACCTCACCAGGAGCACCAGTAACCGGGGGAACACTTATTTAAAAGTCTATTTCTTAGCTTTTTCTGCCTCATATTTTCATGATTTTCCCTGACTTCGTTTGGCCCAATTGCTAAGGGAGTGAATTCGTGAGTTTGTGAGTGAGTGAGCGTGTGTGCAATTGAGCGAATGAGTATCAAGATAAGCCTGCATCGAAATAATTCCTTATCTAGAAAATTTTATCGCCGATGCAATGAATTGGTTTCAAAACTCAATGTCAGGTTAAAATCACTTTCACATGAAGGCCTATCGGAACCAGAATTTTATGATGACTTAGTATACACTTTCGAAAAGATAAGGGGTATGTCTGATTTTTTGTTCAGCTTCGAAAAAGTAGTTTTTTGTTCTCATTGTATTTTGTTCAGTGCTAGCACTAACCATCAAAATCAGGAAGTCATATGACTTCCATGGTTTGTCATTTGGAAGTCATGCTGAAGGATAGACTTGGTTTCTCCCAGAATGTCCATATTTATATTGCTTCTTCCTGCATTAATGGGTGAAATACCATTATTACAACAAATTTAACTCATTATTTAAGTCAATATTCACTTTATAAATGGTAGGTTATGATAAAAATTGGAAGTCACTGACTTCCTGGCATTCAGTTTTAGAAGTCACAGACCCCCAGACTTCCACTAGTGGAAGCACTGTTTGTTTCTTTGTAATTTTAGTTAGAAATACATCAGTTGTTAAAGAAGACTGATTTCTGGCGCAGCAGATCGGAAGCGCGGTGCGGTTATGGCTTTCATACTAGACCTTTAATTACACGATTGGAAAACTCGAATGCGCCTGATCTACGGCTGCTCAAACGGGTCATAAAATTTGCAAATACACTTTTCGTCATTCGTTATTATTGAATAAAACACGTCTATCCGCAAATAACGGCGATTAAATTAAAAAAGGAAACGAAGCCATAATAAAGTTTATATTCATAAAACGTCTTTTAAAACTGTTTCTTTTCACAAATGGTAGATTGTGTTTATTATCCCCCATACAATAAAAAACCCGGATGCAGGTCATGCATGCTCTGATATGTCTACGACAAAAATGAAATGGCTGCTTAAGACAGGTGACCCCTAAATACAAGTTCATTTCCATTGTATTATGGTTCAAAACACCAGACAAGATGGCTGCAAAGGACAGGTGGCCCCTGTATGAAGGTGACCACATAAGCAGATTGACTGTACTAATTAGATGTACAAGGTACTGCTGATGATCAGAATTAATAAAAATCGGGTCTGTTGTTTTCATTTCTATGGTATGTTTCCGGCTTCAACAGAATTTATTTATGACCGCAGTTCTTTATTTGATGATATATGAGGAAGAGAGATATGGCCAATGCTATTACAACCGTTACATTTTCAATACTTGCCTTGATCTACTAACATGTTATAGCTCTGACAGAAGAATTTTGACAGCTGAAGAAAAATTTGGAGGAGACGAATGCTGATATCAGAGCTGAATTTGAAGCGCATAAAAAAGATTTGGATGAGATGAATGCTGAGTTCAGAGCTGAAACTGTTAACAGACTGAAAGCTATGGAGCAAACTGTCATGGATGCCATAGGTATGATAATACACTTGCTCATATGAATTTTAACCAGACACCCTCCACAAAACCAACAATTAAAGACACCGCGGAAAATTTATTTCATATGGCCTTTGGTATGGAATTTCATGATGTTTGTTCAATCTTTCTGACCAACTGAAACGCATGAACTCTGGGTCTTGCATCGAAAACATTAAACCGTTGGCAAGCATCTGGCTAAGATATCAATGTCTTTTCTCTGCAGAGGTCCACATTTTATCAATACTATATCATACTAATAATTAGAAAAAAGTCTCAATAGTCCTACGAATGGTAAAAACGTCTAACAACAAATTATTATGAAAAACGTTTAACATGCATTGTGATAAAATATTCGTTGATGTGTTGTTAATGAGTCATGTAACTGGAAAAAAGTAGGGATTTTTGTTTTTTTGAAATGACAATTACAAATGGCTCCACAAAATCAAATTTGCTTTTCTGGTTCTCCGTCAAGTGATTCAATACAAACAACAGCGGGATAATGAATGGGGTCCCATACCTGTGCATTGTATATTTACCATTTTATTAAAGTTCATGATATCGGAAGCTGGTCAGTTATAAATAAAATTTCTAGCCTGTCGTGTCAAAAGGTCGCCGATTCCATTCGAACCTCGTAAATGGGTAGCCCCGACTATTTCTGTAGCTAAACAACCGTCCGCCTTTCTCCGTAATATACCCGAATGCACTCGTCATTATCCGTCAGTTAAGTGCATGGTATAACTTGAGTAATAATGCCAAAAAATACACTGTCCGCTGTGGCGAAGTGGGTAAAGAAATAAGCACTACGTCGAGTATAAAATAAGTTTTGCATGGGCATACCGTTGGGTCAGTGTTTTTTTTTTTTTTCCAGCAGTAGGGGCGGTGGATGGGTATTTTTTCCCGATATAGCATATCGTGGGGAGATTTTTTAACTGTTTATGGGTCTCATTGGCATTGAGTAATTTATTCTATCGAGCTACTGTGTCGTTGCCCTGGTCGTATACTCAAATGATACATGAAGGTGTTCACATATCTGTTTTCATTTTTTGCGTTCCTCTTACATTTCGAACAAAGTTGGGATAACGCGTGGCGAATCTTCTACGAGAATTGAACCAAAAACTGTTGAACTCATATTATTGCTGGACGATTGCCTGTCATGTAGAATTAGGTACTCTTTCGTGCTGTTTTGTCTGGCAAAGTCATGCACAATCAATCTGTTTAAAAAGTCTCTTTTTGAAGACTCATGAACTTGCCTGTCCAACAGAGAAAGAGCGAAACATAACCTCAACGCCGCATGCAGACTGACCAGGATATTGCTGATTAGACCAAGGCAGAAAATTCAGCTCAAAATGTTGGTTGGTTGGTTTTTTGGGGGCTTTACGACTCGTTTGGACAGTATTTCAGTCTATATTGAGGTGTCTGCCAGAGACAGGGAGAAAGAAAAGAGATGTGATAGGCAAGAGAAAAATATCCAAACAAACCCCACCCGCACCTACTGCAAGTACAGTAGGCCCTTGCCCTACTATTATCCAAATTAGTTGGACGCTCCGGCAGGACCGCAACCAATCCCGCTGCTCAAAATGACAAAATTTATGCTTTTCCAAGGTCAGACAGAGATATGGTTTTGTCACAGTCGAGCGTTATTTTTGGAGTTGCACCTGATGCTAAAGCGTCCGTGTAGCATAGTTGTTAGCGCTCCCGACTGTGGATCATCGGGTTGAGTCCAGATGGCAGAAAGGCTCTGTTTAAAGCTACGGTGCTTTATTGCACATAGTCTGTCACAATCACCCTTGAATCGTCCTGGTATGACTAAAATATTGTTGAATAGACGTTAAGCCGCCACTTCATCCATTCATCATGTGAATTCTTGTTTTGATACAAGAAACCCCTTTGCAATGTATAAACCCTAGCTATTATGTGTAGTTTCACATAATTCGTAGTAAAACAAGAAGAGGGGAAATCGTTATTAGAAGTGGGGAACTTTGAAACGAAATGAAATTGACAAAAAAAAAATAAATAAAATAAATAAGTGAAAAAAGGCAAAAAAGGGGAGCGGGGGACGGGGGGGGAGGGGGGACGAAAAGAAAAGGGAAATACGGGATTTGAACCACTGACTCAAGCTATTTAGTCTAATAGTCTACAAACTGAACCTCTGGACCACATTGACATGTATCGAAATCGTATGAAATGTATATATATAAAAGTGTTCTGACTGATACGGAAAGAGCCGACTTTTTCCGTGACAAGCTGCTCAACCTATTTCAAGGTTTGGTCCAAAATTAAAAGTGCATTGCCACGACAGTAAACAAAATTTGATCTGTAAGTTGCCAAAAAATGACCTTTATCGTTTTTTAGAAGCTTTTAATGTGAAACCCAAGGATGTTTTATTTGTTTGAAGTTGGCTAGTCACGGTCATTTGCAATGGCATAACTGTAGGGGGAACTTTGCAGCGATACCTAACGGTAAAATAGTTCATGAATTGGTACACCGATAGAGCAACGGGGCCTTTAATCAAAATCTATTTGAACGTGTTGAGAGAAAAGTGTCGTAGAACTGCTACTGTCTGGTGTACCAGAGCTTAGCTGTCCTTATTTAAAGAAACAGTAATAATCTTTTCATTGTTATTTTATAGCTCTTCATTTGATTATATAATCTACCTAATTTTTTTTTCAAATCTATTTTTGTACTATAAGTCACTTGACAATGGGGTTTAAATCCAAAGAATTCAATATTGCTGCTTCACACTGCATCAAAACCATATTTTATTAAATTTATTTACTAGGAATTTTCAGCAGGGAAAACTGATATTGTTAAAAATGCGCATATCTGTCTTTTAAGCATTCCAAAAAGATTCATATAGCCGTTTATTTTAGTTAACTGTCCACGTTTGAATAGCAATATTCCTTCGGCACCTGCATACAGAGTTTATGTTTCTCAATTCGCTATGGTACAGCCGGTTTCAACAATCAAGACAGATGATAGAGGGAAGCTCCTCATCAGTAAATTGGTTACACAGGGGTATCGTAGAGAGAAACTTCTGTGGATTCTTAAAACTTTCTATGAGTGACACCATGATCTCGTTGATGCCTACAATGTGGCACTAACTTAACTTATTTCTGACCGGATGGCCACGGCCGAAACATAGTATGGCTGTCAGTCACCGGACTTCCATTTTCAGTGATTTGTTCATCAGATACATGAACATGACGGAAGTATTATAATATCAGGTAATGCATACATGTATTACTCGCGAGCTCCTGATCACACTTCCTGGTGTCACACTGTCTCGAAACTGACACCCGATGTCCATACGAATATGAAATTTTGAATTTCGCGCGAAGTTGGCCTCGAAATTGGTCAACAGCCAATCAACAACCGAAGAAAGTACGATGCCTACAAAAGGTCATGCGATGGCACTCGAACCACACATGAAAGCTATGCGAAGGCTATACAAAGATGTGTATTTTTATTAAGAAGTTTACCCGAAGTACACACGATTGTCACATGATGGTTACACGACGTCGGGTTGAGAGTTCGATGCATACGAACTAAGTTACGAAAGCGTCACATGACCTCCCGATGGTATAAGCAAATCATGTGGCAAGCCCTTTTACTATTTATTCTGTTATATAGGTATCTAATATGCTACGTATCTTATTTCCTAATTTAGATATTTTATAAACTATATAAACAATTTAATATGACATATAAGATATCTAATATTGAACATCAGATATCTAATATATTACACAGGATATCTTATTTAATTTGATATATTATACATTGTAAATGTTAAATTAGATATCTACTATATCATAATAGATATCTAATCTGAAATATTATCTATTTTTATGTACTTTAAAAGATACCTGATAAAATATTTAAGATATCTTTTTTGCAACTAAATGAGATCTCTTATTTAACTGATAAACTAAATAGGATTATCATGAATGTTAAATTATATTATCTTATATAGAATATAAGATATCCTTTATTGTATATCGGATAATTAATATAGTATTTCAGATATCTACATTAATTGAGACATCTTATATATTGTAATAGGTATCTTATTTAACAAATCAGATATTTTCTAAATTAAATAGAACATCTTATATACCGTATCAGATATCTGCTCTTTTTGAGAAATAAGATATCGTTTTTGCCATATCAGATATCTTATATCGTTTATTAGATATTTAATATATGAAATATCTAAAACAATACATTAGATATCTGATACATAAAATAATCTGTCGACAACGTAGGTTGGAATATTGGTATAATCCCAGTTACGATTATAAACCTAAACATTGATCAGTTATATATCAACTTCTACATATTCTAATAATTTAAAAGTCATAAAAATTAACGCGTATGGGACCCCGTTTTTCTACATATGCCCCTGGACAATTTGACTGAGTCACTTCATGACCAGTAGTGTGATATCATGTTCTCTAGCAAAACTCTTGCAAACCTAAGTTTTCAGATTGAAATTAATGGAGTTTAATTTCCCCGAATGATAAAAAATTCATAACTCGTAACATTATCATTAGTTATGCCTTCTTTTTATTGTGTATACCACATAACAGTCAACACAGAATCCACATATATGCCTTTGGACAATTTGACTGAGTCACTACATGACCAGTAGTGTGATATCATGTTCTCTAGCAGAACTCTTGCAAACCTACGTTTTCAAATTGAAATTAACGGAGTCTAATTTCCCCGAATGATCAGAAAATATATAACTCGTAGTTATCCCTTAGAACACGCAACACAGAATCCACACTGAATCAACGTTGATCCAACGTCATGACATTGAATCAACGTTGAATCAGTGTTGATTAAACGTTATGTGCCTGCTTGGATTGGTCATTTTGCTTTCCTTACAGGGGAGGCACGCACACCATTAGTTAGTTTCAACGCCAGAAATGTAGTTGACAGGTCGCCAGACGAAGATCAAATAATGGTTTACAAAACAGTGTTGCAGAATATTGGTGATGCGTATGATAGTATCACTGGTATCTTCACTGCACCGCTCGCCGGCACGTTCTTGTTTACCATTAACATTTGTACATACAATGGCAAGTGGAGTCAGCCACAACTAGTAGTTGATTCACGTGAGAACATCATTCTTACCTTCAGGCATTTAAACTCTGACCATGCTGATTCTTCCTCTGGCAGTGTCAGCCACTACCTGACTAAAGGACAAAGAGTATGGGTTCAGTCAGATTACAGCGCTGGATCAACAAATACCCTGACTTACGACGATAATGAGTGTTGGAACCAGTTTTCTGGAACCCTGGTGAATCATTAGGTTACCAGGCAAATGTTGCAGCTCACATGCTAATGCTTATTCTAATTTCTTATTCATAAAGAAAGATAGATGAGCTGGGAAGACAACTCTATAGCGTACCCAATTTACAAATAGTTTGATGTATCATGTTACTGATGTACACATTTTATGTCACCACTTACCACATACCGTAATTCTTCTGTTATAAAACGGGGAGTAGGGTCCCTTTTAAATCAATGCCAAAACCAAAAATCTAGATCTAGATATTTTGGATTGGTTAGAAGGGAAAATCCCATCTCATAGCTGAATATTATTAGATTGATTTAGATTGTTTGGGTCAATCTAGAGGTAAAAAAAACACCGTTTTATAGCCAAATAAAAACAGAGCACATATAGTATTTGGTTAGTATTCCGTTGTTTTATCCGTCAGTTATTCTTAGTTTGGTGGGACAGATTTTAGACCTCTTGTTTCACATGGTTTCTGAGCTACAGCATGTAAACAAGAAGCATTAGAATAGTGACAAAGGCGGATATCTGGTCAACAAAATTTGAGAGTTGTCATTCTTACCCGCCACACTCTGTATTCACATATCCTGTAATTCTGACTAGTATCATAAAAGCACTAACGAATATAACGGAGCATCTGGATGGATAACATCAAACATTTGCGGCAGTATGTCCTGTGATATTTTGTCGGAAACAAGACCACAGCTGCAGCTCACATGTTATATGAAATGCCATTTCAAAAGCCTTCGTTGTAAAAAGTTAAATGAACTGGGAAGATAATTCTACGGTTAGTTTGCCAAATTTACAAATGGCTTTATGCGTCGTGTTATTGACATGCATGTGTTATGTCACCACTAACTACCTACCATACACTGTTTTCTTCGGAATTAAGACGCGGTTTTCCCTTTAAAATAATCCCAAAAATCTAACTCCGTCTTATGAAACGGATCTAGATTTTGGTATATAGATTTTTGGGATTATTTTGGAAGTGAAAACCCAGAATGATTAAGATTTTTTATTGTTTTTATTTTTGTGAGTGAGAACCCCCTTTCTTATAGCTGAATTTTATAAGAATGATTTAGCTTTCACAGGTTATTCTAGAAAAACACCGTTTAATCGCCAGTTAAATATGGTACACATAAAGTTTTTGGTAAAATGCTTTTTATCATCCGTCAGTTATTCCCAGTTTGGTGGAGCAATGTTCGTCTCATATCCATGAGGTTTTAGACTACTTGTATCAAAAGCATTTCAAATTATCCCTGAGTTACTGAAAGCGCTTGTTTTGGGTGCAAAGACTCTGAAAGATTGAAGTGTGAAAAAGTGCATTAGAATGGGGACAACAATTTTGAAAATTGTCGTTTGGGGAACTGCCCAAATGACAATCTTCAGTACAATTATCCTCTAAATGGTTTCAAGAACAAATATAGAATACAGATCAGAGGACCTGGGGTGTTTTGTGTGTTCGTGTTGGGAGAGGAGGGGGGGGGGCGTTGCGGTTATAATTCGAAAAACTTAATAAAGAAATGTGCGTCTTACGACGCAAACAAAGAAATCTCTGGATACTGTTGCGACCTTGTGGGGCTTCTTTCTTTCATCTTGCAAGGTTTGGATAAATGTAGGATGTGTTGACAGTTAAATTTGAGAAAAAAACGTAAAACAAGATTTTGCTGCTGTTTTCAGTTAGGGTAGCTGAGGGAAGTGTATTCGGTTGTGTTTCAGTTCTCGTAACGACGTTCCCAAAGTGGTTTAGCGGTACGTAACCATAGTTGCACACACCTGGCGCCGAGAGTCCGTCCATTTTAGGGAATTCCTTGTGATTGCCTTTCTTTCTATACAGAAAGATTCTGCATCTTGTGTAAATATAAGGACATCGTGGAATTTATTTCCTCATTTGGAGCTCTACTTTATAGGAAAGTCTGCATATTGCAAACTTGTGTTTATCGAGAGATTTGGCGAATATTTCTCGATTTTTTGTTTTTGCTGGAAAGTGTTAATTTACTAGCACCATAGTAGCAATTTTATTAATAGAATACATCTTTTCGCATGCCTCGACTCCTGTATAAATAAGCGTCTCTCTGTACGGAAGATAACACAGATTGTATGTGCAATTCTAGACGAAAAAAATATTCATCATGTTTTTTTTTTTTCATTAATGTATTGTAAGTTTGGACTGGACTTTTGCGAAGGCAGATGTTAAATAATTCAAATGTACAGGAAGTTAGTTATAAAGTATGCACTCACTCATGCAATCACAAACAAACAAGTAAAACAAATCTGTTACAAGAAGAGCACAATTTGTAACCATCGGAAAACATTCAACTTGTCTGTATATCTTTGTACCCAGTCTACTGTAAATATTTTCTACAGTAGAAGAAACGTTAGAGCCTCACAAAGCTTTTGGTAAGAAACGTAGTTGAGCCGTGACACGAGAAAACCAACAAAGTGGCATGTGCGCCCAGCGAAGACTCAAATCAGTTGGGTATCTACCGAGTGAGACCACAGTATTCGCTGTCTGCATGAAGCTAGCTTAGACCCTTAGCTTCCCTGAAAGTGCAAGGCAAAGACTCTGGTCAGACTCAGAAAAGGCCCGGGCTAATCTGAGTCTTCGCTGGGCGCACATATCACTTTGTTGTTTTGTAGTGTCGCGGCTCATATACCTTTTATGTTTGCAGATGTAAAGAAAACATTTATATCACTAACTTTAGTTCATATGAGGGTGTAGTTTTCCGTCAAAGTTTATTTTTTATGATGAATCACGGTAGATTCTTTACGTTGTCCTTTTATATGATACGTGCTTGTATGTAAACATATATGAAGAAAAAATACTAGTTCTTATTTGTCTGTGTAGACTCACATCAGAGGATATCTAATCCGGAAGTCCCTCAGCTATCGTGGCTATAATATCGTAACCCATTGCTGTGTTTTGCTCTTCGATCCAATTTTCTTTTAGCTAACTGACTGAAGGTAGAGTGTGCTTTTTCATCATCTCGCCACATGTACTGGCCGGTCGTGTTCATAGCATAATTGTATCAGAATTTCCAGTTAGCGAAAATATTGTGAGTTTGCCTTCCAGGATCAGATGCGTTGCATTAATTATATACCAGAGCAGGTTTGTCGTAAGTCAAAGCACACCCCTGTTGTATTTAGTTCTTCTGGAAAAAACTGCTGTAAACAAGCATTATCAGTATTCACTAGATTAAATTAAAGAAACTATGCTGGTGCGGTCCAGTATGAATGTTGTGCGAAAGCTCATTTAAATATATCCAGTATTGTTGTATTTACATAGAAGCCACATTTATTCTCGCAAATGGATCATATACATACATGAAGAATATATATGAGCAGCGACACGACAAAATCAACAAAGTGGCATCGGCCCAGTCTGATCAGGTTCTTCGCTGACCTCATTGAGCTAGCTGAGACAAACAGCTACCTTTTAAGCGCACGGTAAAGATTACGTATAGCCTGGGCAGATGCCTATGTTGATCTGAGCCTTCGTTTGGCGCACATGCCACTTTGTTTGTTTGTCGTGTTGCGGCTCATATTGCAAAGTGTAGGTTTGAGCTATGTTTGGACAAATGATCATGTTAACAATGTTAGTTGGCAATGCGATGAAGTTACATTGTAGTTCTTACAAAAATGGTATTCTGATATAGATATAAGAACAAAATGTGTTAATTACAGAATGTTCAAAACAAGGTTTATCATGGACAAAAAGCGTAACTGAACTCTAGCCAAAATTTAAAATTCCACTAGACTAAATAAGGTTTAGAACCACTTATAACAGATTACCCATTGGGAAACAGGTACATGAAAAAAAATATTGAGCGATCCAGAAGAGTTTGTACATTTTGTAATTGATATTTTCGGTGACGAAATTCACAATTTGTTTGAGTATGATTTTTTCAAAGAGGAGAGGAAATTATACTTACCAAAATTTTATTTAGGCATGTTAATATTCTTAAGATTCAGAAATTAATGTCAACAGTAACCATTTAGTTACTTTAAAGGCTAGTATGTTTATCTCTGAAATACTTAAAAAGATTTAGTCCCCTGTTAAGCTGCGTGTGCACCTTGTAGTATATATGATGTATCATTAGGTAAAGGACCTCTGACAGTTTCAATGCAAATTTCAAATTCCTGCAGCTTCCATAGAAAGCCAATGTTAAAATTTTTTGCTTTTACAGGTTGACTTGTGTATTATTATGAGGTTTTGAAACTCATTTTGTAAAGAAAATATTACGTCTGCACTATCTCTGATTTCTCAAGAGGGGTAGTGAAGTTTTCGGTCGTCCAAAATACATATTGTTTTCGATTTTGAATATTTACTGAATTTTACTTGGTTAAATATGCTTAAAATAAAGTAAGCATAGTAGCTGCTCATAGTATGCAATAGTATGTGAATAAAACGTATATAAGCCTTATTTTCAGACACAGAGAATCTAATTACCCCACCCACTTTTCAGTTTTTCAGCTGTAGACTATCATCCTCCCCCCCACTCACATATGATGTGTATATTGACAGTATGCATGTGCACGCAAAGTGGCTGGCTGAGGCACGGGGGGGGTACCTTAATGAAACTATTCCTATTTTCTATTCATTTAATTATAAAACCTTGCTTTTCATCAAAAATCCGAGTCTTTGCGCTTGGTAATCGAAAAAGTGTTTTTGTGCTAACTACAGGGTGTTCAGAGCAACACATTTCAATAGAAATTTTAAAGTATACCGAAAGTTCATTTTTTACCAAATCTATAGGGCCTTCATTACAACGGTCAGAGGCTCTTTAGTATGCATTGGTTCATATGTTGCTTGTGAGCGAAATAAAGTTACGTTCAGTTCTGTTCTGAAATTAATTGATCGAATAGATGAAATCTTAACAAGAAACTAACATTCTATACTGTCGATGCTTTTCCCCTGAGGGACATCACAGTAGAAATTAGAAAAAGGGCCTATCGAAAGACCTATAGATAATAAATCGTTTAAAACAACATGTTAGTAGAAGAAAATATTTGGTCTTGAAAACAGAATATCAAACAATTGTTTTTGTTTGTATAGCCTAGTCCTACTATTTGTGCTGATTACAATATTAAGCATTTATAGAATACCGTATTTATGGAGTTCCAAGTAGAAGCTAAGACGAAGAAGCTTCTAGTTCAGGGATTTTAATATGTTCTATTATATGTGCCCTGATGGTCAAAAGGCATCAGGAGGAACTGCAATTCTAGTCAAAGTTAAATTCAACACAACAGGCAATTGCTCTCACTGTTACACTTTATCTAAATAAATCATAATATGTTCTATCCTTCGACTGCTATTCTTTCCATGTTCAGTCCAATTAACCAGTTACTACAACCTGTTGGTGATAGTCGGTAACTTTTATGGTTTCAGTAATGTTTAAGGTTCTCTGTATTCAAATGATGGAGGATAAATTATAGAAAACTTGCTGAAAATAATTTATATACACCTCATGTAAAAATCCCACATATCGTCACCTTTTTTGTTACAGATTTAACTATTTGTATCCAAAGATATATTTGGACTTTGGTTGGGCACTTTGTGATGACACATGGATGTTAATACCATTTTCCAGAAAAAAATGAAGAAAAACGAAGCGAAACGAAACAACAGAACCCTCTAACGAGGAAGCTTATTCGAGATGAACTTTAAAGAAGAGCAGTCGCCTGACAGCATAGCTCGCCTGAATAGGTGCTTGCCCATCACACAGTCGCTATGAACGTTTGGCTTGCACAGCATAAAACTTCAGGCAAGCATGTTTTGGTATTGTCAACATATTTATAAACAAAATCTATCTCAGAATTGAGTCTTAAAATAAAACTAAAATAAAAAAAGATAGCACAAAATTTCAATGTCTATGACCTTGAGCTCAAGGTACTGAGGGCTTTATCGAAACCCTAGACCATTATCTAACATCAGCCTAAGTATTTGTATCAACTGAAACCATCGTGGCGCTGTAAAATTGTGTCTTTATGAGACTTAAACCAAGATCTTTAAGACAAAATTCTTAGCTGGTGACCTTGACTTCAAGGTCATCCAGTCGGGTTCTTAAAGTATTTTGTAAAAACCTAAGCCAGTATCTAACATCAGTTCAAATCTATGCCAGGCATTATGAATCAGTATGCAATAAGAAAACATTCACAAAACCAAAATTTCCTGAGTCCATGTCTTTGACATCAAGGTCACAGAATGGGGAGATGGTGGTACCTTGTAAAACTTTGGACCAATATCTAACTACAGTGCAAGTATCAAAAGAATCCATCCATGGATTAAGGAGATATAGGTCTTTATCTTTAAAAAAAAGATAATCGGCTTAGATTAAATAGAAGTGTGTATTGTAATATGTATGCGTCAGGTACATGCAAGATATCGAATGTGCTGATCAGATTGTACGGATGTGCATGTTGCATATTTGTTGTTGGTGTCGGAAATGCTGTTAAATTTTTAGTGGGATCTGTCGGTGTTGTACATAACAGGACGACTGACTGGTTGGCTGACCGCCCCACATATAACGTGTCCCAGTTCCAACACAACATCAACAAATGAGCCAGCAACAATTACTTAATTTCGTCTTCGATTTCTGTGTCAAGTTATTTTTGTTGGTTTCCTATTTTACATAAGCGATATAACAGGCGAAATATTCTTTGGCAAAAAGCGATTTCGTCTAGATTCATCACGAAACGGGTTATAGGCCAACAGTCAAATGAAACTGAAAGTAGAAAGAGAAAGCAAAAGTAGGCTACTTACACCAAAGTCCCGTTGTATTTGTATTGACCAATGAAATGCTTAAAATGTAGATCAATAGTAAGGTTATACGGCTAAAGCCGAAAAATACTTGAACCAAAACATCCAATCTAGACGCCGACGCGGACGCTGACACAGACATCAGTGTGACAACAATAGCTCTTTCATTCAGGCGAGCTAAAAAGGGAAATTGGGAAACCTTCACTAAATAATGTCAAGAACACTATAGTATGTCTGCTATCATTTTACCATTACATAAAATTTCGGAACAATGTATTCCGAAGCCCCAGACGAGTTCAAAAATACATAATCCATAGTTTAAGAATGATTGCAATAAACAAACACAAATCTGCTTTACTAAAAGTTAAAGATAATCCGTCCCGTGCAAAGCATCTGTATTCATAATTAACACGTGCCAAGAGCGAATAATTCCTCTCACAAATTTTCCTGCACGTGCTAAGAACTATCAAAGAAAAAATTCTTGGTAACAGTGTTTCCAAACTGATTCTTAAAACTACTCAAGGACCTATGAAATAGATCTAGGATATTATTAGTTTAAAAAAATGTATTCACATTAATGGTCTGATGTGGAAAATTGTTGTGGAAAAGTGTTTCTCAACTAAAAAAATTTTTTAACGCATTAGGTGATTTCTTTAAGGAAAAAAGAACATCCACTTCAAATTACAGTCAACAGTTCCAATAATTAAAATCTGAAAAGGAAAAAAAGAAAGGGCCACAACGAACATTTAGTCCTTAAATGACGAGAACTAAACCATAATTTTCCTTTCAAACAGTTGGAACTGAAAGAATTTCTTCAAAAATTTAAAAATATAGCCGTAGGTCCGGATGACGTTTATTATAAAATTCTTTACTACTTACCACCTGATGCACTGAAAACCTTATTAAATGAATTTTAGCACACTGGAAAATTTCCAACAGACTAAAATTTCATAATTCATTATTCCTATTCCAAAACCAAGACCGGATGGAAGCAACAAACTATCGATCAATAGCGCCAAGTATGATCAGGAAGTAATACAAGCAGATCCAAAACCCTGCCCTCAAAAACCAAAAGGGAAAGAAGTGCATATGATACATAAATTAATAAAGTTCATAAAATTTACGCACGGTAGACCAAATGAATAGCTCTTTCCCAGACAGGTGGTCATTCAGCTACCCCAAATGAAAACACTTCTCACACAACAAGTGTACGAAAGCACCGAGTCGGACATGTACAACCAGAACAGTAACAGTTAACATTTTCGAATCTAAATTTCTAAACAAAACAGACAGATGACAGTGCAACCATACTGGTGACTGTATTGCTAGAAGACAACAGACAAGCGGACATAAGAACAATTGCAATGAAAAGTAACTAGATATATGCGTGACATAAAGAACAGAAAGAGTAACGATAGGCTTGCTTGTTTCCTGGAGTTTTGATTTGCAGAAATCGAGATAGCTTTCATAAGCATCACAGACCTACTAGTCATTTAGGAACTTAGACACTGTTATGCGTAATACATCGTGAAAAAGAAACTTGTCGTAGCATTGTCCTTAGGCCTTGAGAAAGCATGTGACACGACGTGGAAATTTGGCATGCCCTAAACACTCAATGAGCCGCGACACGAGAAAGCCAACAGAGTGGTTGTACGCCCAGTGCAGACTCAGATCAGTCTGGGCATCTGCCCAGTCCGATAAGACTCTCTGTTTTGCGCTTTAAAGGGTAGCTAAGAGCCAAAGCTACATCCATGCGGACAGCGAAGACTCTGATCAAACTGGGCGGA
Source organism: Ctena decussata (assembly GCA_963989385.1). Taxonomy (NCBI): domain Eukaryota; kingdom Metazoa; phylum Mollusca; class Bivalvia; order Lucinida; family Lucinidae; genus Ctena; species Ctena decussata. The sequence continues at coordinate 21,200 of CAXDIV010000106.1, read as the reverse complement.
TGCACAGGCTAATTCGAGTCTACGCTGGGTGCACAACCACTTTGTTGGTTTTCATATGCCCTAAACACTAAATAAAAAAGATAAACAGCAAAAACGGCACACCAAGCAAAATGAGACAGACAAGCTTTTCCTCAGCAGATGGCTCGAGGGTAGTATACTAAATGATACACAAAGAAAAGGATGGATGGATGGCATTTTTGTTTGTCTATTTTGTATAAACACTGTTAAATAATACACATGCAAACATATTCGTACAACATTGTCATAAGAACATATAGTTATGAATACCATTTAACAGCGAATATCATTCCTTTGTTCCTGAACTATTTGACGGAAAAGATGGATGGATGGATGGCTTGCGAGTTTACGTCCTTTTCAACAGTATTTCAGTCATATCAGGACGATGGGCTTGTGATAATGAAAGGCTGTGTGCAATGGAACCCCGTTTACGATGGAAAGAACTCCGCCTCCAGCGGGGCTCGAACCCGCGACCGCTAGATCAGTAGGCCAGCGCTTGACCCACTGAGCTACCGGGGCTCCTTTGACGGAAAAGAGAAGAGAGGTGAGCAGGCAAAGAGCCTGAGGGTAAATAAAATAGTATGTGCAGGTTTGTTTGTGTAAATTTGTGTTTTAAATTTTTACATAACAATTTTAAATAAACAGCTTGAAGTTTGTCATGTACAATATATCTCAGAAAAAATAACCGAAAGGTCCTATACAAGAGAACAGGGGCCGTATTCATAAAACGACTTAAGTGGTTGCTATGCTGTTGCTTAGGCTAAATTTCTTTGAAGGAGATTCCCTACAACTATGCAATTTGCTCTGGAGGAACAGTCTTACAAAGACTGTTCCTCCAGACCAAATTTCATAGTAGTAGGGAATCTCCTTTATAGATATTTAGCCTTAGCAACCGCATAGCAACGACTTAAGTGGCTTTATGAATACGGCCCCAGAAGCTCTGCATGTAGCTGAATATCCATGCATAACTTCTGTTCTGAAGTATGTAATTCGCTCTGGAGAAGGCCGGCGTGAAAACAAATGTTTCAGTTGTTAATGAGAATCAAAACCCATCAGGGACAGCGAAATTCACTCAAGATCACTATTTGGAATATACAGAGGTGACCATTTCTTAAAAACAAATACAGAACCTATTATTAATGAGGAAATTTTTCTCTCACTTAGCATTTTTTTCTTTTTTAATAAATGATACACAACAAAAGGATGGATGGGTGATATAAGATGTCCAAAATTTAAAAATAAACTATTCAATAGTTTTATAGCACATGTATACGTTTATTAATGCCGTGACGTGGAAATGGACAGGATACAAAGATGCTTTAAGGGACGTCGCACACAGAAAGCGCCTAAATATCAACTAAACGCAAAAATTAAATGGAAAAAGTAGGTACATTCTTAGTCTCATCGCTGCAAACACTTTCAAGTAGTCATGGGGGCAAAGGCCATATTTAAATCCTATAAAACTATTATTGCTACTTTCATTTCACAGATAAATAAGCTCTGGAAAAATTATCTCTCGAAAAGAAGGAGCATTAGACTTTTGATAAGTTTGAATTGGACCAAGTTCTTTCAATTCACCACAGAGTTACGGGTCCTTTGAAATTTGCACGGACTTCCAATGAGAAATAGCTTAAGGCCTATGATGAATGAACATTAATTTTATGTTGATTCAGCTCTGTTTACCAAGTGGATGAGTTTTCATAAGTTTGATAACTTTCACACATTTTAGCGCATGCTGCATCCACCCTGGGTCAGCTCTAACAAACCTAGGTCACAATGACTTACCTTCATGAAATTCGAAACCATGAAAGTATTTTTGTACGAGGGTTATCCAATAAAGAGTGGGACTTTCTTAATAATTTGTGACTCTTTATTCTTTTCATATCGAAAATATGACCACTGCGTGGCAAATCTTATAGCGCATACAACAAAGTATCCCAAATTTTTTCTGCCTTTTGATTTCTTGTTGCCTAGCAACGGCAGAAGGCAAGGGAAAAGCTCCTGGCCATGTTTGTAAAAATGGATGCCATGGTTTCTGGAACCCTCCTATTTAGCTAAAAATTATATTGATTTATACCATACTATGATTTGATCATACTTTGAGAAACTAATTCTCTTTGGACTGAAATTCTAGAAAAAGCTAGGAATTTAGTCTAAAAATTGAAATAAAATCGCAAAATTGGAGCATTTTAATTGGGGGTAGGCGTGAGACAGGTGTAATAAATTAAAAGTAAAGTTATATAATGGCTAGCAATTAACTCTAAACGGTAAGGTATACCATATAAATTGCAATGCACATATTGAAGAAACATACGGTTGATGTGCTTTGTGCTGCTTAGCGACAGAAAATCGTGCATACTACTTAAGGTCATATTTCCTGGAATAGACTGGTTGCTAGGCAACCATTCGTCAATGGGCTAATCTACTGACCAGTTGGTATAAGCAAAATTCAAACGTAATGCAACCAAATATAGAAGATGTCAAAATACGTTTGGATACCATTATTTGGACAAATGCCAGACCTTATTTTCTGTCTTTGTGGTTGAATTATGAAGCCAATCCAGGCCATTGACTTATCTGGTGCCTTACATTTGGAACCATAGTCGAAAAAGTTGTTGGCAAAATTTGATAAAAACATATACTACAGGGAGGTGAGATATTGGTCTTGCAAATGAAGGTAAGATTTTCAAGTAGCAGGGTAGGGTTCGTTAAATATCAAAGAAGTCCCACTCTTTATTGAATGACCCTCGTAGTCAGTCCTGTATCTCGGCTTTCACAAGTCGGACACTTATACACTTCACCAGTGCATGTTTCAAACCACTCCAGGTCACAACTTACAGACCTAGGACACAATTACATACTGTCAGGCAATTTGACACTATGTAACTATTTTCAAGGTCAGCCCTGTATTTCAGCTTCTATAAACTGCGGCCTTTCAAACTTTATCAGTGCAGGCTCCAAGCTACTCCCGATCACCTCCAACAAATCGAGGGCACAGTGATTTGAACGAAATACGAGACCATATCAGCATTTTCGAGGACAACCGTATATCTCAGCTTCCACACTTGTAGTCCTTCACACGTCATCGGTGCCTGAAATTCAACCTGCAATTTGCATTTGTGAACAAAGTTGCTCACAGGCGGAATCGCAGACTGGTTTGCCTATTCCCAAAAACCTAAAATAACATCTTTTGCGATTTACTATATATCTGTTTCAGACAGATTTAATGGGCAGTATACGTGTGTGAATATTTCAATTCTCGTAACGACCGTACCCCCCGCATCTCAGTAGAATGTATCCATAGCCGCAGTAACGGGGTGCCGTTCGTACGTCCATTGTTGTTTATTGTTTGTCTGTGGGAAGGATACTTTGGGATGGTTTGGTTTTATTTTGACTCAAACTTTCGAAAATATGGGTTTCTGTAATCTACATCAAGCTTCCCAGAAGTCAGTGTCTGATCTTAGATAAAAACTTCCTGAAGCATTCTCATCATTCTAAGAAGTCTGACAGTGTGCAAAAAATTGAACCGCGACACGAGAAAACCAATAAAGCGGTTGAGCGCCCAGCACAGACTCAGATCAGCCTGGGCATCCACCCAGTCTGATCAGACTCCTCGCTGAGAGCTTCAAGGGTAACTAAGGGTCTAAGCTAGCTCCATGCGGGTAGCAAAGACTCTAATCTGACTGGGCGGATGCCCAGGCTGATCTGAGTCTGCGCGCTGGGCGCACAGCAAATTTGTTGGTTTTGTCGTGTTGCGGCTCAATTTTTGTATAGATAACCAGAATCAGGAATTCTGTAGAATTTCGCATCATCTAAGGCATTCGTAATGTAAAAAAACACGTGGCAGCTTCTTGATTTATGATAAAACATCAAGGATTTTTTACAGTGCCATTTCCAAGAAATGCTTTTAATTAGATGAAGACAAGATATGATGTGCATTTAGGTGTATCAGTACACCTCGCAGTTTTCCCGCCATTTTCACAAAGGGAAGAAACCCATCGGACGTTATGTTTGCTTCCCTCGATTATGTTGCCCTTTCGTAAATTAGGTCCACCCTTTGAGGAAACAATTTGCTCCTAGGGAGCAAATACAACTTTTACAGAGTTGACTCCCATTGAGATAAGAGGTTAAAAGAAAATGGCAGAGTTGCTTCCCCTGAAAGTGTGGTTATTCATCTAAAAAGTAACAACTCGTAAGTCTGCTGCGCAGTTGATAAATGCTTTATATTTTGCCAAGAAAACAGTCTTTGCGTAGAAGTTTAGCAGTAAACATAGTCTTAAGAAATCAGTCTCGGAGTTGAGGTTTGGCATTAAAGATGGGAGTATTCAAAATTGCAATTTTAGCGGTAATAATGTCATGTGGCACAATATATGGCAGCCCTGTAGAACCGAGATGTTTTTCTAAGTAAGTATTTGTTTAACTTCATTATTCATTATTGTTATTATTATTATTATTATTATTATTATCATTTCATTATCATTTTTATTAATAGTATTATTATTATTATTATTCATTATTTTGATTATTATTATTATTATTATTATTATTGGTGTTATTATTTTAATTATATTTTATAATCATTTTAAAGATAGTCTAGGGTCAAGTCAGGCAAATTCGGACAGCTGGTTAATTCGGACAGTGACATTGTGTCCTCTATATGTCAGTTGTTTGAAATGAAATCAGAATTAACTGGGCAAAACTGTAAAAGTGTCAATGAGAAGGCTCAATATCAGCCGTCTCATCTGGATTTTTTAATGTTTTTAATGGTATGTCCGAATTTACCAGCTGTCCGAAGTTACCCGACTCGACCCTATCACAGTTTTGATTATTTTAATGCTGTCATGATGTGTCTTTTCAAAGAAAGTTGTGCTGTGCGGTAGCCCTGAAGAGTCTCCCCGTAATTCATTTAATGCCTTTCTTATTCCAATCCTTAGGGATTGTTTGCAATCATTTTTCAGTAGTTAAACATGTTTAAGCCCCCCCACCCCCCTACCCCCTTCCAACCCCAGTAATCTTTTGCTGACCGCCCAAAGGCGGTTCTTCTGTTGTGGTGCCTTGATGTACATTGTGCTATGTCCGCTTGTCTATGTTCTTTAGTGGTTTGGTCACCTATTTTGCTACCCAGTCTGACTTTTGTTTTGTTTTGTTTTATAAGTTAAAGATTAAATAGAAAAAATGGATGTTGCTGCTGTTTTTGATAAGGGTAGCTGAATGACCACCTGTTTGGGAAAGAGCTGCTCATTCGGTTTACCGTACGTATCAATCATGAACTTATGTCAATTTTTCCGTGTGTGTGTGTGTGCTTCTTTCCCTATTGGTTTTGAGAGCGGGATGTGGGATTTGATTGTATTAATTCCTGATATTTGCCTATCTTTTTACGTTTTAGTCAATGCCTATATTTTGCGTACAAAATGATACGCTTAGTTAAATAAGACTGGTTTAAAGTAAATCAATTGTACCCAGTAGGATAAACGTCGGATCACCATTTAATAAAAGTAAAAAGTATGCAAAGACCAGGAACTGAAACAATCAAAATCCAAATCCAGCCCTCAAACCATAGTTGGAAACAACTAAGATTACAAATAATCAAGATACAGAGAACATATGGCCAACCGAGTGAGCAGCTTGTTCCCAAAAGGTGGCCACTCAGCAACCCAAACCGAACCAAAAATAATAAGAACATACATAAGGTAAAACATCACAGAAACTCTGACACCAAAAACAGGCAACAGAGAACCACAACAGAACTACCGCCTTGGAACGGTCAGTAATGAATTACTGGGGGGCTTAAATCGATTTTACAGGCCCAACCTCACCCTCAGTTTCTGAAGTGGTACAAAACATTTAGTTGGTAGTTCGGTTCGCATGATAACCCTCTAACTCGTCAATGAATCATCACGGAAAACACATAAATCAAATTTCAACACCATGAAGAAGCAAAGACGAGGACTCAACAGATACAACGGGCCGTCTGACAGGTGGAGATCCCTGTCCTGCCAAACGACCCCACTGGAAATCTGAAGCAAAAGAAGGTCACCAGTTGAGCCCCGGTGGACCAAGCAACAGACAAAAAGGCTCCGGTCCCAACCAACTAAAATATATAGCTTTAGGTCGGGACCATCATAGAGTCTGACGACCGATCCCCCGGTGTGCAATTAAAGAGTGCAGCAAAGTTATCAACCGTGATTGGGTTAATCACTAAGCATGCAGACTGTCGCATAACATTTAAATTATAGCCAATACGTTTGTGACGTATTATTAATTTTCGGAATTGATCAGAAAAATCAGTCCTACCCTTAATCTTTTTGAATTTGTATACTAAGTCACCATAAAATTTTGGTTCCGATAGGCCTTGGTGTAAAAGAAATTTTAATCCGACATCAAATTTTGAAACCAATTCATGGTGTCTGCGATAGAATTTAGAAAAAGCCTTTCTAAGCTTATGATACCGATAGCCCTGTTGAAGAAGTTTAGCAGTTAAACATTTATTACGAGCATTAAAGTCATCTACATGACTACACACTCTAGCAAGTCTTATAAGTTGAGAAATATACACTCCATAAGAGGGACGACGTGGAACGTCACCATCCAAAAATGGAAAATTAACTATATCAAAGTCAAAGTCATCACGTTTATCATAAATTTTAGAAGATACAAAACCGTTAGAAATAGATAGATGTAAATCCAAAAAGGGGGCCTCGGTATCTGAAGTATTAGCTTTATTCAATTTAAGTTCAAGTGGGTAAATTTGGTTAACCATGCTTTCAAAATAAGGATTATCAATATTCAGAAGATCGTCTAAATATCTAGAGGTAGAGTTAAATGCCTCAATGATATCAGCTTGATTATCAACCGAAAGAGAAGTCATGAAATCTCTTTCATAACAAAATAAAAACAAATCGGCCACAAGAGGAGCACAATTTGTACCCATCGGAATACCAACAATTTGTCTGTATAACTTATTACCAAATCTGATGTAAATATTATCTAAGAGATATGATAAGGCGTCACATACATTCTGACATGACCAAAGACTATATCCTCTATATATTTTACGGTCAGTAGAAGTGAAAAACGCTTTCTTATCGTTACAGGCAATATAAAGGGTATCTTCATTTTTGGAGAACTTTTTGAAGGCCCTCTCAAACAAATCAACAAGTTTTTCCTTTATTAAATTATGGGGTAATGTGGTATAAAGAGTAGAAAAATCATAAGTGGACAAACTAGTTGCACGGAACCCTCTTGACTTCAGTTTACTAAGTACCTCACCAGAATTTTTTATAGACCAAAACATATTTTTCCCTGACCTCTCATACACTGTCTCATAGTACCAAATGACACGAGATTTCACAGCAGTGAGGTAAGAAGTTAATAATTTAGATAATTCTGTAGTAGTACAAGAGCTAGAGTTGGCAATGAATCTAGCTTTATAAGGTTTTTTGTGAAGCTTAGGTAACCAATACATCGTAGGAAGTTTGTCTTGACGTTCCTTAACGTTTACAGCAAACTTTAAAGGCAAATTATTTGAGTGGCTATTAACGACAGTCTTCTCATCTGTAAAAGTCTCTTCGTAAGCCGTGGTGCCGTTAAGTTCCTGCTTCAAAGTGTTAATATAGTGCATCCGACAAACAACAACAATGTTGTTTGCGGCCTTGTCAGCAGGAACCAAAACATACTTCCTATGAAAATCCTGGATACCCTGCTTCAAATATCTAAAGGAAGATTTAGGCTTAGGAGGTAAAAGATTAGTATTGTGTGAATAAAACTTTATACGTGTATCCACAAAACCCTAATTCAACGTCATTACGTTGAATCAACGCTTATTTAAGGAATGGATTTCATTTTTCTGATGTTTATAGAAGTATAAATTACAATAGGTCGCGTGCAAAGTAAGTGAACCCCGAAGGGGTTCATGTAAACTTTGCAAACGACCCATTGTAGTTTATACTTCGATAAACATCAGAGATATTAAGTTCATTGCTTATAGTTACATTATTTTCTACCTATTGTTCGATCACAAATTTGCGTAAGGGGCTACGGTTGAAGCAGAAAAACATTTATACGAGGTTTTTCTACTAAAAGCGGAAGAGCGTCAACGACATAACAAAGACGTCATATCGTCGCCTACGTCCAATCAGATTGGAGAACCATCGTTTCTTTTGACACTTAACGTCATGTAACGTCGCGTTAACCGATGTAGTTATTGAAGTATAAATTAATAAACTACATTACGTTCTAATTGAATATTTAATAACCTGTATTTTTAAAACTACACGAAGGTGTTTTCATTTTTCGAAAAAGTCAGTGGTTTTTAGTTGCTGTTTTGTTGTTGTTGTTGTTTTCTTTTTTCTTTTTTTTTTTTTTTTTTTTTTTTTTTTTTTTTGCTTTCCCTTCCGTTTTAATTACAAGCCGATTTGACAAAACAGTCATTTGAATATTAAAAAAAAACCCGAAAATTTGTCATTTTCAGTATGTATTTCTGATAATTTTGAGCTATACTGATTTTTTATATTTTTTTTTATTTTTGAATAACCTTATTTCTGACATTCTATATTCTGTGGATTAAAATGATACATCTTTTTGAATGTTAACATTATGTCTTGATGCTTCCCCATGAGTCCTTTGGGAAGTATGTCGTCGTCCACGGAGGCAAGCAGGTCATAAAAGCTGCCCCTTTTCGTGGAAATGTAAAAAAAATGAGGTGTACCAATAAACCTTAATTCAGCCCATAAGAACGGCCGAAGACTACAATTACTTTATCCTTCATTAAAATATTGTATTCATTGTTCTTATATTTCTGTTTCTGCATTTGTTTAATTAGGTACGATTTCGAAGAGAAGGTATTGGAGAAAACGATCCGGACAGAGTTGACCATGAAAGATTATATGGAGAAACTCGAGAATGGACTCGCTAATATAGCGGGTAAATTTAGTTAAAATAATAGATTTCAGTTCAGTCGGTTACCAGTGTAAACTAAATTAGTGTGCATTTACGGGGTGGGTGTGTGTGTGTTTAAACTAACAGATGTCATTATGCAACCGAAAGGCTTCTTTTTAAATTCATAGTTTGAAATATACGGAGTGGCTAATTTTTGTAGACTTTGCCAATGACAAATGTCCGTTAACAGCCAAAACGCGTTAAATTTGCTATTGACAGATGCGTTTCTGCTAGCAGGTCAAATGAATATACATGCACAAGTAGTATACATATACCAAAAACTGCTTCTTTTATCAGTTGTCAGAGAAATACAATAAACGCACTTTCCGTAGGCATCTCTATCTCTGACAGTCTAAGTCAAATGATTTCAAGAAATCTTAAAATACGTTTTCTTTCAAGATTGTAAATGGGAAGGTATTTTGAAATATGACTTTAGGTGCTAAAAACTAATCTGTAATCCTTACGAGTTTAGACTAAACTACTGTAATTCTGACAATCCTAGCAAGGGCAAGGCCCAGCGAAATTCGAAAGGTGGGAGTTTTCAGGGATGAAATCGATTGTAAACCCTGCAGGATGAAACTTTGAAGTCCGTCAAAATATTTTTGTATGTTTTTCAACTCCCTCTTCATCGGTATTCGACATATTGTCTTACAGTCTTTCGAACAATATTCCAGTCATTTCGGGCTCATGATGAGAACATAAACCCTAGGATATAAAAGAATAATGACCTCGGTTACCTGCAGGCCCACGACGTTTAAACCAATGACCGTTATTCCTGCACAGTCTAGCGCTAGCTCATGATAATCATAACTTATCCGTATAAAAATTTAACTGGAATAGCTTTGAGATTTGGCAGCGGGGACTTCGTTTTCATGTTAAAATGCTACGTTGATTTTGCTTAAATTTCATCAAATTTGGCAGTCAGGGAAATATAGAATAAAAGATATAAAAAATATTAAGAATCATATTAAAATTATTAATTATCACATCAGTGATGAAGTTGATGGCAGGAGGTAATTTTCTTCGCGAAGAGCTTCATTGGACGATGAAGTAAAATTCTACATGAAACGCCTCATTGGATAATGAAACGAATGGTAGGGACAAAAGTTTTTCATGAAGCGCGTTATATTTATTTGTGTACCGATTCTTGACATGTAAGGATTTGGTACGTGTTACGCTTTTAATTATCTATTGATGCATGATAAATAGAAAACCGTGTTAGTGTCGTTTGATATCAGGCTTTTCGTTCTCGACCAGAAACATGTAGGAATGGCTCGGCAAGCCTCGCCCCTCCGATACGGTTTCTGAACTCGTCTGATAAACTTGATATCAAAAGGCACTGACAGCATGATGTATTCTCTATACCTTTCTTTCAGCCTACCAGAGAATAATTGAAGAGACCAAGACAAGGCTAGAGCAGACAGCTGTAGATCTAAAACAAGCGAGTGATGATCATATGAAAGGTATGGAAAGTTTGTAAACAGTCAAGGTTTATGTATACCTCCATGTTTACCCGCCCTTTTAACAAAGGTAAACAATTTTTGTGACTTCTTGTTAGCTATGGACGATAAAGGTCCTCCAAACGGAGGTTTACTCATAGAGGAAAGCATTTGATACTTGGGGTAACAACTTCGTTCCTTCAAGAAATGGTTCTTATCAAGTTGCTTTCCTTGAAATGGTACCAATTTACTTTAAGATCCGTATTTTGATGTAAAAATATCACCGTTATTTATGATCTTATGATACTTAATAAATATACTGAGCAAAATTAGAAACTTGACAGTTGACAGCTTTTTATACTGTAAGTTTTGTCATAGCGTTAAATAAACGAAATGTAGGCCAGGGGTCTTTAGTCTGTGTTTGTTTGTAATCATGCGACGATTCAATCTCTCTAGCTCTAAGAACAGGGTTTCTGAGACTAATGGTTCTTTATCATATGACGTCGCATCTGAGAGTGTAATAAAGCCATGCATTAAAAACGATAATCCACTAGTGGATTAAATATGCAAATTACTTCGTAACGTTATGTGTTGACGTCGATAAAAACGTCGCGTTTTCTAATGGCGAAATCGTGACGTTTTAGTGCAAAATTTGCTAATAAAATCCGATTTCAGTGTCATATGATAAATAAAATCTTGCATCTGTGCTCATGTATTATTGAATTTATTAAACTCGTTGGGGAAAACGATAAGATGCTCGGCAAAGCCTCGCATCTTATCTTTTTCCCCAATTCGTTTAATAAATTCAATAATACATGAGCACTCATGTAAGATCCTCTATGTAACGACTACAATCGAACGCCCAACGTCTTTCGCGACGTAAACGTCAGTGCACAAAATAGCAATTATTTCAGTTTTCCTCTAATTTTCATATGTGAATAACATTGGGATAGTAATGCAGAAATTAAAATTTGTGCAGGAATATAACAATCCATCATGAGTGTCCATGTAGGATAGGAAAATCTCACCCGAGGGGTCGGAATTTCAACCAGGGACGAGGCTTGCCGAGTCCCTGGTTGAAATTCCGACCCCGAGGGTGAGATTTACCTATCCTACATGGACTGGCTCATGATGGATTATTTTTCTCCCACTGTTAGCGGATTTTAAACCTCAAGTCGAATTAGACTTCAGAACAGGAAAATTCTAACTTTTTAACCAATGATCTGAAGTAAAGTTTGAGCAGCCCAGTATGTTTATCGGGTCCTAAAATGGGTGTAAACACAGTTTGCACCTCAAAATTAGACGGAAAACACGATATGTGGACTATTTTATCTTCCAGAGGGCGAAAACAAAATGCAACTTAGCCTCTCACGTCACGCGCGTCAATTTAGCTAGCGACGTTTTTGATCGGTTTTAGTGACGTCATTAAAATTGAGTGACGTCACAAACCCATGATCTGCTATCAAACGTCATCCGACATGCTTGCGTGTCCATTTTGTTCATTTAAAATTAAAATATTAGTCAAAAAATGAAAAAGTCTGGTTGCTAATATAAGAACATGTTGCCAGGTATAAGATAGAAATTTCTTATATGAGCTGAGAGCCTATCTTATATAGGCAAAGGTGGGAGAATACACTTTTGCTATCAATGTAGAGTGTCTTCATAGCGATTTGCTATCAATGCTACGAATGCACAACTGCGCACGTTCAAAACATGAAAACACAAGAGAATTTAGCATACAATGGATTTTAGAAGTTTAGTCGAGTGGAAAATAAGTGCACATGATGCACATATTCAACAGTAATATATTGATACATATCACATGTTTGATTAAAAAAACGTGAAATGACAGATAAATAAAAAACAACATTAAGTTTGCACTTGATCACAACATAAGAGTTTATTAGGGATTGTATATAGCTTTGAAAGCTCTTAAATCCTAAAAATCATGGTCTCAATGTCAGAATAAAACACAAATGAGCCACAACAAAACCAACAAAATGGCATGTGTCCCCGGCGAGACTCAGACCAGCCTGGGGAGCAGCCCAGCCTGATCAGAGTCTTCGCTTGCGCTTAAAGGGTAGCTTTGAGTCTAAGCTAGCTCCATGTGGACAACGCAGACTCTAATCAGACTTGGGGGATTCCCGGGCTACCTGAGTCTTTGTTTGACGCACATCCACTTTGTTGGTTTTATCGTGTCGCGCCTCAAATGAAGACACCCGTGAATGGTCAGAACCACAAAGGGGAAACACAAACAACAAAACCAGAACTTCACAACCTCGACAATAAACAGACCAGATTCTGCCCAGAGGATCAACAGATCAACAATATAGCCATCTTTGTATCTTAAGAAAATTTGTCACAATTGTATATTTTACAGATATTCTCCTGCGTCTTTGTCACAATTGTATATTTTACAGATATTCTCCTGCGTCTTTGGATTGTTTTTGAATATTGATCATATCCACTTTGCAGCTCTAAAAGAAATGTGTCGTTTATGCAATGAATCCATTTATTAAGGCATACATGTTTTAAGAAAAAGAGCACTATAAGCTATCATATTTGTCCTGATCCATCCATTTGATTATTTATGCTCTTTATATGTTGTAAATAGAGGATCTTACGTGAGTGCTCATGTATTATTGAATTTATTAAACGAGTTGGGGAAAAAGATAAGATGCGAGGCTATGCCGAGCATCTTATCGGTTTGTCCCAACGAGTTTAATAAATTCAATAATACATGAGCACGAATGCAAGATTCTATTTATCATATGACACTAAAATCGCACTTTATTAGCAAATTTTGCACTAAAACGTCACGATTTCGCCACGAATGCAAGATTCTATTTATCATATGACACTAAAATCGCACTTTATTAGCAAATTTTGCACTAAAACGTCACGATTTCGCCATTAGACAACATGACGTTTTATGGACGTATAACGCTACGACGTAATTTGCATATTTAATCCACTAGTGGATTATCGTGTTTAATGCATGGCTTTATTACACTCTCAGATGCGACCTCAAATGATAATATTAATTTTTCGATGAAATATTGATCGACTGAACATTCAATATTCAGTTTACTATCGTTATCATGAACACTGATATTCCTCGATTACCTTTCCTTGACGGGACGCTGCTTATTTTCGGGCTAACCTGCGACGAGTATATGTTCTAAATAAGTATTAGGGTAATAACTTTATGTTCACTCGCGTAGAGCAAAGCTCAACTTTACAGAAGGCATGCATTAAATGATCCGATATCGCACAACAATCTTCTTTTTAGCTCACCTGAGCCGAAGGCTCACAAGGTGAGCTTATAGTATAGGCTTGGTCCGTCGTCCGTCCTGCGTCGTACGCCGTACGTCCACACTTTTAAACATTAATATCTGCTAAAACAGCCGGCCAATCTTGATCAAATTTTATGTGTAGCATTGTTGGGGTAGAGGATTGATTGCATATAGTTTTGGACAGATTGGTTTAAAACTGGTTACCATGGCAACAAAAAAGTCCTATAGACTTATAATGGAGAAAATGTTGTCCGGGCCCTAGCCTCTTCAATTTTGATTGCAACTTCTTGTTACTTACAGGTATCCAGGACAGCGAAAACATCTCGGACCAGTTCAAATTTTGGTCAGGTTGGATCATTCTTTTCAGAGTTACTTGCCCTTGAGCGATGAAAAATTTTCCCATAGACTTATAATGGGGAAAATGTTTTCCGGGCTCTAGCTTCTTCATTTTTGATCGCAACTTCTTGTAACTTACAGGTATCTAGGACAGTCAAAACATCTCGGACCGATTAGAATTTGGGCCAGGTTGGATCATTTTTTTCAGAGTTACTTGCCCTTGAGCTATAAAATATTTTCCCATAGACTTATAATGGCGAAAATGTTTTCCGGGCTCTAGCTTCTTCATTTATGATCGCAACTCCTTGAAACTTACAGGTATCCAAGACAGCCAAAATATCTCAGACCAGTTTGAATTTAGGCCAGGCTGGATCATTCTTTTCAGTGTTACTTGCCCTTAAACGATAAAATATTTTCCTATCGACATATAATGGGAAAATGTTGTCCGGGCTATAGCTCCTTCATTTTTGATCGCAGCTCCTTGAAACTTGCAGGTATCCAGGACAGCCAAAATTTTGGTCCAATCTTTGTTCAGAAGGTTTATCTCTGTATACTTTAGGACAAGGTGCTCTAGTGACTTCCTTTATTAACCAGTTTTGTTACCAGTATAACTTCACAGCTATATTGGATTTGTTTGACATCAAAATCTGCACTCTTCTAAAACCACTGGTTTAAAATTTGTAACAAATTAGTGAAGTGACAAAATGTGTCTGTTGACAGTAAGATGTCAGGTGAGCTACAGGACTATTGGTCCTCTTGTTTCTTCTTTCAACCTAAAATATACGCATCATCTACACAACGTAAGACGACGTCGCTGTAACCTTACAATGTCCGAACAACATTTATAGACGTCAATAAAGCGACATAACGCTTCATCGACGGTCTTCCGACGTTGGATCGACGAAGTGTGCCTGTATAAACTGTCTCTTTGTGATGACCGCTGACGTATATTAGGCGCTTCTAATCTAACAATTATGCATAACAACTAACGTGCATGCTACATGTACTTTACTGATATTTCAAGTGGACTGCTTGGTTTAGACAAAATGGCAAGCGTCTAACAGCTCCGTCGAGTCTTCAAATGGTAACTTTAAAATACCTCGAAGTACATGTACCTCTTATATCGAAGAATATGTTTTGAACACATTTCCTAGCATTCGTTACATTTCAACTGCTGTTATCTCAAATCAATGATACTTCAAAGTAAATTTTCTGGGGCCAGAAAGTTACTTTGAAATATCAGTATTTTGAGATAAGCCTCGACTTTGAGATATCGAGAGTTAACTGTAGCTACATTGGAAAATGAGCCACGATACGAGAAAACCAACAATCAGGTTGTGCGCCCAGCGCAGACTCAGATCAACCGGGGCATCCGCCCAGTCTGATCAGAATCTTCATGAAGGTAGCTTAGACCCTTAGCTACCCTTTTAGCGCCAAGCGGAGAGTCTGATCAGACTGGGTGGATGCCCAGGCTGATCTGAGTCTGCGCTGGGCGCACAACCACAGTGTTGGTTTTCTCGTGTCGTGGCTCAAATGATACACCTGTTTCGTATTTTAGCTCAAACGACAATGTTGGAAGAGAAAGTGAGTGGGCTAGAAAATGCAAGTGCTGGGCGTCTAAAACTTCTAGAAGAAAAGGCATCACAAATCAAAGGTACATGCATGGTACTCTTACTCTAGTTAAAAGTCTAAAAAAGGGCCACTTAACAAATTACCGGAATTGTTCTAAAAATGACAGTTTAACAATGCAGGTATGCCTTCAAAACTGAGATGCAGATGGAAGTGCAAACAGTGCAAACCCTGATCAGACTTCTCCGTATTGGAGCAATCTGATCAGTATCTTTACTGCTTGCTCAGACCTATCTGTTTCAATATGGCATATTTTTCGCTGTGAAGCAAACGAACTGATCGAAACATCACAAAATCCCTTAGAGGAGATCAAACCGATATTGTGGCATGGTCAAATTCTGGAGTTCAGTTTTAATTGATTCTTTACAGGTCTTAGATTTTGTATTTGTATGGTTTACATACGTTGAAGTCGAATATAATAATTTTGCCGAGACACGTGAAAACCAAAACCAGTGGTTGTGCGCAAAGCGTAGACTTGCCAAGTCTGATCAGACTCTTCCCTAAACACTTAGAGGGTAGCTTAGGGTCTAAGCTCCCCCATGTTGGCAGCGAAGACTCTGATCAGACTGGGCGGATGCCCAGGCTGATCTGAGTCTGCGCAAGGTGCACAACCGCTAATGAAAACATGCGTTTACAAGGCATATGACAACTTTAAAGGCATAGGAAAATCCAAAATGTTGCATCTGCGTAAAAGCGAAAGCCCAACTCTTCGCCGACTTGGGAATTGTTTTTTTTGCACAAGCTGTAAAGCACGTTTCCACTGACGCAACTCATACATTTTATTTTCAGATGACTTGGCGGTTCCAACAATTTCTTTCAATGTTAGAGTAGCAGCTGATACTTCTCCATCACAATATCAAGTCATCAAGTTCCAACATGTAATATCAAATCTTGGCGATGCGTATGATGTAGGGTCAGGGAAATTTACTGCACCCGTCAATGGCACCTACCTGTTTGGTGCACAGGTTTGCTCTAACGTGAAGAAGTATGGAATATTTCAAATTGCTGTGGGTACTAGAGACAATATCATCCTTGCTATCTCCGATTATGATAAGGACGCTACAGCTACAAGCACATCTGGCACTGCCGTAACCTATTTATCATCAGGCCAAAAGGTCTGGGTACAGAATCAATATTCATCAACTAGCTTGTATGATTACGTCCCTCAGTGCTGGAACCAGTTCACAGGAACCCTGATTCATATTTAACGCTTTAACTATTCATCAGATCCCTCAAACAGTACACAAGAACGCCGATTCATATTTAGCTCTGTAATCCTGATTCACAATTTATTCTGACAACAATTTATCAAAACTCGAAAACACATTTAGTTCTGAACCTAGTGAACTGGAACCCTGATTCACATTTTATGCTAAAAACAGTTCATGAGAACCCTGAGTCACATTTATTTCTGGAACCAGTGTACTGGAAACCTCATTCAAAATTTGAAGTGACAACAGTTAACCAGAACTTGATTCACATTTATTTCTGAATTTAGTTATTATAACTGGAACCCTGATTCACACTTTCTACTGTCAAAAGTGAACTAGAATCATGACTCTAAGATGTGGGAGTACATTTTTTTCTGTCAAGTTTAGAATAGATGAAGAAAATTATGACTTTCTGTTTGCATTCCAGGACGTTTCGGGTATTTTATAGTTTTGAATCTCTGTATGCAAAGATAATTTATGAAAAATTTCGACTCTAGTAGCGTATGAAACAGTCACGGCTTAGACTAGCCTTGCTGCTCGCACAAAGCATGTATAGACAGGCTCAAATAAAGGCTGTAACTAGATTTCTCTGAGTCAAAGACTCATCAGAGTGGATAGTTTGTTGATGCTAGCTGGGGTCAGAGTCAGTCTGACTAAGCTAGAAAGTTTGTCTTGGGTTCTCATATTATAGAGCACCATGGCTCCAACTACTGACAACAACAAGCAAATCAACAAAACTAAAGGATGGATGACTTGGCGGGTTTTTTATGTTCTTTTCAACAGTATTTCAGTCACATCAGGATGATCAGAAGATGCTTATTAAAAGTACTATGCAATGAAGCGACATTTTGGTTGGACAGAAGCTCGTTTCTGACGGGGCTCGAATATGCGACCCTGTGATTTAAAATTGGGAGCCTTTGGTCTAGCCGACTAAGCAAAGAAATATACACTGTGTAAAAAAAGGGTAGATTTTACGGTAGAATACCTGTCACCAGCTGCCAGTTCAATTTCCTTTATTTTACGGGCGTCTGTCGGTGGAACATTTGTGGAAATCACAATGTGGTAACGTTATGTTAACTGAATGCACTCGGAAATACCTTTATAGTGTTGAAGGGCTGTACATGTATGACCAAAACAATACCTAGCACATTCTACCCTACACTGCGTGATGAGTCCTGCAAATGTTTATGCGCGCCCGTAAAAATAACGGGAAACGGACTGGCAGCTGGTTGCCAGTTATTCTACCGAAAAATCTACGGAATTTTTATTAGATCTGCACTGAAGTAAGTTTAAAAGTTACCGTACAAGATCTTGTCGTGTCATTACTGTTCGTTATGCCTTCTGCTCATAAACGGACGCAATCAAACTGAGTCTGCTATTTCCTGTAGTGTATTTTCCTTCCGAAAGAACTTACTTTTTTAGCTTATTTACAACGACATTTGTAATTAAGGTGAATATGCCCACCGCCATTCTTATCTGCCATTTTCACAAAGGGAAATAACTTTTGTGCCTTTCTGTGTGCTTCCCTTGGCGTCCTAGCTCTGCCAAAATTGGTTCTACTCTTAAAGAAAAGAATTCGTTCCTAGGGGAGCAAATTAATTTTTTTAACAGTTGATTCTCATTACTAAGAGAGGTGAAATTAAAATGGCAGAGTTGCTTCCCCTGAAAATGTACCCACACACCTAAAGTCAGTGAATCAGAGAATAGGTAGGAAGCATGGCATTTATTATAATGGTTTAAACTCGTGAGTCTGTTGCCTAATCAGCATACACATAATTTAACCGCGACACGACAAAACCAACAAAGTTGTATGTGCGCCCAGTGACACTCTGATAAGAGTTTTGGCTGTCCGTTGGAGCTAGCTCAGACCCTCAGCTACCATTTCAGCGCACAGAAAACACACTGATCAGACTGCCAGTGGGTGGATGCTTAGGCAGAACTGGGTCTTTGCTTGGCGCACATGCCCCTTTTTTGGTTTTGTAGTGTCGCGGCTCAACTTATTGTCCTCTAGTTATGGGACATTCTATTAAAAAGTCTTCAAGTACAGGTTTGAAAGTAAAGATGTTTTTTAAAGACTCATTGGTGATGATTATTTTATTATCGAAAACAATACATGGCTGCCAGGAAGAACCAAAATGTTTTTCGAGGTAAGTTTCTCTTATTATTATTATTGATATTACAATTACACTATAAAAATATCCGTAGATTTTACGGCAGAATACCTGGTAGCCAGTTGCCAGTCCATCTCCCGTTATCTTTACGGGCGCCCGTAAACAGTGGTGGAATCATGACACAGATTCGGATAGAATAAGATAGGTATTGTTTTGGTCACATAGCCCTTCAACACTATAAAGGTATTTTCTAGTGCGGTCAGATAAAATAACTTGATCCTACCGAAATTTCAAAAAAAATCTACAGGCAGACGCCCGTGAAAATAACGGAAAACGGACTGGCAGCTATTGCCAGGTACTCTACCATAATATCTACGAAAAGTTTTTACAGTGCGGGAAGAACCGAGCTGCTTCTCTAAGTAAGAATCTATTATTATTACATGTATTAATATTATCATTATAATTATTATTATTGTTATTATTATTATTATCATTGTCACTTTTGTTCATGTTGCTGTTATTATCATTATATATTTATTTATACATGCAATATTGTAAAGAATTATTTTAGAGCCTCCCGCAAGGAGTCAAAAAGTCACATTTGACAAAACTACCTTTTTGTTTTGAGGGGAAGAAAACTGGCAGCCATTTGGTCATCGACAGTAATTGAAAAGAAAACCGTCTGAATCTACTGGCAGAAACGGAGTTAAGTACTGCTTTTCTTTTTACATGTACATTGAGAAATCTTATCGGTCTTGATATAATAATTATCTTGGATGTGGGTTGCACATAGAAAAAGCCGTCACACGGGTAACTGTCTGCGAGTGGCATCATGAGCAAATTCTTACCTCTTGGAGTAGACCCATATTTATGAGAGGGAAGCAAACAAGCAAAAGTTGTTTCTTTCTGTAAAATAATATAAAAGCAAAAAATATGAGCTCAAACAAGAAAAATTTCAAAAAGAAAAAAAAATGTCACAGATAAAAGAGACGTTGTGCCTTAAGAATATAAGAATTTTCATCATTTATCCAGCGGCAAGTTAACGTTAAACCAATTGCTGCATCAACGTCGATGCCACGTCATGATGTTATATTGACGTTGATGACACGTGACATATATGTCATGTGCTTCCTATGATAAGTCCTGCTTTTTGATATTGTTTCATGTCGAAAAGTCTTCTCAGCACCAGAAGCATGGAGCTTTCATTTTGACTGTAGTTGTAGTTATACATTGTATACGTCTTTTACGACTTTAAAAACTGTTGTCACTTTCCAGTTCAGTGGTGGTGAGGTTTATTTACTAAATTATTAAAATTTTGAAGATAAAAAAAATTTGTTTTAGTAAGCTCAGATAAAGACAATCCTGCTCTACTATTTACAGTAAAACGTTTGTTATCGCCCTAGCATCCTCATTTCAACCAGTACATACAAACTTTTACTGTGAAAATACCCTTTATACTTTTATTTATCATATGATGTCGCTGTTATTCAGTGGATAACGCCATGCCATAAAAATCGTATGACCACACGTGTAATAACACTTCAGCGCGCACACGTAACGTCATTGACAACGTCCATGTCAACAATGCGTTTCTCCTTGAAATAATGCCAGGCGTAAAAGGCGTTAAAATCCCAATTTAAAGGTCATATGATAAACAGAATCTTACATTCGTGGCCATTTCATATGAAATTTATGAAACTCTCTGAGGGCTCGTTTCATAAATTTCATATGAAATGACCACTTATGTAAGATCCTCTATATATGCAAGACATAGGTGTATGAAGAAGGGGCCGGGGGCGGGGGGCCAGGCCCCCAATTATTCTGAAATGCATGGTACCCTCCACACAAACACACACTCTTGCCCGTCTCCCCCCAAAAAATAGGTTGTATAACCCCCCTCCCCCCTAATTTTGGGAACCTTCCTACTCCACTGCAACAGAAAATGATTATCCATCCAACTATTAAATCAGTAAGGTGAACAGTC
>CAXDIV010000105.1:0-21737 GCA_963989385.1 Ctena decussata | reverse complement strand
AAGTTTGAAAAAGATCCACTGAAAACTGTTGAAGGAGTTGATTAAAGGTAGGTTCCTGGCCTAGCGATAACAATTATGTTCACAAAATAATTTTGTCTTTTTCTGGATAGTATTGAATTCTCTTATTTTTCTGAAACTGTTGCTACTGAGAAAATCGCCAGATGTTGTAGAAAATAGTCGTTTTTCCTTTGGTTTATTTTCTTTTGTTGGAATTCCAGTTCTAAAAATAAATATGTATATATGTCTGCAAGTCCGCAGTTTCTGATGTCATTTGCCAATGGTTAATTTTCTCTTGCCGTGAGCTCTTCCAGAGGTCCTGGCATGGTGGACGGGTTAAAACTATCTCGAAATGCAATGCAGCATGACGTCAGCTATGTTATCTATTCTTGGCGCGAACTAAAAATAGCGCTAACTGGTGTGCGAAGCAGAGTTAGGAAATCCCTTACAAAATGACTTTTCTACGATTTTTTTATTTACACTTTTTAGTGAAACTTATTCATTTCCTCTTTATAAGTGCTTTCCAACAACTTGGATAAAAAATCATCAAAATTATGGTGCATTCCAAAGTACAGGAACCTACCTTTAAACAAACTCCACACCATACAATGTAAAAAAAAAACGTCTACAATGACTAAGTTCAAAAGGCCATAATTCTATCAAAATTTATTCCAGCTTTATTAAAACCACATGCATATCTTCAATATGTCCACCAAATGTATGCAAAGTCTGAAAAAGATTCGTTACAAACTGTGAGAGAACTCTATACCATTAAGTGTGACAAACGGACAGATGGACAGACAGACGGACGGACAGACAGACGGACAGGAGCAAATATTAATGCCCCCTGACTGTCGTCACGGGGGCATAAGAAGTAAGCAATACATAGTTATGGTTCTTGTTCACAGCACTTCCTCTCAATGACCTTTATCACTCTGTGAAGTTTCAAGACAATCCTTTTTTTCACTTTTGGAGTTATGTATTATAATAAACGATAATAACTCAAAAGGGGATCCTGCTGGAGTTATGGTTATCAAATGAGGCATTTTCTCCTATTGTCTTTTATCATAGTGTCATATATAAACCTAACCCCCTTAATAGCTCTAAACTAGAGGTGGCAGTAAGCATGGCTTACTAAATACCCCCCGCATTTAACAGTTAGGCATGCAGCTTTGTCATTTAAGTTTTACATTTACACAGCATACATGTTATGACAACTGCAAGTGCACATCTATATACCAATATGTGTTCACATATTTAATATCAGTCAAACAGTTTAGGAGAAGTATACAGCGACAACAAATTCTGTTTTCCAAGACTACAAAGGGGAACAACAAAGCTGGAAAACCCTTTTGAGAAAAACAGAGCAATATGTGCCAACTCTTTCCTTCTACTGTATCTGTGCACCAAATTTGAATAAAATGTAAGTGAAAATGGCCGGAAAAACTTCAAAATAAGGCAAAACATATAAAAAAAGGGGCAGAACTCATGCACAAAGGGTTAATGCTCATCTTCATACCAATATGTGTTTGCATACTTAATTTCAAGAAAATCTCTCAAATGGTCTTGGAGTAGTAGCAATAACAACTTTTCTTACGAAATCTACAAAGGGACATAACTCTGCAGGAAAACATTCCAGGAAAAACTGAACAATATGTACCAGCTCTTTTCATATGCTGCATTTAGTAACCCAATTTGAATAAAATGGAAGCAAAAAAGGCAAAACCCTATAAAATAGGACAAAATTATCAAAAAGGGGAATAACTCAAGCAAAAAGGGGCAGAATTTAAAATCAACACCCTAATGCACATCTTCATACCAATATCTGTT
Organism: Ctena decussata; assembly: GCA_963989385.1. Lineage (NCBI taxonomy): Eukaryota > Metazoa > Mollusca > Bivalvia > Lucinida > Lucinidae > Ctena > Ctena decussata. Next base: position 19,910 of record CAXDIV010000105.1, on the reverse strand, counting down.
CACATACTTAATTTCAAGAAAATCTGTCAAACCATCTAGGAGGAGTTGCGATAACAAACTTTTTGACGAAAAATGCAAAGGGGCATAACTCCGCAATAAAAACCTTCCAGGAAAAATTGAAAAATACATATCCACTATTTTCTTATGCTGCATCCATGGACAAAATTTGAAACAAATTGGAAGAAATTTAATGCAAAAACCCTATAAAATAGGGCAAAAAATATCAAAAAGGGGAATAACTCAAGCAAAAAGGGGCAGAATTTAAAATCAACACCCTAATGCACATCTTCATACCAATATCTGTTCACATACTTAATTTCAAGAAAATCCGTCAAACCATCTAGGAGGAGTTGCGATAACAAACTTTTTTCACGAAAAATACAAAGGGGCATAACTCCGCAATAAAAACCTTCCAGGAAGAACTGAAAAATACGTATCCACTATTTTCTTATGCTGCATCTATGGACAAAATTTGAAACAAATTGGAGCAAATTTAATGCAAAACCCTATAAAATAAGGCAAAAAATATCAAAAAGGGGAATAACTCAAGCAAAAAGGGGCAGAATTAAAAATCAACACCCTAATGCACATCTTCATACCAATATCTGTTCACATACTTAATTTCAAGAAAATCCGTCAAACCATCTAGGAGGAGTTGCGATAACAAACTTTTTTCATGAAAAATACAAAGGGGCATAACTCCGCAATAAAAACCTTCCAGGAAAAACTGAAAAATACGTATCCACTATTTTCTTATGCTGCATCTATGGACAAAATTTGAAACAAATTGAAGCAAATTTAAAGCGTTGCGGACGGACGGACGGAAGGACGGACGGAAAGACGGACGGAAGGACAACGTCAAAACAGTATACCCCCCACAAACACAGTTTGCGGGGGGTATAAAAATATAATTGAAATGAAAAAGGAAAAGTTACATGTATAAAGGAAAAGTACACCGCACTTGCGTTGAATGTCCCCTATATTTGCAGTTTGAAAAAATTGGCTTCGCCACTTTTTGACTTCTTCTCCGAACAAAAATACCAAGGGAGATAATACAAAGACTAAACAAGGCAAAATGCATGGTTCTTTTCCTTAACGTACCCTATCAATATGTGAAGTTTCATGAAATCCTCTTTATACTTTTGGAGTTATGCTCCGCAAAGTATTATGGACGCACGGACGGTAGAAGACCATTTCCAACCCCTCCCCCGCCACCCTCTTTGCCTTCGTCGTGGGAATAATATGAGCTATATAGACCTGTTCATAATTAAAATACAATATGTGAAATGTCTCGTATATTACAAATTAAATGTTTAAATGAAAAAAAAAAACTAACATTAGTCTCTATCTATGTTTTGATTGCATTTTTATCATAAATTCTTTCCCAAGATTTATTCTTGAAACTGCGTTATTTGTCTTTTATCGCAAATTTAAAAGCAATTCTTCTTGGAATGCGCCTGAAATACTTGTACAGATCCATTTGAACGCGACACGAGAAAACCAACATGCTGGCATGTATGCCCAGCGAAGACTCATGTCAGCCTGAGCATCTGCCCAGTCTAATTAGAATCTTCGCTGTGCGGGTGTCCAGGCTGATCTGAGTCTTAACTGGGCGCACATGCCACTTTGTTGGTTTTATCATGTCGCAGCTCAAATGAATGAATGTTTCAGTTATTTATAGACGCTCAACCCTGGTAAGGGCATATAGCGTCTAAACGTCAGCAATTTAAAACGTTTCTATAAAACAAATTCAAAAACGATCAAGTGTTTAAAGTATTATGTTACGTCCAAATGATAAAAATGTTATGTACAGTAAAAGACTAAATCTTGTTAAAAAGTCCAGCTTCCTTTAAAAAATTAATAATTTGGATAGAAGAAACTTTGCTAAAAAGCTCGGTTATGGTTTTAATGTTGTAATATTTTGAACGAATATGGTTAAAGTCAATGCATGACACAAGAAGATGTTTGATTGTAATGACTTCATTGCATGGTATGCAAAATGGTGCAACCTCATTATTTAATAAAAACGAATGTGTAATTCTGGTATGCCCTATTCGGCATCTGGTAATGACAGTCTGTTCTTTTCTATTTGATAGTATATTGTCCTTGCTGTGAAAATCTGGTTTAATTTGTCGGAGTTTGTTATGAATTTGATTATCCCAATTAGTTTGACATTTTGATTTGATATATGTATTAATTTGAGATTTAAAATCTGAGTGCGGAATTCGGAAGGTACTTTCTGGTAAATTTAAAGCCGCCTTGGCCTCTTTATCGGCCAGGTCATTTCCACGAATATTGACGTGACTTGGAACCCAACAAAAGATTATTTCTTTTGATGGTAACTGAAAATATTTACGGAGTAATTGTTGTATTAAAGGATTGGGGTGATTGACGTTTTTAAGTGATGATAAAACAGAAAGTGAGTCTGAGAATATAATAAACTGATTGTTCTCTTGAATTGAAATTTGATTGAGGGCCAAATCTATGGCTTTAGCTTCGGCTGTAAATATAGAGCTGCCATTTGGTAATCGTATAGTATCTGTGAATAGGGAACTTACAACCGAACATGCAACTTTATCTTCTTGTTTTGAACCATCCGTATAGATTGTGGTATGGTTCGGAAAATTAGATTTTACTTGCAAGAATTCTGATTGAAGAAGGTCAGGGTTCGTCTGTGATTTTTTATTCTTGTGTAATGATAAAATAACGTTAGGAGGTTTTAATGTCCATGGCTCTTGGACAGGTAAAGAAAATTTCTGGATGTTTTTAATGTCAATATGAGAGTCTACTAGCAAAGGTTTAATACGTAAACCCATAGGTTTAATAGATCTCGGTTTGTTGTTATAAAATATTTCATACCGAGGGTTAAAAACACAATCGTAAGCAGAATTCTTTGGGTTTGCAGCTAGTTTTGATACATATTGTAGTGATAATTTCTCTCTTCTGATATATAGAGACGGTTCATTCGACTCTGCGTAAAGACTTTCTACGGAGATGTTCGAAATGCTCCAAGAGCAAGACGTAACCCCTGATGATGAATGGTGTCAAGACATTTAAGGTATGATTTTCGTGCCGAACCATATACGACTGAACCATAATCCAGTTTAGATCTCACAAGAGATCTATACAGGTTTAGAAGTACAGTACGATCTCCTCCCCAATTTGTATTGGAGAGCACTTTTAAAACATCTAAAGCTTTTAAACATTTAGCTTTCAAAGCTTTTATGTGAGGAATAAAAGTGAGTTTCTTATCGAACAGAAGGCCTAAGAATTTGGCCTCATTTACAACTGGAATTGGCGATCCATAAATGTTAAGAACTGGGTCGGGGTGCAAACCCCTCAACTGACAGAAATGAACACATTGGGTTTTAGTTTTAGAAAATTTGAAGCCGTTTTCTGTGGCCCAGGTCTCTACTTTATTCAGGCATCTTTGAAGTCTGAATTCTATGTTTTCCATATTTTTCGATTTGTAAAAGATGCCAAAGTCGTCAAAATATAATGAAGAATCGGTATCGTTAACACATTTAACAATGTTATTGATTTTTATATTAAATAAAGTAGGTGATAAAATACTTCCCTGAGGAACACCTTGTTCTTGTTTAAAAGTGTCAGACAATGTAGACCCTATTCTAACATTAAAGGATCTGTCAGATAAGAAATTCGAAATAAAGTTTGGAAGTCGGCCGCGAAGGCCAATATTATGTAAATCTTTCATGATGCCATATTTCCACGTCGTGTCGTACGCTTTCTCCAGATCAAAAAATATTGCGACGACATGTTCGTTTTTCACAAATGCATCACGAATAAAAGATTCTAATCGAACTAAATGATCTGTAGTACTGTGATTCTTACGAAAGCCCGCTTGATTTCTGGAAATCAAGTTATTTGACTCCAGGAACCAAACGAGCCTATCGTTAATCATTCTCTCCATTGTTTTACATATGCAACTTGTTAACGCTATCGGTCGGTAATTTGTAGCTTCCGTCTTATCCTTTCCCGGTTTGGGAATAGGAATGATGACTGCTTTATGCCAGTCTTCTGGAAAATTTCCAGTATGCCAAATATCATTCAACATATTAAGTAAGGTCTCCAATGTATCAGGTGGTAAATGTTTAAGGATTTGATAATGAATATCGTCCGGCCCTGCGGCCGTATCTTTACATTTATCAAGTGACTCCTTTAATTCTGATATGCTGAAGGGAAGATTATATCTTTCGTTATTTAATGACTGAAAATTTAAATTTTCTGATTCTTTTTCAGTTTTCAGTTCCTGAAATCGTTGACTGTAATTTGAGCTTGAAGAATTTTTCTGAAAGTTTTCGCCTAATGCATTGGAAATCTCTGCAGTGGAAAAACATTTGTTACCGTTGGAAGATTTAATATGAACACATTCAGATTTCTTGTTTTTTCCACTGATTTTTCGTATCATTTCCCATATCTTTTTTACTGGCGTTTTAGGATTTAATTTATTGACATATTGTTGCCATGATGAACGTTTGGCTTCTTTAATAGTTCTTCGTGCTTTAGCACGAGTTACTTTTGAATGTACATGATTTTCACGAGACGGATTTTTATTACATTTTCGTAAAGACGATTTGCGTTTGTTTATTGCAGTTTTACATTCATTAGTAAACAATGGATTACGCCTTTTTGAACTTGTCAAGGATTTCGGAATATTTTCTTCCGAAATTGCATGTAATGCTGATGTAAAAGCAGACATATCTTCTGCTGTTTTGAACTTTTCAGAGCTAAGCCGCTCCTGACATGATGTTACGAACATTTCCCAATTTGCTTTTTTCAAATTCCATCGAGAATGCTGTTCTTCGTCAGATGAATCAATTTCTTTAATTATGATTGGGAAGTGATCACTTCCATGCAGGTCATCACAAACTGACCAGTCAAAATCTAAATATATATTAGGATGACAGATAGACAAATCTATGGCAAAATAATTTCCCGTGGGAGGGTGAAGATATGTAGGCTGTTTTTCATTAAGTATACACAAATCATTTTCAGCAATTACATCTTCAATAATTTCTCCTCTGTCATTTGTATTCAAACAACCCCAGGTTTTACTGTGACCACTGAAGTCACCAACTAACATAAATGGCTGCGGCAATTGGTCTACTAGATTGACCAAGGAATTTTTAGAAAGTACATCATTTGGCGGAATATAGATAGAGCATATCGTTACTTTTTTGGATAAAGTAACATTGACGGCAACTGCTTGTAAGTTTGTATTCAGATTAAACTGACTATGTGGAATGTTAGATTTTACTAGAATCGAAGTTCCTCCTGATGCTCTTTGACCATCAGGACAAATATAGTTAAACATACTAAAATCTCTGAAACTAACATTATCTGACTGCTTTAAAAAGGTTTCTTGAAGACAAATGACACTTGGAGATAAAAGAGACATTAAAATTAGTAATTCATTATAATTTGCTTTAAGACCACGACAGTTCCACTGTATTATTGACTTTTTATCCATGTTTAAATGAATGGGAGAGAAAAAAACGTGTCAGGAGACCAATCAGGAGAACAGACTTCTCCTAAGCAGTATCCATATCATCCTCCAAAGCGCCATATTTATTGACCGTTTTAACAGGATCCGGAGATCCTTTGCCGAGCTTATTGGAGGACGAACCTCCGATGGCAGGTTTATTGGAGGACGAGCCTCCGCCAGAATGTGATCGACGGCCAGAGCCGTGACCAGAAGGAGAACGATGTTTATCCTTCTCCTTCTGCGCTTTAGCCGCCGCTTTAAGCTGTTCCTTAGTCTGTCTAGCAGACTGCGAACCAGACGAACTAGACTGTGAACTAGACTGTGAATTAGACTGTGAACTAGACTGAGAACTAGACTGAGAACTAGACTGAGAACTAGACTGAGAACTAGTTGGACGAGCCGCCGAAGCGGCCCGAGGCTGTGAACCTGAGCCAGAGCGGGCTGTAGTTGCTCTTGGCTGAGATGTTGGTTTTACAGATGGTGAAATAACTTTAGGAGATGGTAAAATGTCAAAATCTTTTTCGAAAATTGGGTACCAGTGGTTTTTGTTTCGGGTCTTGCCAGTGAGTGTACAATTTTTGTGAAGTCCAAATCCGATGTTTGAGTTTGGCTTTCATATAATTTCCTAGCTTCTAAATAGGTAACATTTTTGTTGACCTTAATTTTCAAAATTTCTTTTTCTTTTTTCCATATTTCACATACGCTGGATCGAGAGACGTGATCTTTGCCGCAGTTAACGCATTTGGCCGGATTTTTGCACGTGGAGGTATGGTGGTCATGACCTCCCGCGCCACAAGTCGCACAAACAGATCCAGGATCAACGGGGCAATTGTTTTCGTGATGGCCAAACCTCTGACAGTTGAAACACCGCAGAGGGTTTGGCACATACACGTCAACCGGAACAATTAGGTAAAAGATTTTTAGCGATTTTGGTACCGTGACGGTGTTGAACGTAAGTAGTAAAGTGTTAGTCTCAACAGTATCATGATCTTTTTTTATGGTAAAGCGTTTGCAGGCGGTCACGCCCTGTTCTCTTAGGTAGTCAACGATTTCATTTTCTTTTTCCCCCTTTCAGCATCCTGTCACGGATGATGCCTTTTGAAGAGTTAAGGCTTGTATGCTCCGTGACAGAGACTTTAAGGCCAAAAAAGGTAGAAATTTTTAGAAGATTGTCCGTTTGAGCTTTTCGGCATGTTTCGACAAGCAGAGTCTTGTTTTTATGCCCCCAATTTCGGAGAAATTGTGGGGGCATATTGGTTTGGGCCTGTCCGTCTGTCTGTCTGTCCGTCTGTCATATCAATAACCGTAAGAGCTAAGAACTTGAAACTTTATACACATGATCAGTATGAAAAATAAGCGAACACGTGTTTTTTCTTTTTTCCGCGGGTCACATATTTCAAGAGTTATGCCCCTTTTTCGACTTAGCCTGCGGAACCTTGTGAACAAAATATCTCAAGAACCCCTGATGCTAGGATCATGAGGTTTTGCAGGATGAGAATGCCCAAGGTGTAGATGACCTGATTAACTTTTGAAACAAATTCGTGAATTTTTGACCGAGTTATGCCCATTTTTCGACTTAGTGCATTGTAAGCCTATGGAACCTTGTGAACAAAATATCTCAAGAACCCCTGATGCTAGGAGCATGATTATTTGCAGGAAGATACTGCCTGTGGTGTAGATGACCTGATTAACTTTTGAAAAAAATTCGTGAATTTTTTATCGAGTTATTCCCCTTTTTCGACTTAGTGCATTGAGGCCTATGGTACAAAGGTACCCTTACATATAGTCAAGAACAATAAGCGCTAGGAACTTGAAAACTTTATACACATGATCTGTATGGAAAATAAGCAGACCCGTATTTTTTTATTTTTCCGCCGGCAATGTATTTCCAGAGTAATGCCCCTTTTTCGACTTAGCCTGTGGAACCTTGTGAACAAAATATCTCAAGAACCCCTGATGCTAGGATCATGAGGTTTTGCAAGATGAGAATGCCCAAGGTGTAGATGACCTGATTAACTTTTGAAACAAATTCTTGAATTTTTGACCGAGTTATGCCCCTTTTTCGACTTAGTGCATTGTAAGCCGATGGAACCTTGTGAACAAAATATCTCAAGAACCCCTGAAGCTAGGAGCATGATTATTTGCAGGAAGATACTGCCTGTGGTGTAGATGACCTGATTAACTTTTGAAAAAAATTCATGAATTTTCGATTGAGTTATTCCCCTTTTTCGACTTAGTGCATTGAGGCCTATGGTACAAAGGTACCTTTACATATAGTCAAGAACAATAAGAGCTAGGAACTTGAAACTTTATACACATGATCAGTATGGAAAATAAGCAGACCCGTATTTTTTTATTTTTCCGCCGGCAATGTATTTCCAGAGTTATGCCCCTTTTTCGACTTAGCCTGTGGAACCTTGTGAACAAAATATCTCAAGAACCCCTGATGCTAGGATCATGAGGCTTTGCAAGATGAGAATGCCCAAGGTGTAGATGACCTGTGTTGAAACAAATTCTTGAATTTTTTACCAAGTTATGCCCCTTTTTCGACTTATTGCATTGTAAGCCTATGGAACCTTGTGAACAAAATATCTCAAGAACCCCTGAAGCTAGGAGCATGATTTTTTGCAGGAAGATACTGCCTGTGGTGTAGATGACTTGATTAACTTTTGAAAAAAATTCGTGAATTTTTGATCGAGTTATTCCCCTTTTTGACTTAGTGCATTGAGGCCTATCGTACAAAGGTACCCTTACATATAGTCAAGAACAATAAGAGCTAAGAACTTGAAACTTTATACACATGATCAGTATGGAAAATAAGCAGACCCGTATTTTTTTATTTTTCTGCCGGCAATGTATTTCCAGAGTTATGCCCCTTTTTCGACTTAGCCTGTGGAACCTTGTGAACAAAATATCTCAAGAACCCCTGATGCTAGGATCATGAGGTTTTGCAAGATGAGAATGCCCAAGGTGTAGATGACCTGATTAACTTTTGAAACAAATTCGTGAATTTTTGACCGAGTTATGCCCCTTTTTCAACTTAGTGCATTGTAAGCCGATGGAACCTTGTGAACAAAATATCTCAAGAACCCCTGAAGCTAGGAGCATGATTATTTGCAGGAAGATACTGCCTGCGATTTAGATGACCTGATTAACTTTTGAAAAAAAATCGTGAATTTTTGATCGAGTTATTCCCCTTTTTCGACTTAGTGCATTGAGGCCTATGGTACAAAGGTACCCTTACATATAGTCAAGAACAATAAGAGCTAGGAACTTGAAACTTTATACACATGATCAGTATGGAAAATAAGCAGACCCGTTTTTTTTTATGCCCCCAACTTCGGAGAAGTTGAGGGGGCATATTGGTTTGGGCCTGTCCGTCCGTCTGTCCGTCTGTCTGTCCGTCTGTCCGTCCGTCCGTCTGTCCGTAACGCTTTTTGGCAGCTGGGAAACTCAAGAACCGCTTATGCTAGGATCTTGAAATTTTATATGTGATATGTACATGAAAAATAAGCGGACCCGTATTTTTTATTTTTTCAGCGGGTCAGGTATTTCCAGAGTTATGCCCCTTTTTCGACTTAGTCTATGGAAGCTTGTGAACAAAATATCTCAAGATCCCCTGATGCTAGGATCATGATATTTTGCAGGATGACATTGCCCAAGGTGTAGATGACCTGATTAACTTTTGAAAAAAAATTGCCAATTTTTGACCGAGTTATGCCCCTTTTTCGACTTAGTGCATTGTAAGCCTATGAAACCTTGTGAACAAAATATCTCAAGAACCCCTGAAGCTAGGAGCATGATTTTTTGCAGGAAGATACTGCCTGTGGTGTAGATGACCTGATTAACTTTTGAAAAAAATTCGTGAATTTTTGATCAAGTTATTCCCCTTTTTCGACTTAGTGCATTGTAAGCCTATGGTACAAAGGTACCCTTACATATAGTCAAGAACAATAATAGCTAGGAACTTGAAACTTTATACACATGATCAGTATGGAAAATAAGCAGACCCGTATTTTTTTATTTTTCCGTCGGTCATGTATTTCCAGAGTTATGCCCCCTTTTTGACTTAGCCTGTGGAAACTTGTGAACAAAATATCTCAAGAACCCCTGATGCTAGGATCATGAGGTTTTGCAGGATGAGAATGCCCAAGGTGTAGATGACCTGATTAACTTTTGAAACAAATTCGTGAATTTTTGACCGAGTTATGCCCCTTTTACGACTTAGTGCATTGTAAGCCTATGGAACCTTGTGAACAAAATATCTCAAGAACCCCTGATGTTAGGAGCATGATTTTTTGCAGGAAGATACTGCCTGTGGTGTAGATGACCTGATTAACTTTTGAAAAGAAATCATAAATTTTTGATTGAGTTATGCCCCTTTTTCGACTTAGTGCATTGTAAGCCTATGGAACCTTGTGAACAAAATATCTCAAGAGCACCTGATGCTAGGAGCATGATTTTATGCAGGAAGATACTGCCTGTGGTGTAGATGACCTGATTAACTTTTGAAAATAATTTGTAAATTTTGGATTGAGTTATGCCCCTTCTTCAACTTAGTGCATTATTTGCCTATGGAAGCTTGTGAACAAAATATCTGGAGAACCCCTGATGCTAGGATCATGATTTTTGCAGGTTGATATTGCCCAAGGTGTAGATGACCTGATTAACTTTCGAAAACAATTCGTAAATTTTTGACTGAGTTAAGCCCCTTTTTCGACTTAGTGCATTGTAAGCCTATGGTACAAAGGTACAAGCATTATTGGATGAACCTTCTCTAGAGACAAGCATATGGTTGGGGGCATTGTGTTTCATAAACACATTTTCTAGTTTATTTTTCCGCTGGCAATGTATTTCCAGAGTAATGCCCCTTTTTCGACTTAGCCTGTGGAAACTTGTGAACAAAATATCTCAAGAACCCCTGATGCTAGGATCATGAGGCTTTGCAGGATGAGAATACCCAAGGTGTAAATGACCTGATTAACTTTTGAAACAAATTCTAGAATTTTTGACAAAGTTATGCCCCTTTTTCGACTTAGTGCATTGTAAGCCTATGGAACCTTGTGAACAAAATATCTCAAGAACCCCTGATGTTAGGAGCATGATCTTTTGCAGGAAGATACTGCCTGTGGTGTAGATGACCTGATTAACTTTTGAAAAGAAATCATGAATTTTTGATTGAGTTATGCCCCTTTTTCGACTTAGTGCATTGTAAGCCTATGGAACCTTGTGAACAAAATATCTCAAGAACACCTGATGCTAGGAGCATGATTTTATGCAGGAAGATACTGCCTGTGGTGTAGATGACCTGATTAACTTTTGAAAATAATTTGTAAATTTTGGATTGAGTTATGCCCCTTTTTCAACTTAGTGCATTATTTGCCTATGGAAGCTTGTGAACAAAATATCTGGAGAACCCCTGATGCTAGGATCATGATTTTTGCAGGTTGATATTGCTCAAGGTGTAGATGACCTGATTAACTTTCAAAAACAATTCGTAAATTTTTGACTGAGTTAAGCCCCTTTTTCGACTTAGTGCATTGTAAGCCTATGGTACAAAGGTACAAGCATTATTGGATGAACCTTCTCTAGAGACAAGCATATGGTTGGGGGCATAGTGTTTCATAAACACATTTTCTAGTTTAGTTTTTTTACAGATTTAGGTGTCCCAATTAAACTTTCAATTTGCTTTTCAATCACGAAAGGGGAAAGGGTCGTGACCGCCTTCTCTTCAAGTGACTAAATGACTAGAAATTTAGAGAAACTAACATTACCTTGAAATGCGAAATATGAGGGCCGGTCCGCGTCGTCATCAGAGTCCATTTGAAATCTTCTCTTATTTGAGGATCCCATGATAGATGTATATTATTCATTGGCTATGCGCTTGACCCTCCGCGGAGTCCTACAAGGGGACGTTTTAGGGGAACGGACCTCCTATTCCCAACGCCAAAGCTACATAACCATTATACTCAACGATCAAATCCCTCGGTTTAAACCCCCAATGCTGAAGGCCGAAAAATATGCCCGCAGCTCAAATGAACTTTTGAAAAAGAGGCTCCATTCTGGAAGGGTTTCTACATTCAGGGAAGCAAAAGAGAGGGCATAAAACTTGTTTCCCTGTATAAAAATGGCGAAAAAAGATATAGGTATACCCATACACCTTAAATAATTGAGACTAAGAACTTACTGCAGAATTTTACCGAGAAGCATGGCCAATTTGGCATCCTGTTCCCGTTCATCCAAGGGCTGATCACCCAGCATGATGTCAGTGTTCATTCTCTAGGGTCCACTGAGTTCCTTGTCACGAGAAACTTCTTATCTGTCTGAAATAATGAAACAATGCACATAGTTCTTATTTTAGCTTTAAATTATTTGATTTCCGTACAGAAGCAAAGTGATACAACCGTTCGAAAGGAAATATAGTCAAAGTAAGAAAAGTAGTCAATGTCCAAACGCACTATGCAAACTAAGTCATGGTAAGAAAGGTGGTCAGCGTGACTCCAAACGCACTATGCAAACTAAGTCATAGTAAGAAAAGTAGTCAGCGTAACTCCAAACGCACTATGCAAACTAAGTCATGTAAGAAAAGTAGTCAGCGTAACTCCAAACGCACTATGCAAACTAAGTCATGTAAGAAAAGTAGTCACTGTGACTCCAAACGCACTATGCAAACTAGGTCATGGTAAGAAAAGTAGTCTCTGTGACTCCAAACGCCCTATGCAAACTAGGTCATAGTAAGAAAAGTAGTCAATGTGACTCCAAACGCACTATGCAAAGTAAGTCATAATAAGAAAAGTAGTCAGCGTGACTCCAAACGCACTATGCAAACTAGGTCATAGTAAGAAAAGTAGTCACTGTGACTCTAAACGCACTATGCAAACTAGGTCATAGTAAGAAGAAGAAGTCGCTGACTCAAAACGCACTATGCAAACTAGGTCATAGTAAGAAAAGTAGTCATTGTGCTTCTAAACGCACACGGAACAACTCCGTATGACCCCGTATACGTGTACCTATGCTTGTTAACTTACCTGTCAACAGAAAACATTCTTTAAAGCAGAATATGATATTAAAACTAAGAAACTGAAAGTACTAGTATTACCCGACCTTTTCGAGTACATGTGATAATATATGCGTAAGTATCAATGGGGATTTCGCAACATTAAAAAAAAAAAAAGAAAAAAAAAAAGTTTGCGATACAACTTTTAAATTTTTAGACGTTGGCTCTTAAAAGAAACATTATAACCTGCAAATAGCTATTTCGTTTAGTCAGTTCTTTTTCGCGAAACGGAACGATTTCCAAATATGCTCAAATATCTAACTTTAGACACCTTTAATATTCCGTTTAAAACAAACTCCCAAAACACCTACGTCTGCGTTTGTAAACACATTCCGTAAAAAATCAGGTAACATTTATTTAATATGCTCTGGGACAAACAGATGATACGTAAAATATATCTTCTGTTCAGTGACTAGCCAGACTAACATTCTAATTTGATTGATGATGCTTTTACTGTAAAGCGTGTAATAACTTTGACAGTTTAAAGTCTCCATTGTCTTATTAGTGGTAAAAAAAAAAAAACGTCTAAACACAAATCATTATAAAAAGTGGTTCAATCTTTACGTTTGGTGATAAAATGTGGGTTGATGTGCATATACCGAATAATATAACTGGGAAGAAGTAAGGGGATCGTGATCGCTCTACAAAATACGATTTCCTTTCCTGGTTGCTCATCAAACGATTCCATAAAGACAAAGGCGGGACAGTGAATGGGGCCCCACGTCTGTACATTGTATTTTTACCACTTTATTCACAAGTTTCTGGTTGTTATGGATTATTGTCATCGCTTTTTAAGACAGTATTTCAGTCTATATCGATCCGTCTCCCAGAGACAGAGACAGAAAAGAGAGGAGATAGGCGAGATAAAAAAATCCTAGATCCCACCTGCACCTACTGCGAGCACAGTAGGCCCTTGCCCTACTGGTATACCTATTCAAATTAGTAGGACGCCCCGGCACTGAAAGTTACCCAGCACCATCACCCGACCCGACCATCTCCAAAGGTAGGTTAATTTAATTGCCAAATAAATTGACCTAAATCATATTTTAAAACTCTTATGTGAAACTCAAAGTGTGTTTATTTGTTTTAGTTTGGCCAAAAAGGTCATTTACAATGAGGAAACTTTAGTTTGAAGCTTGCAGCGCTACCTCAGAATAAAATATCTCATGGATCTAAGCAACTATTTCGTGAGGCATTGCTGCATAAAAATTATTTGGGTTGGTAACTAAAATGACCTACTTTCGATATGGCAAAATTACAATGTACATCGTGAAGCCCATTCATTGTCCCGCTTTTGTTTATATTCCATTCCCATTGGTCGACGGAGAACCAGGAAAGGAAAATTGTGTTTTGTATCGTTTGTTTTTGGGGTTTTTTTTACATGTCCCAAGCCACCACCCCCTTTTTGCCATTTGTGCACATCAACACACATCTTATCATCAAACGCGAAGTGAGAAGTGATAATGAATTGTGTGTAGAGGTTTTTGCCACTGGTAGGGCTATGGAGACTTTAACGTTTCCAACAAAATGACCCAAATTATTTTTAACACTTGTAACGTGAAACTCAAGGATGTTTTATTTGTTTAAAGTTGGCTAATCATGGTCATTTAAAATGACGAAACTATTATGAGAAGTCACGACAAAATATTTCCTTTAAAGGTTGGTTGGTTGGGCTTTAACGGCTCTTTGAAACTTATTTCAGTCAATACAACCACAAATGAAATAACAAGAGTGGTGGAGAAAGAGGAGCTATGATAGGCGAGAGAAAAATATCCACCCGCACCTTCTTCAAGCAAAGAAGGGCCTTGCCCTACTAATATCTAAATTAGTACCTAGGACGCCCCGGCACTGAAGTTTATGCCCAGCACCATGCCCGACCCGACAACCCCCTTCCTTTAAAGTCGCATTGCTCTACTCCATTGCTCTATCAGTGGTATAAATTCAGGATTTATTTTATCGAGAGGTATCGCTGCTCGTCTTTGTAAATGACCGTGATTTGCCAACTTTAAACAAACCAAAAAAATCTTTGATTTCACGTAAAAAGTGTGAAAAACAATTAACGTCATTTTTGTTGGCAACTTTCGATATTATAAACTTGAATAAAATGGTAAAAATACAATGTGCAGGCATGGGGCCCCAATCAGTGCCCCGCTTCTGTTTATATTGCATCGCTCGACGGGGAACCAGAAAACTGTACGTGTTCTCCAATGGAGGCTACTCTTCAAAGAAAACAGTTGCTCCGACAGAATCCCCAGTCAGAAGAGAGAGAGACAGTTCTAGATCAGAGTAATCTCCCAATGAAAGGAAACATCCATGCGTGCGTTAATTGACGCTGGAGAATAGCTTTAAAGGGCTCCTCCGTACTGCGTATCTGAACAAACCTTCACTGTGATGAGCAACAGAAAGTAAGATTCTGGTTAGACTGCACGGATACGCAGAATAAGAATTACTGGCCCGCGATACTGCAAAAATGGTTAAGACGTATCGGTACACCTCCATGATTTTCTTCCGTTTTTACAAAGGGCAGCAACTTTTGTGACTTCCTTGTTCTCTTTCCTCGACGATGTACCTTGTAGCTCTTCCAAAATAAGATCTACTCTTAAAAGAAACAATTTGCTCCAATTCTTTCCATTAAGAGTTGACCTCCATTGAGAAGAAGGCAAAATGAAAATGGCAGAGTTGCTTTCCCCTGAAGGTAGGCCCATTTTACCGTATTCATTTCACCGCATCTTCTACAGCTTAGTGCAAGATGTGTGAGATAGACAAATTATGACTGTGTGAGATAGACGAATTATGACTGTGTGCATTCTGCGGAAGCGACAAAACTTTTCTGATCAGATATTGTGCTTGATATGGCTTTAGAGCTCTCATACACATTTGTTCAGAGTAACAACCAGAAGAAGAAGAAGCATGTTTGCGACTTCCCAGACTCGCGAGACGGATTCTCTACTAAAAAGATATTTTCGAAGGTAAAACAGTCCTGGTGCCTTAAAGGTCCCATTGCTCTATCAGCATGAAATATTTTATCATGAGGTATCATGAGACTCAGTTTAATTGAGCCTGTTCATGACTAGTAATGAAATGTACGAAACCAGTCACACCCCTATCACCGGCTTAAGCGGAACTCTATTTTCAAAATTACCCGAATGAACTCAATGATCTCAAAGGATTAGAAAATATGATCTGCACTATGATGATGTATGGGGGAGTTGTTTTACGGCCGCCACACGGCACAAACACCAGCTGCAGTGAAGATTAATATGTTCTGAAAAGTAAGACCCGGCCTTAAATTACAGCAAAACGAAAGCGCTAGTAAAATATTATAAATTCCATCAAGATATTCCAGATGGTAGCATTTAAGTATTTTGTGCATCTGTAGCTCGTACATGCCCGCTTACACGTCAATGGCACATTAAGATAAAAACAAGATAGCAAGCAAATAGGGCCATCTCACTTTTTACGATGTGTCCGTGGAAGCTACCATGATTTACTTGCCGATTTTTCGTCCGTGGTAGCTACCAGCCTGCAAACATGGCTTGTCATCGCAAAACTAGCCAGCCAGATTCAATGAAATCGGGATGAAAGTAAGCGGATTTGAATACATGTACTTATTTTAACCACAGCTAATTCTGATACTAAAATGCCTCTTCTTGAAAATAAAGCCGACTTTCTGTGCAAAATCGTCGCCGTCCGTGGAAGGGACCATACCAGTTTCCGAAACATTTTTACGAATGAGCTCAGAAACGACAAGCACACTCTATAAACAGACAGTAGCGACGTAAATTGGACTTAAAGCCGCATATGATGATATACTACCATAACTGTCAGTTCCGCAAAACACGTCAATAAAAGGAATTTACCTCTCTGCCTCCGAAATGGAGCACAAGCAAATGACGTAGTACACAAATGGTAGGTACCACGGACCTTGTTTCCCTCCTTCTGCAGTATACCTTGAAAAATCAGAACTTCACACACACACTGCTGCGTGATATGCTAAAGGCCACAGTCACCTGGTGGGATTCAATGTCGGGATCCTTTGATCATTAGTCTGGTGCACTACTGCTCGTCACTAGCTCCACCACAGAGAATGGTCTTTGACAAATCTTAGGGATGCATACACACAGTCTGCATTTTCATACAGAAACACTAACTAATGATACACTGTATTATTACTATATTACTATTTTTTCTGTAAGTTGGGGGTGGGGATATATTTCAGTTGAATGTTTTTGGTGTGTGTGTGTGCGCGATTGTGGGGTGGGAGGTGGGGGTCAAAATTTTAATTTCCATGGTGGTGGTGAGGGGGGGGGGGGTCGGTCAAAGAAAACCCAAGTCAGTGGGTGGGACATATGAAAGTATGTGGATCTCCTGAAAGTTCCTCCACCACCCCCACCCCAGCTGATAAATAATTAATGAGTGTTCCCTAGTCTTATATGTCTTCGTCAAAAACATCAAAACAATTATTAAACGTGAAAAGAAAAAAGATGCAACAGAAAGTGTCATAAATAAACACGTTACCAGAGTATCATACAAAACTTAACAGAAATGCGATCAGCGTCACAGAAAAACAAGAAAGAATTAATACTGACCTACTTTTTGAACATTAACCTACACAACCTTTACCCTTCGCATCAAATTTCAACGCCCGTCGCCATTTTCTTAATGAAATTTAGAAAATTTCAACAAAAATATTACCTATTTTCACTTAATTAACAACAGTCCATATCCGGATTGTCAACATTTTATTATCATTCTTTGACATTTGTCAACACGTGTTTATTTTATACTTTAAGCGTTGTGTACATAATTCACTGGTCATCTGTGGTCACAAAATCTTGAACCAGTGACCAGCGAAATGTAACTTTCGACATGTTAGTCAACGATCAGGGAATGACTGACGTAGATCAGACTGGGCGTATCACTCTGTTTAATGTGATCAGGATCCTAACTTGGACAAAAGATAATCTAAAAGTCTGCTGCCTGGTTAACCGGTCATCAGACCTACTTATCTAAGCCTTTTCTAGTCCTTACAAGTGTCCAACGGTCCCTTCTACAACAATCGATTCAAAATGCCACAAAGCGATAACATCGGTGACCCTTTTCTGAAGCGAACTTGCCTTCCAACATCAGCCGTACCCGTCCAAATTATCCTCTAGCAAATATATTCACTCAGCAGGAACACAATATTGAAATTACACTGAATCAACGTTGATTCAATGCATTGAGTCAACGTAGATTCAATGCATTGAATCAACGTTGATTCAAAGTTGTTGCAAAGTTGCGAGCCCCACGGAGCTGTTCTTGGTCTACAAACGGGTATGCTGTGGCCATGGTCTCTGATGCAAGTTTTATGTCGCAAGGCCGTTTACCAGTGATCGAGGGAAAGGTTAAGCCTCTTATTAATTCAGTGACCGTAAATCTTTCAGGATGAAAGTCCATCACATATTTGCGGAGGAGACATTTTACCATTGGCATATACATGATACACTGTTTATATGTTCTCAAGATGATTTATGTTTACCAGTGACTATCTTGGCAAAACAAGTATGACGTTCATTGCGAGAAAGTTGGGCTATTTGGTACATACATGTACGAAGTGTGCATGTCCAGCCCATGCACAGTCTGGTCAGGGAAAATACAGTTTGCTCCAAACTGCCTATGTTTTGTTTAATTTAGTACGTTTGTTACCTGTCAGTGGGTATTTATTTTATTTTTATTTTTTTTTGCTACCGTCAGTGCGCTGTTTATTGTCATCGACGGGACGAAGTTCTTTTTTCGTTGTTACTTGCTACCGGCAGGAGAACAAAGTTTTCTTTCTTTATAATCGCCAGCACTGTAAAAAATGTGTTTAGAATCAATGCAAAAAATGCCGTCCGATTTTTTATGTGTTTAAATCGTAACATGTTCAATTTGCAACATGTTTAGATTTATGTTTAGAAATTAAACATGAACAAAACTCGTTATATTTACCTTTTATTTTGAAAATTTCCTCTGTCAACATTTTCATCTCTTTTTTTTTCGTTCTTCAACGAGGAAAAGAGAGAATGGATTCATCTGAAACGCGTAACAGAATAAAACGTGTTTAGCAGACTTTGTCCGGGAAAATAATAGAAAAGGCGTACATGTTTAGCTATATGACATATTCCTAAACATGTTTACACCTAGACATGTAACCACTTGTGTTTTATAGCTAAGCGCGATTTTTACAGTGACCTTCTGTCTTTCTTTGCTACTTGTTACTGTCAGCTGAGCAAAGATTATTTATTTGTTACATATTTGTTACTGTCAACTGAGCAAAGATTATTTATTTGTTACATATTTGTTACTGTCAGCTGAACAAAGATTATTTATTTGTTACATATTTGTTACTGTCAGCTGAGCAAAGATTGTTTATTTGTTACATATTTGTTACTGTCAGCTGAGCAAAGATTATTTATTTGTTACAGATTTGTTACTGTCAGCTGAACAAAGATTATTTATTTGTTACATATTTGTTACAGTCAGCTGAGCAAAAATTATTTATCTGTTACATATTTGTTACTGTCAGCTGAGCATAGATTATCTATTTGTTACTGTCAGCTGAACAAAGATTATTTATTTGTTACATATTTGTTACTGTCAGCTGAGCAAAAATTATTTATCTGTTACATATTTGTTACTGTCAGCTGAGCATAGATTATCTATTTGTTACTGTCAGCTGAACAAAGATTATTTATTTGTTACATATTTGTTACTGTCAGCTGAACAAGATTATTTATTTGTTACATATTTGTTACTGTCAGCTGAACAAAGATTATTTATTTGTTACATATTTGTTACTGTCAGCTGAACAAGATTATTTATTTGTTACATATTTGTTACTGTCAGCTGAACAAGATTATTTATTTGTTACATATTTGTTACTGTCAGTGGGACAAAATTCTTTTTGAACAGTCAATGGAAAAAGCGTTGTTTCTATTTTCTTTCTTTAGTACCTTCAGCGGAGAAAGTTATTTTTCCTCCCTCTTTCTTTGTGACAAGCGGCGGGAAAAAGTTCCTTTTACGTTCTAGTTATACTTTTTATCCGTGCAAGTTTCAATACATGGTCTTAAATACTTTGCGGCAGTATTCTTTATAAAAAATTATGGAAATGCATTAATTTAAACGGCGACGTCACTTTATGACGAATACTTTTGTCCACCTTCTGTAGTTAATCTATCTGTTAATTAAAGCCTCAGTAGTACAGTACAAAAGCGTCTTAACACAAATCTCTAAGAAAAAGCGGTTCAACATTCCTGTTTGGTGACCTCAACCAACCCCTTTCCGTTTTGTTTGAGTTTATGCTATCGAAAGTAGGTCATTGTAATT
>CAXDIV010000104.1:0-36288 GCA_963989385.1 Ctena decussata | reverse complement strand
CAGAAAACCGGCAATTATTTGGTTACACAATGAAAAACAATAGCCTATCCTATAGATGACGTCATAGGCGTTGAAAGGGACAAACTCTGAGCAGACTCTGAACTATAGGAAAGGTGTATAGTCGAAGTATCATAATTTCTAAATAGTACTTGATAAAAGTGATTGCATTTGAAGCAAACTAAGCACATTGTAATTATTTGTGAGTTTAAAGTACTCAAAAATGTTGTGATACAAGACCAGTCGATTGAATGGGACAATATAGCACAGAGCCATGACCCAGCCAAGTAAACATCAAAGTTATGGAATATTCGTGACATTTGTGATAATCATACATGTACAAAGTTGCATGCTCATGTTACCTTAAAGCTACCTTAACCCTATCTTATTTACCCAATATTTGGCATGTCTGACAATTTAGCAGTTCGACTGGACCATATTAGAGATATAGAATGTATACAGACTGAATTACCGTTACTGCAGGGCTCTCACACCCCTTTTTGGGAATGGGGCCGGGGCCTTTAGAATTGGGAAAAATAGCGTTGTATTGTCTAAAATTGGGAAAATTTTAATTGTTTTATGCGTGAAGTTTTCATTGTCAGACCAACACAACTTACATATGGTATTGCTATATTTTCAGAGGAATCCAGTCAGTATAAGCAGACATAGATCTAGCAGATAGTGAATCATAACAAACTTTATCAAATAATTGGGATATTAGATAATAACAAAACTAATTTTGTGTTTTGAGTTTTTCTTTCTTTCCTTTGAACTGGCAACTTCCCTATCTTGCCACTCTCAAACTGGAGACAAGACTGGGACCTAGCAAAAAAAATGTTTCAATATAACAACAGTATAACACTCTAGGTTTGAAGCATCTGTAAACTTAAGCATAATGTGAAGTTGAAAGAAAGAGGACTGTCACAATGCAGAACATGACAAAACTTTCAGTCCTGCAAGTACAAAACACCCAAGGTATGTCACTATCACTGTACTAACTCTTGGATGTCCCGGTAATCCTGTTTATGATTTTGGATATGGCCGAAAATGTCTGTAAAAATCGATTCAGGTACGAAACTCAAATACAGCAGAATCATCCATAATAGGTGAAAACTCCGATCAAATTTTAGCATTGGAAGGCTTTAAATTAAAGAATGTCAAAATATTGTTCACCACCACAATATTGGCCCTTGAAGCAAAGAAAATATTAAAATATTGCAGCGAAAATCGCTAGGCTATTCGCCCTCTAATGAAAGGGAAGTAACTCTAAGAGTACGATAAAACCCGGTACCACTTTCCAGTAACAAAACATGAAGATCGTGATTGAAAATGTAATCGCTTCCCGATTTTTGAAGTTATAAATTATGGTTACATTATTAGTTTTAGGTGGTTTTTAATACATTTTGCATTGATGCAACTGCAGTATTCTTGGACCAAACAGGCTTAGTCAGATTGGGAATTTTTCGTCTGGAATTGGGAAAAAAACATACTTTTTGGCATTGGGAATGGGGCCGAATTTCGGCCCCAAATTTCGGTGATCGAGAGCCCTGTACTGTAAGTGTAAACGTATAATAAAGAATTGTCCACGCAGCTGTGGTGCCACCCAGCTGTGCTGCCACGCAGCTGTGCTGCAGTTTTCTAGTTCCCAAATGGCCGCAGCTGGACTGCAGTATTCTAGTTTCCAAACAGGATTATCTGTGCAGAAACTGAAATTTTTTAAATTGTAATATTTCTTTCTTTTCATTTAAGCTCAATACCATATTCAATTTCTAATATTAACCCTTAACGCGCCAAAAAGCAGACGACAAAATTTAAGTCTGCAGAATTTCAAAAAATGCCTCGTCCAAGCGATATCATATTGAGAATTCGAACACTAGAGGGCATACAGTGTAGATTCAGATGAGATGGCTCATCATGAGCCACCTCATCTGGATCTACACTGTTTGCCAATTCAACAATTTTAATTTTTGGCACTTTAAGGGTTAAAAAAGTGTTCTACATCCATCTTACCATCAAGTCCTTCAAGAGCTATTTCATCTAGAAGCTGATGTCGTAAATCAGTTGCCATGGTCACCCAGTTCTTTAAATCTGAAAAAATAACAGATAGCTCACATCAGTGTTATCCCCAGAAATTTCAGAAGACATATCACATGTAGCTCTAAAATCAGATTTTGACTTGCTGATCAATTTTTTAAATCCTTTATATGGCAAAGTTTTGTCAAAATTAGCCTAAATTTACATTATGAATAATTTATTGATGAACCTTAATGCATTTGAAACAACTTTACTGGCTAAGAAATGAAAATAATAACATTTTAACAAATTTTCATTGGCAATTAAGGCATGCTGCCAATGTAATTTGAAGAGGAAGGCATGTTGCAAGCTGATCTGGGGAGATCCCTGCACATTTACAATATGAATCTGTCAGCAGTGGCTCATGTACCAGATTAATCCTATTAAACCCACTAAGGCACTGCAATTTAGGACACTGCAGGGATATTACTAGGATTTTGAAAATAGGAGTTTTAGGACCCCCAGAGCCATATCCTAGAAAAAGTTTAAGTCCCTCAATGTCATTCTCTGAAAAATAGGTGTCCCCGGCCCAAAAGTAGGAGTAAACAACTCCAGTTATATAGTTAATGAGAAGCCTGAGACGGGGTGCTATTTACAGTTTAAAGGGTAAAAAATCCATCATTCATGAAAGCCTTTTGAATAAACACTTTTTGACATGAAATATGTAACATTAAAAGTAAAATGCACTGTATCCCGGGTTTGAGGTTATAAAACTTGAGTATAATCTCAAACCCAAAATAAAGCATACTGAATGGCTGCTTCTGAGCAGCCAATCAGTGTGCTTTATTATGAGAATGTACTCATGTTTTATAACCTCCCCGCCAGAGCTCCTAATAAGTTGTGATTTTTACAATAATTCTGGGATAATTTTTCTTATTTCTCAACAATAACGTACAAAGTGACCTCTCAGTAGAACAGTCTCACCCAGAGCTCTAGATAAGAGGGAGTATTTGATGATAATTAAGGATAATTTTTCTTGTTTCTCATTGTAACCATATGTTGTGACCCCTCATCTGAACCGTCTCATCGAGACGGTTCAGATGAGGGGTCACAACACATGTTTTTATGCAGAATTAACAAAAATTATCCCTAATTATCACCAAATACCCCTTCTTATCTAGAGCTCTGTCACCTAAGATGGTTCTAATGAGATGTCACAAGATATATTTGATAGAGAATTATGGAAAATTATCTCTAATGTACCCTCTTACCCCTTCTTATCTGGAGCCCTGCTGTCTCAAAGGCCCTATAGCAATATCTCACCTATCAGCACATTGTGCGCAGGTCACCTGAAAAAAATAGGAAGTGTCTGCTGACAACCGGTTGTCACCAGACTTTTTGGACCAAAATCGTCTGCTGACAACCGGTTGTCACCAGACTTTTTGGGCCAAAAACGTCTGCTGACAACCGGCCATATATTTTCTATTAAATGGTTTTTAATTGGGTTTCCTTTGACTGAATTTATATTAATATGTTATAAATATATTACATAAATGTTCTCATTGTGAAGGCAAATTATTATTTTTACTTGCACTCTTGCTCTTTTTGGCATTGTGTTACATATATATGAGGACTGTTTGTACTTTGATGTATGGAAACTAATAATGCTGCCTTTAAATTTAGTCCTTATTTATTGCCTGTTGTTGTTTGTGATATATTATCTAACTGACATTGTCGCTCTGCATGTGCCTGATTATAATTCCTATATGGTCTCTCTCCTATTACAATTAATTCCTAGAATTAAGGTGTGAAAATCAAACTTTGATCTCTAACAAAGGTGTATACCTCAATCAAATGTGTTTATTCAGCAGTTAGTTCTGAATCAGGCTTCTTAATGCATTTATCAAATTTGGTGCATCATATTTTATTCATATGATCTTTACTTATCTGTAGGGGTGTAATGATACATCGATATATCGATGCATCATGATAGTGGTTGCCTTGATAGTGCTATCGTGATAGTGTTTTCAACTACTGAAAACTATCGCCGATAGTGCTTTCAACTATCGATAGTTTTTGTTCATGTAGATTTTCACCTTGTGAACTGGATTTTGACACTTGTTTTCCAAACAAATGTCATTTAGGAACCTGAAAGGTGTCTGCTTTGCATCCAAAAACTTATAGTGATAGGGGTTTCTCCAATAGTGATAGTATCGTGATAGTCAAAATTTGGGACGATAGTCAGCCCTACTTATCTGTCAGAAACATAAATGGCTCTTGTCATTGAGCACAGTCAAGTTGAATATCTACACCATTAGATCCAAGACCACAGCATCCTTACCCTATAATATCCGGGTTCTAGAACTGATCAGCTGTGGTCCATCCTGGAAGAGATTGCTGCTGTATTTGATGTTAGTAAAATACTGATACTTTAGAATTCAGGTTTTTGTTTGTTTTTAGCTCACCTGAGCCATAGGTTCAAGGTGAGCTATTAATTGTGATCAGTCAATGTCCAACATCCGTCTTGCCTTGTCTGTCATCAACAATTTGCTTTAAATGACTTCTTCGAAACCGCTAGGCCTAGCCTAGAGCTTTGATATTGAAAATCTTCTGCTTCAGAACTGCTAGGCTCAGATGCTTAATATTTGGTATGAAGTGATGTCTAGTGGACCTTTACCAAGTTTGTTCAAGTGGGGACCCAGGGTCCAAAATGGCCCTGCAGCAGGGGGTTTTGGGTTCCAAAATAAAATATACTTAAAAATATTCTTCTCCAAAACTGCTAGAATCAGATGCTTGAACTTTGGTATGTAGCATTGCCTAGTGGTCGTTTCCAACTTTGTTCAAATGGTGGCCCTAGGACCCAAAATGGCCCACCCCAGGGAGATCCTGGATTTGAACCATAGAAATACACAGGAAAATATTCAAAAATCTTCTTCAGAACCGCTGGGCTCAGATGCTTGAAATTTGGTATGTAGCATTGCTTTGTGGTCTTTTACCAAGCTTGTTCAGATGGTAGCCTCTGGGTCAAAAATAGCCCTGCCCCATTGGGTCCTAGGTTTGAACCATAGAAATACATAAGAAAATATTCAAAAATCTTTTTAGCTCACCTGAGCCATAGGCTCAAGATGAGCTATTGTGATCAGTCAATGTCTGTTGTCTGTCATGCCGTGTGACGTGTGTTGTGCCTTTTCTGTTGTAAACAATTTGCTTCAAAGGACATTATCTCCTAAACTGTTGGTTGGATTTTGACCAGACTTGGCAGGAATGAACCTTATATGACCCTCTTTAAAAGTTATTCAAATGGTTCTAGTCCATGGCATAACTAGGTCAAATGAGCTAAATAGAGTTTTTGAAAATCTTTTTGTCTAAAACCACAAGGCCTAGAGCCTAGACAAATTATGGGATTTCCTTGTCTAAAATCACAAGGCCTAGAGCCTTGACAAATTATGGTCCTGGGGTCAAAATGGCCTCACGCTGAGGGTCACGGTTTTACACAGGCTTTGATAGGGAAAATGCAAAAAATCTTTCTGTCTAAAACACTTGATGCAGAGCCTTGTATTTGGTTTGTAGCATCACCTAGTGGTCCTCTACCAAGTTTGTTCAAATTATGGCCCTGAAGTCAGATGGCCTGCTCTGGGGGTCACATGTTTTACATAGGCTAATAATGGTGTAGATATTTAACTTTGTCGGTTTCCATACATTAAAGTACAAACAGTCCACATAAATATGTAACGCAATGACAAGAGTGCAACTAAAAATGGTCATTTGCCTTAACTATGAGAAACTTTATGTTATATTTATTACATATTTATAACAAATTAATACAAATTCAGTGAAATTGGACCCTTTTTTAAAACCATTCAATTAGAAAATATATGGCTGGTTGTCAGCAGACGTTTTTGGTCCAAAAAGTCTGGTGACAACCGGCTGTCAGCAGACGATTTTGGTCCAAAAAGTCTGCTGACAACCGGTTGTCAGCAGACCTCCCCAAAAAAATACCAAGAACACAAAATAATAGTCCCATTTGGCCTATTATCAAGTTTCAACCCAGGCCAAGATCTTGTAAACATAACCATACTATGCTATTCTTCTATCCCATAACCTTACTAGGTCATTGGGGCACCAAAGATCATAGTTCACGAAAGTCTGCAAGAGTTTACAGGACCGAATCTGGTTAAATGATTAAAATGTACTTGAAAATTCTGAATATTTTTACCAGACCGAATGATTTTTTTTCAGACATGTCAGGGGGTCAGACGGTGATTCGTGAAGACTGAAAGATGACTTCGAAACAATCCCTGTCCATCTTGTCCTGTTTTCAGCTGCCCTAGTTGAGCTGGCACTATTTAATATTGTCTTCCCACCTCTTCTTCTGTCTACCTCTTCTTCTTTTTCCTTTCACTGTGCCCTGTAGAATCGTCTTTGCTAAACCAGAAGACCTTGAGATGTGGCCAAACCACCTTAGTTTCTGTTTCTTGACCAGCGTCAGGAGTTCATCATATTCTGCAATGGCTGCTTGTATCTTTCTGCGAACCTCCTCATTGGTTATATGGTCCTTGTACTAAATGTTCAGTAACCTTCGGTAGCATCTCATCTCAAAGGCCTGCTTTCTTTTCTCTAACTCTGCTGTCAAGGTCAACAATTCACAGGCATATAGAAATATGGAAATGACAAGGAAGCGTGTAAGTTTCCTCTTTGATCCAAGAGAAATGTTGTTATCTCTCCAAATTGGTTTCAGCTTGGTAAGAGCTGAATTGGTTTGTCCAATCTTGAGAGAACCTCCTGTTTTGAGCCATCGTCTGAGACAACTGCTCCAAGGTATTTGAAGCTTGTTACGGTACCCAGCTTCTGCCCTTTTACCTTGATCTCCCTCTGGATGCCATCTGCACTGGTTGTCATCAGTTTGGTCTTCTCAGCACTGATCTCCATCTTAAAGCTTGTGCAGATTTGGTCGAGACTTTCATACTATGCAAGATGGTCATAATTGTTCCAAAATGTAGCCTCTATAATCCTCATCAGATCATATGCAACCTCTTCTACTAATTAAGGGAAATAACTCTGGCATCAATCATCCACCACGATCCATTATTTCTCTTGGCTCTAAATAGACACATGTTTTATTGCAATATAAATTAGATGATTCTGGGTTTTCCCTGATACAGAATTCTGCGTCATTTACTCCTAAAACCATTCTTCAGACTCCCAGAACAAAATCTTGAAAGTCCTCTGGGATGCTCAGATTTAGGGTACAGCATAAGCGGAAGGTTATGAATTTTGGTGTCTGAAATGGTTGTAATTACTGAAAATGGTTAAAGGATCAAATATCAGTTATATATTTACAGACTAAAGCACAGAATACCCATCCTCAAACACTTTAGACAAAATTTATTTAAGATAAATAATAGAATGGGACACTTGATTTTCTGCATGGGACTTTTATAAACAAAAGTAAGGGTCCAAAGGACTCCTCACATTCTTAACAGAGGGAAAACCCTGATGACTGTTTTTGAAACAAAAACAACAACTGGCAATCATCAAATGCTTTATATTTGTATCAAGTGTCTTGAAAATATCTGCAACACTTTTAAAGTTATGAAGACTAGATTCCAGACTAAAATAACAAAGTGACGGAATCCTGTGAAAAATGTAGGTGGAGTTATGGTTCTTGCTCTATGCATATTGTCAGATGATGCTTTGTAATTCATTAGTCCCATTGTAGTTGCCACTTTTTTAAAGCAGGAACTCTTTGCCACTGTTTTGATGTCTACTGCTGTAACTGTCATCCTCTGGCACATTCTCTGCCTCATCAACCTTTGCCAGATGGCCATGACATTGGTATTCGGAAAGCGGTTACTCAAAATATCAGAATACACTTAATTAACAGAATATACAGGCGAAATACCCATTATCTGTTGTTGTTTTTCTTTATACCTGCAAGAAAATCTATTAGTTGCACATTATTGAATTCACAAGAAAAAAGAAAACACATTTGAATATTTTCCTTGATGCAACTTCTACTGCTAGATAAATATTACTGAATTTCCCAAAATGAGCCCAAAGGGAATAACAGAAAATTCTGCTGCCCACATTGATTTCTCAGAAAGCTGCCTGAGAATCTATACTTTTTTCGCTAAATAAATACTGGCACACGAATTCTATTCCAATTATTTCAGGTACGCACTAAGGCAATATACTAAGGTACGAAATAACTGGGTGCGAAAAGGCCTGAGTACGAAACGAAGTCGCACCATCCAATGGAGTATATCAAAGATTGACAAATTGACCCCATGTTGTTTTACGCTCATGAGGTATAATTTTACCGTATTTCAATTAATATAAATTGCTTCTTGCCAAATTAACGCAGTTTTCTTAGTTCAACAACATTCTGGATTAATTTTTCGGCGCTTCGACAAAGTGAAAGTTCGGCGAAAATTGGTAATACTCGTTTACATTTAATTTATTGCACCGGTAAATACTAGGTGCAAAGTTTGCTGGGTAAACATAATCTGTCAGCATTGGAATAAAACCCAATACCAGACCAGCCTGCAATAAACCAGCTCCTGCTAAACTTATCAATTCTTATGATGCAACATTTGCTAAATGGCGATGTCTCGTTAATTAGGTTTACTATTAACTTATTGCATTATTTGTAGTTGGCAGTTGAACAAAGAAATTGATAAATTATCTGCTAGTTTCCATGGCTACTATTTATATAAGTTTGAAACAATATTCATTGTACAGACATCTTCGTGATTAAAAGTGTTTTTCATGACCATTGTTACCCAACAAAACTGAAAATCTTAACACACAAATTTATATTGTGGTAAATGTTTGGTCTACCGTGCTTATGGCAGTTTTCTTTATTTTCTCTGCTTTTTTAAAATTATCTATGTGTCAGAAATTGAAAAATTAAACACCTTATCATCATCTTAAACAGTTATCTTTTATACTGATATGAGGCCTAGGTTCCCTTCTGTTGAAATGCACTTGCTTTGTCTCTGTAGATAGTACAAAAGTTATCGTATACCATTAACTTAAACCCTACCCTCCGTTATTCAGCTGTTCATTCAGAGCAATGTACCTGATGCATATTTACGACAAGGTTGGCAAAATGCCGGCAAATATGAGTATTTTCCATGCCAGTGGTATTTACCGGTAAATACCGGCAAATACTGGAAAATACCGGCAAATACTGGTTGATTGAACTAACCAGCCTGGAATTTATACAGTAACCTACACTCACAATCCATAGTAATATTTTCAGTTGTACTGGTCAACTGACATAATATTTATACTGACAATTGCAACAATTAACAATTGTATATGCTTATTTATTTAATAGTTTATCTAATCAGTGAAATTTTGAGCTTTGTTTTAGGGGTAAAATAACCTGTTTTGTAGCTGGACATTTCTCTCTGTGGGCTCGGAGTCATGACTACTGTTTTACAGTCAATACCCCTGGCACTGGTCTTGTTGTCTTGGTCAACAACAGCATAGGATTTTTTGGCTTATGGGGAATAGTTTGGCAATGATGTGTGATGGTTCAGCTTTAGGACTGATTATGACAAATTATTATCTGACTGCTATTAATGAATTCAAGAGCCCATACTAAAGCTCAGGCCATACCAATAACACCTCTATGTACTTCTACTTGACTAATTGTCTAACCTTTGTATAAAACAGATAACCATTCTGACAACTTATTGTTTCCATCCTTGCCCCAAGCAATACTCTACTCCCTTAAATAAACATTGTTTTGAAACTTGTTGTTGTTTTAATGGACGGACGCTCGGCGCCCCGTTACTGCGGCTATGGATACGTTCCGCTGAGGTGCGGGGGTAACGTCGATATGAGAATTGAAATATGATGACTTGTTGTTTTAACCATGATTTAGACATTGTCTTGCAAATTGGGTGTCACAGGTGACTGGCCAGGTGCAAGATGAATTCACCTGTGATTTCTTACCTGTATTTTTATGCTCTTGAGTTTGAGGACAAATAATAAAGTTGATTCAAAATACTGCTTGTCAAAATTTTTGTCTTAAATCCATGGCTGTTTTAACCTGTTTAATTTGTGGAGCATTCTATTCTTTATGATGATAAACTAACTTCATATTTAATTATAAAAATTAACTAAAACATCTTTAAAGAATTCAGATTGAATACATATTATTTAAGTTACCGTAAAATCTCTAATAGACGCCCGGGCGTTTATTAGAATCATGACTTTTCCCGAGAAGGGGGTGGGCGTTTATTAGAGGCTCTAGTGTTTGTAAATTACGTATGAACGTCCAAAACGATTATTTTCCCCGGACTGCTTTCCCATGGCCGCCATCTTTTTACTCGGAAATGGACTAGTGATTCAATACGCAATTTCCCGCATTGGGCCTCTTTGCGGTTCTGTGCATGTAGCCAGGGGTAATAAAAAACTATGTGCTATCTGTTTTGCAAATTATTGTTTATTCTGTATACATCTGACACAAACCAGCTGAGTTACTTGACAGTTTTGGCCATACCGGTACACTCGGTAAATTTCGGATGTTTCCGGACATTCTTGTGAAAACGTTTTATATGCTTTTAATTAACAGTTTCATTTTCAATTTGTTAGTATTTTGCCCCAAATATTCTTTTCTATAAAAAAGATCTAGGTAGTAAAGTCAATTAAAGCCGATATATAGTCTTTCAAAACAGGTCTTGATTGTTTACTTTTGCCAGAGACTCGCTTCCTCTTTTGTCTCCGTAATCATCACCCACAAAAAAGATGTAAACAAAAATTACCGTGATTGTAGGTAATAGTGTCCAGTTTAATCTTTTTGTCAGTATCCAATTGATCCTATCACTCCAAGGGTATGATCATTTTGACACATATTCCCATTCATAACTTACGTAAATATTCGAGCATCTTTTGGAACATTTTTTGTATGTGTGTATATCACATTTTCAATTACGGGAAGTTTCATTATTTTGTTGACATACACTGCAGATCCTGATCACACTGCTCCAATGAGCTGTCTGATCTGGGTCTACAAAATTTACTCAGCAATTTCTGTCCGATTATTCAGTGTATCTCCTTATTATGTCACCGATAAAATAATTCGACTAGACTTCAGACACGTGTCAATTTCTTTGATCTTTGATGACAGCTGGTGTTGAAAATCTGCATGCTTTTTTCATTCTCGCCTTGGGGCAAAACTGGGTCAGGGCAGAATAATAAATAAAGAAGTCATGCACTGGATGCATGGTTACTAGGGTCACGTCAGTAAGTAAGTCAATTAGTTAACTGCTGAAGGAAAGTTCGTTCCAGGTGGAGGACTGGAAATTCCCGGTGTTTACCATTTATTTAAACCCCGAGAGAAAAAAGGACTTGTGCGTTTCGTGATTAGGCAACAAATTGGGAAACTTACGGCATACGGTAAGGTCGGTTTTCTTTCCCATTTTCCAGTGGGCGTTTATTAGAGGCTGGTCCTTTTCCGAGAATTGTCCAAAAACTCGCCAGTTTTAACATCAAATTCGGGGGGATGGGCGTCTATTAGAGATTTTACGGTAACTTGGTTTTGGTTTTAGCAAGATTCAAGGGTGAAAAAGTTCAATCGACCAGTATTTGCCAGTATTTTCCACTTTGGGAGTATTTTCCAGACCGGTAAATACCGGTAAATTCCACCGGTAAATACCGGGGGTGGAATTTACCGCCCAACCTTGATTTACGAAGTGTGTTGGTCTGCTTGCTCGTATTCAAAACTAGTTTGTATGTGTTTTGCATTTGTAAGGTTGTACTGTGACAACAGAAACATTGACAGGGCTATTTCTTTTGGTCATAAAATATCTACCCAGGGCGGTCGGATTTAGGTTGTTAATTTCCAGAATGTCCAACCATCGATAACTTCCAAAGTGAAGGGCCTAGCTAGACACAAAGAAGAGAACTCAAATCTTTACTGTCCTGTGTTTGTTGCACTTTGACTGAGGGACCATGTAAGGCAATAATCAAAAGAATTTGGCTTGAAGGTAAATAAAAGGAGACAAAATAATGCTTAAGCGGTCGAAAACAGGTTGTGCCAGGCTACTAAGCACTGGTGGATTTCTCCCCAACCCCCCCCCCCCCCCCCCCACTCCCGCACCCTCCATACACTCACCAGCAAATGTCACATGGAAGGGGAAAATGTGGCCCGACCGGGATTCAAGCCCAGGGCCTCTCGCTTACCGTGCAAGCACTCTGCAAGCTGTGTTACCGAGCTACAAGGCCAACTGTTGGCACCTGCAGAATGATTCGGATAGAAACAAAGTTAAGTAGGAGATGACTTACATATAAGCGTTACACTTACTGTCAGATCATGTATTGTTTCACTGTATTATTTATATGTATGTATAAAATCTTTGAATAAAATATTGTTTAAACCAAGTATCAACTATGAATTAAATGTGAAGTATGAACGGTGAAGCATGAAGTGTGACGTATGAAACAGGCCCGGATCCAGACCGCCACGTACTGGTGGGGCTCTGGATATTGGTGGGGCTGAGAGGTACCAAGATGTATGTGTTTGGGGGTGGGGAGGGGGAGGGGGGGGGGGGGTAAAAATATGACATAATTATGGATCAATTTGATGATAATTTTTTATGTCTTTTTGCCTTAATATATATGTTGTAATATCTCATTAGAATCACCTCGCCGAGGCGATTCTAATGAGATGTCACAACATACATTTTAAACTAACCACACGGATAAATTATCTCAAACTGTCATCAGATAATCTTTATTATCTGGGGGTCTACATATCATACATAACACAAAAACCAGATGTCGGGGTTGAAGCCCCAAAGCTCACCCGCACTATGCAATGCGAAGTATGAATTGTGATTCATGTAATATTTAGAAAACTGATTGTACTTGTAATTGATACAACCTTAGAGGGGCCAGAGCCCCCGAGAAGGTTATATCAATTACAAGTACAATCAGTTTTCTAAATGTTTTGTACCATGGGCCAATCAGAAACCAGAATTTCATCTGTACCTGCCAGTTCCCCAAATTTTATTGCCTCTTCGGATATAGTTTGAAGAAGTTCCCATTATCAAGAATGACATATCTATGCTTTTTTGCAGGCTACTTCCTAATGTTGCTGATAAGGTAATTGCCTGTGCCAAAAATACAATTCAATTCAAATCAATTCAATTCAATTCAATTCTTTATTCAGATTGCCAAATACATTTTAGCGCATCTACAACACATCCTAGAAACAAGACAATGATCTAATCACATTTACTTTCCCAGCAGGCACATGACGTCGCAGTGACGTCCCATTGACGCCAGTGCGATGCCACCGAGACGCCCTGTGCCTGCTGGATAAAAGGGCTGGGATTTTCTGGCCATTTTCCCTTTTCGGTCAGGATAGATTACAAAGAAAGGAAGCCAGGGCAGTGTCTAGAGCAGTGCATCCGTTATCAGCAGCTCTGCTCCAAACGCTGTCCCTCCAAACAACGCTCAGGCTGAACCACCCAATACCAGGTTCCCAGGGGACATGACCAGGAGTTCCCTAAATTTACTACCACAAAGAATTTTAAGAATGAACAAATATGACGCACTGGTTGAGCTGTAAGTTCTTATTTATAGTCCTTCCAAAATTTATGGCGTATAATCATATATAATGTGTTTTACTATTTAGTGTCTAGCTTCCCATATTGGGAAGTATGCAAATAGAGAAGACCCAGATCAGATGTTGCTGATTGTATGCATCATCTGATCAGTGTCCACACTGTCGAAAAGAGACTAACTGAAATATTTCACCTGATACCCATGGAATTAGAAATGGGCTCGTCAAATTAATAACAATGGAATATTCCATTTGGCAAAAAGGTTAATAGAGCTGGATATATCTGATTGTATAACCAGTACATTATTTCTTTGTAACAAGCTTACATTCTAGTTTTCAGTAAAATACAATATACATATAAACTAACATTTACTTATGCACTCTTTCTTGTATTTAAAGCATCCACGATAAAGTGAACAGCACTTTTACAATGTTGTTTGGTTTAGGGGTTGAGTATGTGCTGAATTGCAGCAATTCCTTTACCAAGATTTTGCACATTCTCTGTTATGAACTTACTCTTATTACGTAAGGAATCATACTTTGGACAGTGCAACATAAAATGTTCTGACTCTACCATGTCTTGGCAAAAAGGGCAAAATCTCTTATCTCTTGGAACTTAAGGTCTACTATAACGCAGCGTTTCTATATTAATGTTATTTTTTATGTGATTGCTTGTTTACCCGGAAGGGTCCTTAATTGGAGAAATAAACATTGTATTGTATTGTATTGTATTGTATCGTATCGTATCGTATCGTATCGTATCGTATCGTATCGTATCGTATCGTATTGTATTGTATTGTATTGTATTGTATTGTATTGTATTAAGGCTGTGACAGCTTAATCTAAGCTTGGAAATCAAAGACAGATACAGATTACTGGTATGCAATTTTGCAATATATTCTATAGTAATGCCAGTCACGGAAGCTATTTTCTGTTTATTTTTTGCTTTACTTACTCCAACATAATGAATGCATAAAACTGCATGCTGCTAATCAGAGGAAATTGTCCGGAACCCTGCTAATGTACTCCTCAGTTTCCACATGGCCTTTATAAGCAGGACTGACGGACGAATCAGACGAACGATAGACTGCAATGAGAGATGCTCGGCGCCCGCTACTGCAGCTATGTGTCCGTTCCGCTGAGGTGCTGAGGTGCGGGGGGGGGACGTCGATAGGAGAATTGAAATACACACACACACACACACACACACACACACACACACACACACACAAGATATTGTTGTATTTATGAATTTAATTCAGCAAAACTTAGGAAAAAGGAGCAAAATCTAATTAATTATGCAAATTTTGTTCTAAGGTTGGACATGTTGGTCACAAAAGTAAGAGGCCAATATTTACTGCCTGGTGATTGAGAGGTAAAAAATACATTTTAAGGTCCATATTTTGCAAAGAGACTCACAAAAATCTGATTTGGTTTTGTATAAGATAAAAAGCAAGAATGAGCAATTAAAAAATCTGGCATCTCTTACTAATTCTGAGATAAAATGGGAAAACCCTTTTGCGTTTGACTTTTACCGCATGATGTTTGGAATACGAGTGTTTTTAAATCGGAAGTGAATGTGCGTAGCCGATGTTGTGTGGTCTAACCGCATAAGATGAATGCAACACAATGTTTTATAACTCATCTTGACAGATCTAATTACACACAGCGGTATAACTTGTATAGAAGGGTGGAAGGATATCTTTAGTCGATACAATCGAAGTTAGCTTTGGTTGTTGTCGCTATCAGTGTTCGAAGTGAAGTCGCCCGTCCGGTTTCTTCCTCTCGCTGAATGACAAATACGTCTCCGTCTATGAGCGGAGTACCATAAGGGGTCACAAAAGGTCAACAGAACATACACATGTACCGTGTGTAGATAAAAGATGACATTCGTTTCTTCAAACTTAATTTAAGTGTCATTTTATTGAATAATAAAAGATCAGTCATGTCCAGTTTAACTGTACACAACTTTATAGATGGAAAATTTGTGGTGCCAAAACAGTATCTGGACAGTTACGACCCCTCAACAGGAGAAGTGTGGGCTAAAATTCCTGACAGTGACGAGTCGGACGTGGAAACTGCTGTGCAAGCTGCTAGCAAGGCGTTTGAGATGTAAGTTGCATTGTATAAAATTCGGTCGTGTACGGTCTCTCACGATTGTCACTGAGTCTAGCAGTACTTTCCCCTCAAAAAGACTCTCTCTCTCTCTCTCTCTCTCTCTCTCTCTCTCTCTCTCTAGAGAGAGAATTTCATATAACAATTTGGCCATGTTTTGAGAAAATGGTCATACTTTGAGCGATCTGAAAACTGAGATACACCTTAAAGACTGGTCAGAGTCGCAGTAGTTCACTATATACATGTATTCGTATCGCTGGTTCAGTTACCTATATACATGTATTTGTCTCGCTGGTTCAGTTACAAATTATTGTACTTCAGCATTGTTTGAGTTATTCAAGGGACACACAATGTAGGCTAATGATTATTTGTTTTGCGATACATTGATGGATTCATTCCTAATTGTTATATGGACTGCTTTTCATTGTCTCAAATGTTATTCAAACACAGTGCGTACCGGCTGACTTAAAATCTGAATTTTATTTATATGTCAAGGCCGCTTGCTGTATTTTAGACGAAGCCGAATGAAGCCTAGCTATGCCCGCTACCAGTTTATTATAGAATCCCATACTTCTGTATTAAAGAATGCAGTTGGTGTATCGGCTCAGGACCATTTGGAATTGTTTTAGGAACTGTTGCGTTTACCTACATTTATCGGTCGTTTATAGAATATATCTCGAGCCAGCCCTTAAATGTGATCTTGAAATATTGACGTAATGGGTCACACCTAGGCCACCAAGGATATAGTTTGGCACTGGAAAAGTATTTAAAGTCGATAAAATACAGCAAAAGGCATATGTAAATCAAAATGATTAAACAAATTAAAATAAGTAAATGAATGAAAAAGAACAATGATAAATATGGAAACGCAAAATTCACTGGGTAGGCCTAACTGTTTATGCACAGTACGGCGCATACAAAAAAAACAACAACAAAAAAACATCAGCAAGTAATCTGTGGATATCTCGGTAGTCTGTGGGTCTTTCAGGCTTCAAGACTTTAGAGATGGGTGATTCTAATTATGTTAAGAATATTGCAAGTCACAGCTGTAACACTGTTCCACCTATACTAGAGCGAGTCAATAATGCATTACTTCCGATTCTTTATCTAGGACACGTTCCAGCCATTCAGTGGTAGCTCGGCTATGGTTAAAATGGCGGACATATATATCGGTAGCCTGTGGGTCTTTCAGGTTTCAAGAGATAGGTGATTTTAATTATGTTAGGCCGTTGCAAGTCACAGCTGTAACACTGTTTCACCTATACTAGAGCGAGTCAATATTTTTTTGTCGGCTCCTCCTCCCCTACACCGACACCATATTTTTTCACATACAGTGGTATCGTGCAAATTTGTACATTTCATAACTGTACAATAATGTATGTATGTATGTATGTATGTATGTATGTATGTATGTATGTATATAACGTTTTACAGTATATGTGTGGAAGACGCGCATTGGTTTAAACATATTTTATTTCCAAAACTGCATGCACATTACAACATACATGTATAAACAAGATAGTTACACTAAGAAATAGGATCAGAACGAAAGCTGATAGCTTATATAGTTCTTCTCCTGAACATGAATAAACTGTGCACTATCAGGCAGAAGGTAAAACGGTCTGTGCAAAGTGAATATACTTCTCTGGTCATGTACTACTTATATTTTAGACAAAACATGAATTTACAAGAGACACATAAAAGAAAAGATCTTTAGAAGTCTGTAGATGGAATTGTGTTCGCAATGAAGAAGGTTCATCAACCGGTAATGTATCTAAGTCTAAGTAAAACATAACATACTGGCTAAGTAAATGTCCGGTTGACGAGCATTAATTCATTGCAAACACTTTGACAAAAATAATCAAATAGATTACATAAAGAAGAAATAATAATAATAATAAAAAAACATCCACTACAAGAAAAAAGAAAAAAAAACTCATTGTCTGTGGG
Organism: Ctena decussata; assembly: GCA_963989385.1. Classification (NCBI taxonomy): domain Eukaryota; kingdom Metazoa; phylum Mollusca; class Bivalvia; order Lucinida; family Lucinidae; genus Ctena; species Ctena decussata. The sequence goes on along the minus strand of CAXDIV010000104.1, from coordinate 18,632 downwards.
AAAAGAGAGATGGGGCGCTGGCTGCAAGGGGCACTCAGATTTCTGGCAACTGACAATCACTAAGAGCAAGTCGCATGTGTTTAAGCACGTGATGATGATAATTCAAAAACGATGCGTGTCTATAATGTATGTATGTACCTTTAAAATAATGATATTATTTATTTCTGGTGAGAGAGTTAAATCACCTGTCAATAGCAGTTTAAGAGAGGGGATAGCGTATGTAGAAACCGTAGTCATCAGTTCTCTTCGTTGCACTTCAAAATATCTACAGTGAAAGAAAAAGTGTTGCGCATTCTCAATACTGCCGCAACTACACAAAGGTGATTCAGTGATGTTCTTCAGAAACAGATCTAGATTCAGTGAGCTACAATTAGTACGAATACGAGTATGAAGAATCTGGGCCTTTCTGTTACCAATATAATAGTGGTTAGGCACTGTTGATTTGCCCTTGTTGAGGAGGCGTTTGAAGGAATTTACAGAATCAGATTGTTTAATTTCTACGGATAAACTGTTCCAGTCTCTAGTTGTTGAGGGCAAAAAAGAGTGGTTATATAGGCTAGATCTGGCATCTACAGTTTGAAGATCATTAGAGTTACGCAAGTTATAACGAGAAAGGTTACTAACAGACTGAGGTACTAGATCAGACAAGTAAAGTGGAGTAATATTGTGCATCATTTTATAAAATAAAGTAATTCTATGATTTTTACGTCTCTGTTCAAGTGAATCCCAACAAATTTCATGACATAAACTATTGAGTGAAACAAGCTTCGTTGCCCCCGTAGCAATTCGAGCAGCTTCATTCTGTATTTTATCTAACTCATTTTTTTCATACTCTGCACAGTTGTCCCATATAACATCGCCGTATTCAAGAAGAGGTCTTATAAATGCTGTATAAATTACTTCAAGTGATTTTCTGTCTAATTTAAATTTTAATTTTCTCATTATGTTTATCCTAAACCAAGCCTTTTCTTTGATATATTTTATGTGCTGATGCCAGGTACAATCATTTGAAAGATAGATGCCAAGGTGTTTATGAGAGTCAACTTCGGTTATTTGGTGATTTTGCATAGAGAGAGCAGGATGATGAGGTTTGTTCAATTTACGAGAGATTAGAAGTGATTCAGTCTTAGCAGGATTGAAGGATACTAGCCATGTTGCGGCCCACCGTGAAATCTTATCAAGATCCGTGTTTAGACAATTCGCTGCAGTTATCGGGTCGTCTACAACAATATAAAGACTAGTGTCATCCGCAAACAATCGAATGTTTGAACCAATATCAGTTACTATATCATTAATATATAACAGGAAGAGTAAAGGTCCCAATATAGATCCTTGAGGAACTCCGGCTCTAATAAAAACCCAGTCAGAAACAGCACCAGGAAGAACAACGCGTTGCTTTCTGTCAGAAAGATAATGTTTGAACCAGTCAAGTACTTTCCCTGTGACACCAGCTGCTTTAAGTTTGTGCAAGAGACCAACATGCCATACACGATCGAATGCTTTGCTGATGTCACAAAAGACAGCCCGAACCTCTTTACCGGAATCAAGAGCTTGACAGAAAGTATTGTAGAGAAATGTTAATTGATTAACCGTTGAATCACCCGGAATAAAGCCAGATTGCAAAGACGATAGTAAGTTATTATCACGAAGGTGATTAAATAAGTATTTGAAGACAAGCCTCTCAAAAACTTTGGCTTCAGCATTAAGCAAAGATATGGGTCGGTGATTGGAGACAATGGACAGATCACCTTTCTTAGGAACAGGACAAACATTGGCTTCTTTATAGAAATCTGGCAAATAACCGGTTTGTAGAGACTGATTAAAGAGAGAACAAAAAGGAGTGGAAAGCTGGAATGAGAGTTCTTTAAGAATACGGTTACTTAGTCCATTTGGGCCCGAAGCCTTACCAACAGTTAAGGTTTTAAGAACTGATTCTACTTCAAGTGGAGTGAAAATAATAGAGCTCAACTCTGAATTAAGTACAAGAGGGGTCAAATCCGGGGGAACAGCGTTTGTCTCATTTAATATTGTTTGACTTTGAAAATATTTATTAAGGATGTTTGCCTTGTCAATTTCATCTGTATAAATATTGTTGTTATGTTCAAGGGGAGGAATGGATGAACTTGAGTTTGGTGTTATAAAAGTCTTAAGAGTTGACCACCAGTCTTTAGTCGAAATAGTGCTAGATTTTAGTTTATCTGCTAATTTGTCATAATATAATTTCTTGGAATCGCGGATCATTGTGGTAACCTTATTTCGTAATCTTTTAAACGTTTTCCAATGTGAATCCATATTAGTTCTCTTTGCCTTTCTAAAAGCACGTTTGCGTTTTCGAATGTATCGTTTAAGAAAAGTAGTTAACCAAGGAGGATCTGAAGGTTTGACTTTTATATGCCTGTTAGGAACACATTCAATTGCTATAGAGTTAATGGCGGTATTTATGTTATCAGCATAGACGTTTAAATCATTGTCGCGAAGAGATTCCCAATCCAACATTGACGCTTTGTCTCGCAAGAGATTGAAATTACCCCGTTCATAGTACCAAACACGTCTTGAGAACGATTTGAACTTAGGCTTAGTAAATTTAAAGATACCGTATATAGGACAATGGTACCTAAGTTCCTGATTCAGAAAGGGATCACCTACACCACTGAGTAGTAAGTGATCTTTGTTACTGACAAGAACAATGTCAATCAAAGAAGAAGTATTCTCAGTAAAGTGAGTTGGTTGATCAATAGCTTGATGAAAAGAAAACTGAACACAGAGAGATTCTATCTTCCTCGAACTTCGAACATTAAGCATATTCAGATTAAAATCACCTGTAACGATTATGTCAGTTATACCGGTGTCGACTGCCAAGGCTATAGAGTCCTCAATATTTGAAAAGTAGGTAGCATCAGAACTTGGTGGTCGATAAAAAACTCCGAAAAGAATACGTTTGTGATTATTAGCTAATTCAATCCAAATGTTTTCAACTCCTCTGATTTCTAAATCTTCTCGGCGCTTATAAAATAATGTTTCTTTGACATATAACATGACGCCGCCATGGTAATCGCCGACACGGTCCTTGCGCTCAGGTTTGTTGTATGATTCCAACATCACATCATCTGTATCAACTGAGGCACTGAGCCAGGTTTCTGTAAAGGCTAATATATCAAAATGAAATAATTCGGCATGCAATACGTCAAGTTTAGATGAAATACTTTGAATATTGTAGTGTACGAAAGATAGGTTATGACCGGAGCTGAAAGAACTGAATATAGATGTAGACATACTAGTTGACAAACTAGAAGCACTCTCTGATGAAGAAGTCGAAGAGGGTCCTGGGTTTGGGTGGACATCACCGGAACAAAGCAGAATTATATTAAGCCAGGTTCCGAATACTACACAAGAAAAGCAGGTAAAAATTATGAAGGTGAACCTTGTGTTTGCTTGAAATGACTTACCAGGAATAAAAGACTTACCAGGCATATAGGTTTTATGGGCCAAAAACTCACTTTCTTGCAGTAATAATAGTATTGAATAAGTAATTGTAACATGCTTGTGTAAAGCAAAAACTATAAGTATGTGAAATAGGATACTAAATTTACACATGCGACAGTATTTTGGCATGACGGCTTGCTTATCACGTCCTTGGAAGTAAGTCATGTAACTGATGTAAGTGAAAGCAAGAACAGAGTAAGCCCTGTCACACCAAGAATAAAATAAACAAAAACTGCCTTAATGAAAACCCCTTGCGCCCACACTCCATCCGCGCATTGATGACAAGGATATAAGCAGAGCTCTATATGTAATATCATTACAGTGTATGTATGTATGTATGTGCCGGTGAAAAACACAGCATATATAGATCTATGTGTGCAAGCCACAAAAACTAAATAATGCAGTATATGTGAAGACACAAATTAGTAAAAAAAGGATGTATGGTATACGCTAATATATACTGTCAATAAACATGTAAAACCACTATGAGTAATAGCCGACGGGCTTAAATACATGCAACCGATCGACTTGAAATTTACAGAGAGGTAGGAAATAGATTGACATTTGATAATTTTTAAAAACAATTACAAATTTTACGTCGAGTGCCTATGATTTATGGGTATTATCCATTTTTGGTTAAACATGGCGGACAGAGTTTGAACGAATAGCTACCGAACTTATCCGAATAAAGTTTCCCATGTTTACCCGCGAGAAATGCGACAGCTCAGTGTGGAAAGTGCCGACTGTTTGCGTCGTCGCCCTCCAGCAGCTTGATACAGTTGTCCCACGATGTTTTGTTAAGTTCAAGGTAAAAAATAATCATTGGGTGCCAGACCAGGCGAATACCAGTAGGCAGGATTTTCATAGCCCTTTTCACTTTACCGCATCCATTGAAAGCTTGCAACTATTCCTGTGTTCCTCTGTTGAAGAACTCTAAGAGTTTTTCACAAATTGCGATTCAGCCGGTCAAGTAAGTTTGTATAGTAATCGCCAATTATTGCCCTCCACTGGAAACGAGACTTTAAGGAGTTCGAATGCACATGCGGGTCATTTACGTTGGCCATATGTCATGGACTCTCTTAAAAATCTTATAGGCCCCTATGTTCCCAGCCGAGGATCGAACTCGGATCTTCTCAATCTGGTTTGGAGGCGAACACGCTACGACGTCGCTGTAGAAGCCGGCTTGTACCGCAAGGCAGAACAAGTGTATGATATACCTTACCTATACACTGTGACAGACAGGAAACGAATTACAGCACGGTTCTCCAGTTTACTATCACTGACCATGTTTCACATCCGATATCTTCAAAATGAATGAATTGCTACTGATACACTCTCGACACATGCCTGAATACTGCGTTACAACGTGGCCTTGCCGGTCAGTTAGCAAATTGATTAGCCTGGTCTGATTTTTACTCGCCCTCATCGCCCTCTCATAAATTTATATTTTTTTCCCGTATTTCACAGATGGTCATCTACACCAGTCCAGGAAAGGTCGAAGATTATGATGCGAATAGCCGACATACTGGAGTCACGCCTGGACGAGTTTGCTGCTCTTGAGTCACGTGATCAAGGAAAGCCTGTTTGGTTGGCAAAGAGTGTTGACATACCAAGAGCCGTACTGAATTTCAGATTTTTCGCAACTTGCTCGTTGCATGATCTCAACAGGTATATAGCGTTATCAAATAACATAAGCAGCTTCAAGGTAGGCAGTCGAACCTGTCTTAAGGGATCACTCTGTGAAGGGATCACCTGTTTTTAGCAACTACCTTTGGCGTCCCTTGAACGCGAATGAAACTGTATTAAGGGAACACCTGTTTTATGCACCCAATGTTTGTGAGTCTTTTAAACCCTTCAAGACAGGGTTGACTGTATTTTTGATTGAGACTTTGTTTAGGTTTTAAATATACACAGATCCCAAGTAATATAACATAAAGTATATAAAAATTATTCTATCTATGATTTAAATCATAAATAAAAGCCAAGGATGAAGTGCTTATATGCTTATACACTGATGAAATCTTTTATAGGTCAAATCAGATGCAGGCTGTGGATGCCATAAATTACACAATCAAGATGCCAGTGGGTGTTGCCGGTTTGATAAGCCCATGGAATCTCCCAATGTATCTGTTGACCTTTAAACTCGCACCGGCTATTGCGGCTGGAAACACGGTTGTGTCCAAACCCAGTGAGATGACGTCAGTTACAGCATGGAAATTTTGTGAAGTTTTAAATGAAGCAGGTAATTTAAGAATTAAAATTTGATTTTTCAGCGTTCATCGTGTGATGAAGCCAGTGGGCGGAGCTAAAATTCCATGAAGCGCGAAGCGCTTCTTGTAGAATTTTAGCGACGACCACTGGCTTCTCCACACGATGAACGCTGAGAAGTCAAATTTTTATTTTTGTATTTACACTTTATTTGTGATCCTCTCTATGCCGTTTTCGTGGTAATTTGGTGTAGAATAGGCAAAATATGGATCTAAGAAAAGTTAGCAACGACGTGTGCGGTCATAACGTTAAACAGCCGTCGCCCTGACGTGGCGTCAATTGAACGTTACAAGAACCAATCAAAACATTTGTTTACATAAGACATCGCTTTACGACAACGTCACATGATCAATTGTCCTTCATCCGGGTATGAAGCTAGTTGCTCTAAATGGTTTACCTATGGGAAGTCAGTGGCAAGTGTAAATATACCAGGTTGATTGAACAACTGAATTTATCTGCATGTTTGACGTCATGCCTGTAAAGTCCTCCGATTTCAAAGGTCTAAAAGTTGTCAGAACTAGGTTCCTAGACCTTTGTAAATATCTGAAAACTATCTGCATTGTGTTACAGAAAGCATAAACATATGATGGATGGCTTGGCAATTTTTAGTCCTTTTCAACAGTATTTCAGTCATGTCAGGACGATGGAAGGTGATAATCAAAGGCTGTGCGCAATGGAACACCGTTTATAATTGGACAAATTTCCGCTTCCAGCGAAAACGAACCCAGGACCGATAAATAAGCTAGCCGTCCCACAACACACTGGGCTCATGTAGTACGCTCCAAGTGGAAGAGTATATATATAATATATCTGAAGTATATGTAGCACATCAAGCAAAGAAGGGTTGCTTTATGAGGGGTCAGAACGTGGTCTTATGGAGAATCAATAGAAATTACACATGTAGCAGAATAATTGTCAAAAACGCCCACAGGCACACAACATCAAATAACGTCGCATCAGTTGACATTGATAGACGTTATTTGGACCTTACAAGTATGCCCTTAGAGCACATTGCATAGGGCACTTTTAGCTCACTCATAATAGTATGGACATGGAAACCTTACCGGTTTAGGTGCTAGTCATCTATTTTTTTGCGCTGTATGGAGTTAATATTTACATCTACTGCAGGAATTATAGCCTGTGATGTGAACTGCAATTACCTGCAAACCAAAGATTTTCATGAGCGTACAAACTGTGTTTATTCTTTGTATTTTATATCTACAGGTTTACCCCCTGGAGTCATCAATTTTGTGTTTGGACTGGGCCCAAAGGCTGGAGAAGCGATTGTGAAACATCCAAAAGTGCCAGTCGTTTCTTTTACTGGTGGAACCGTTACTGCCATAAAATTACGACATGCTGCAGCTCCCTTCAGCAAGAAATTGTCTTTAGAGGTGAGATCCTCAAACATCATTGTGCTTTTCGACGCTCGATAGCACGTAAACATGCATGTATCTTTGACGAACATATACATATATATATTCATAAGTACAAGTAAAACGGTATGTGTGTGCTTTTCAGGATATCATAATTTCAATACCATTAGTTAGAAGCAGTACCTAATTTGGTTTGAGATATGACATTATTAGGTAGAGAAGAGCAAATAGCCAAACTTATGTCATTGTAGCACAGACATGTCAGATAACATTAGGTGAAGTGAAAATATAGGTAATGATCAGGAATTAGTACAATCAAATCCCACATCCCGCCCTCAAAACCAAACGAAAAAGAAGAACCGGCCACATTATAGGGATGATGTCTCCCGCAAACTTAAATTATAACTGAACCGAAATTAAAATCTTAAAGAGTTCCTTCAAGAGCAGGGAATACATTCAGAAGAAGAAACATGGGCCAGACTACGTAGTTTCGGCTAATAAAGCCTCATCCATGACCCTGACAATATCTGGTGACGAAACCAGAGAAAATTAAACTTTTAAGGAGTTCCTTCGAGAACACATTCGAAAGAAGGAACGTGTGTCATACTTCGAAGTTTCGGCTATTCAAGCCTCATCAGTGACCCTGACAATATCTGGCGATGGAAGCCTGAGAAAGACATACTGATATTTCGTAATTTTAAAATGGCAGTTGGTAAAACGACTGATAGGTGTCGAAAGAAGTCCAAATGATTAAAAAGTGATGGTGTAGAAAAAGTGTCTAAATCAATCAAAAATTTCTGATTTCTCAGAATGTATCCTCTGATCTCAAAGGATAAAAATAGAATATAATCTGCACTATGGATGGTGTACGGGGAGACGTTTTACGGCCGCCACACGGCACAACAAACTGTAATTTCTTAATTTTAATTGGGCAGTCGATTCAAAGCCTGATTAGTATCAAAAGGGCCCAAATAATATAAAAGACAATGATCCAGGATAAGAGTCCGAACCAATATCAAATTTCAGAATATATCCTCTGATCTCAAAGGACGAAAATAAAATATAATCTGCACTATGGATGATGTACGGGGAGACGTTTTACGGTCGCCACACGGCACAACACCAGCTGCAGTGAAGTAAAATTAAAATCTAAAAAAAAAAGACTGTATGTTTAAGTATGTTTAAAGATTGTATGTTTAAAGACCGTATGCTTAAATATGTTTAAATCACGGCTTTCAGGAAATTGCGATTTTCCTACTAGAAAACCCATTGCAGAGCTTATAAATAATGACCTCTGCTGAAACGGATATGGATTCGTTCCGCTGAGGTGCGGGGGTAACGTCGATATGAGAATTGAAATATGATGAACTAGAATACCATTTTGCTAAATTTCACCATTTTTACAACAGCGGCTGACTCATTTGTAAGTGTGTCAAGCAAACCTAATAAACTGTAATAAGTAAAAATACAGGCAATTATCAAAAGTTAATACAGTAGACTAGATAAGTTAAACAGAGCTAATGCACTGATAGAGATTATCAAACTTGCTTCTATAGAGGAGTAACACTTGTTCAGACGTAGCTGTTGTGACGAGTTTCCTATAAATTCTCTTCAAGGGGATATCATAGTTTTTCTTCTTTATTCAGCTTGGTGGAAAGAACGCTGGTATAATTTTTAACGATGCAGATCTTGAGAAATGCATTCCAACAACTATAAGGTACGTCGGCGTTTCTGTAAAGAAATAAAAATAAGTTAAGCCGATCTATTACCATTTCGAGCTTCTTGTATTTTCTTGATCCTATATATCAAAGTGATATTTGCTACAGTTTTTATAGTGCAGAATATAACAAGACACTCATTAATATCATATGACTAAATTATGACTCTCTTATATTATCAGAGGACCCTGTGCTTGCAGCTATAAATACTTGCTGATCTTAGGCAGTGTATTTTGCCATTATTAGTGACGTCACCGGAAGAAGATGATATATTTTCCAGTTGCCTCGGTACATAAAATCAAAAGCAGTCAGTTGAGATCCCGATTAATTTTTCATTTTATTTATGGCTTTGCTTTATATGCATTATTATACCAGTTTTATATGCCAGTATATGTGAGATATAATCTTTTATTTGCAGTTTTAAATCTTGATTACAATGCTTTTATAATTGTAGGTCCTCGTTTTCAAATCAGGGAGAAATTTGCCTGTGTACCAGTCGTCTGTTTGTACAGCGAGGAGTCTACGACACCTTTCTACAGAAATTTACCGAAGCAACGAAGTAAGACTTTGAGAAATGAGAAATGAATATCAGTATCCTTTTATTGTAAAGTAAAATTGTACCTGTTTGATAGACATAAATAATAGAAATTGTATTGCTGTTTGGCCTTAGATACCCAGTGCAACCTTAGATACTGGACAAAGACAGGTTTAATCAAAGAAACGTGTTCAGTTCACTAAATACGTATGTTCATCTCTATTCTAAATTGAATAAACACAAATGAAGATAATAAGGAAGAACTGCCGCCGTGGAACATAGCCTACAACTGGTACCAAGAGGAAAAGTAAACAAACTACAACAATTGGTTTAAACAGTATTTAATTTTATCAAATACAACATAAATACATCAGTATACAGTTTTATGTGTTCCAGGATCTGGTTGTAAGCTTAGAACTCATAAATGCCATTGCCAGGCAAATCATCAACAAACTACAGCATATGTTGTAAATGCATGCTAATATTTTATCTTTAACTTGTAGTACATCTCGATGATGAACTGTAAAAAATAATAATAAAAGAAAATATAGATAAATGAAGTAGTAGTGACAACACTTACACTATATACATATTTAACAAAAAGCAAGGCACCAGCTCTTTTTCACCAGTGAAGTTACCTTGGCTAAAAGATTGTTGAACAACAACAACAAGGAACCTCCATTTCAAGAGCACTTCAGATAATGTTTTGCTTGCTATTTTCAGTTAGGTTGTTTATCGAAACTGCGTAGGCAGTATACAATTGATGCAAATGCATCAGTAATCATCTTCAATGTGTAAAAGCTTTTAAAATTTACAATTTGATTTTCATTAGTTTCAAGTACCATTTTTGTTTAAGTCTAGCGTACATTCCCTCTTTGCACTTTTCAGAAAATTAGTGGTTGGTGATCCCAAAGATGACACTACTTTTACTGGTCCACTTATCAGTAAAGAACACCTGGCCAAAGTGAAAGGTTATGTTGATCTAGCTGAGACTGAAGGCGCAACTATCGTTTCTGGTAAAGAAGAATTAAAACTTCCAGAGAAATTAGCTCAGGTAGGTATATATAGTACTCTTCAAGGCTAATTCTAACACAGTGCGCCTATAGAAGCAATGGAAAGTTTCCGTGTTTTATTCTGCAACAATTCACTGTCTCGGGGCGTGCGAGTCTAATTGCTGACGTCACTGGCATTACTGACGTAATTTTGTGACGTTTTGAGACGTTAGACTGTGTAACGTCTCTTTTTTTCTTTCTAACATTGCCACAAAAACGTACATTTACCTTAGATACAGTTAAGAATATTGGCGGAATCATGAACGCGCTGGCAGGAAGGTTGGGAAAATTTGAATGAAAAGAATACTTTTGCAGCGTTTTTGAGTGTTAGAATCGAAATAGTTCAGCTCTAGCATTGAATTGTTGAGTAATAATTCACTGTTTGTCGGTCAGTTGTAAGTTGATATATCACTCGCGTTCCGCGCTCGTGATATGATCTACTTTACAACTGACCTCCAAACAGTGAATTATTACTCAACAATTCACTACTTGAGCTGATCTATTTCTTAATTAAAGCGCCTAAAGATACATTAAACGACAGTTTGGCTATTGACAAATGACATTGCATTTCTAGTTTTGTCAAGTAAAAAGTATGCAAAGACCAGGAACTGAAACAATCAAAATCCAAATCCAGCCCTCAAACCATAGTTGGAAACAACTAAGATTACAAATAATCAAGATACAGAGAACATATGGCCAACCGAGTGAGCAGCTTGTTCCCAAAAGGTGGCCACTCAGCAACCCAAACCGAACCAAAAATAATAAGAACATACATAAGTTAAAACATCACAGAAACTCTGACACCAAAAACAGGCAACAGAGAACCACAACAGAACTACCGCCTTGGAACGGTCAGTAATGAATTACTGGGGGGCTTAAATCGATTTTACAGGCCCAACCTCACCCTCAGTTTCTGAAGTGGTACAAAACATTTAGTTGGTTGTTCGGTTCGCATGATAACCCTCTAACTCGTCAATGAATCATCACGGTAAACACATAAATCAAATTTCAACACCATGAAGAAGCAAAGACGAGGACTCAACAGATACAACGGGCCGTCTGACAGGTGGAGATCCCTGTCCTGCCAAACAACCCCACTGGAAATCTGAAGCAAAAGAAGGTCACCAGTTGAGCCCCGGTGGACCAAGCAACAGACAAAAAGGCTCCGGTCCCAACCAACTAAAATATATAGCTTTAGGTCGGGGCCATCATAGAGTCTGACGACCGATCCCCCGGTGTGCAATTAAAGAGTGCAGCAAAGTTATCAACCGTGATTGGGTTAATCACTAAGCACGCAGACTGTCGCATAACATTTAAATTATAGCCAATACGTTTGTGACGTATTATTATTTTTCGGAATTGATCAGAAAAATCAGTCCTACCCTTAATCTTTTTGAATTTGTATACTAAGTCACCATAAAATTCTGGTTCCGATAGGCCTTGGTGTAAAAGATATTTTAATCCGACATCAAATTTTGAAACCAATTCATGGTGTCTGCGATAGAATTTAGAAAAAGCCTTTCTAAGCTTATGATACCGATAGCCCTGTTTAAGAAGTTTAGCAGTTAAACATTTATTACGAGCATTAAAGTCATCTACATGACTACACACTCTAGCAAATCTTATAAGTTGAGAAATATACACTCCATAAGAGGGACGACGTGGAACGTCACCATCCAAAAATGGAAAATTAACTATTTCAAAGTCAAAGTCATCACGTTTATCATAAATTTTAGAAGATACAAAACCGCTAGAAATAGATAGATGTAAATCCAAAAAGGGGGCCTCGGTATCTGAAGTATTAGCTTTATTCAATTTAAGTTCAGGTGGGTAAATTTGGTTAACCATGCTTTCAAAATAAGGATTATCAATATTCAGAAGATCGTCTAAATATCTAGAGGTTGAGTTAAATGCCTCAATGATATCAGCTTGATTATCAACAGAAAGAGAAGTCATGAAATCTCTTTCATAACAAAATAAAAACAAATCGGCCACAAGAGGAGCACAATTTGTACCCATCGGAATACCAACAATTTGTCTGTATAACTTATTACCAAATCTGATGTAAATATTATCTAAGAGATATGATAAGGCGTCACATACATTCTGACATGACCATAGACTATATCCTCTATATATTTTACGGTCAGTAGAAGTGAAAAACGCTTTCTTATCGTTACAGGCAATATAAAGGGTATCTTCATTTTTGGAGAACTTTTTGAAGGCCCTCTCAATCAAATCAACAAGTTTTTCCTTTATTAAATTATGGGGTAATGTGGTATAAAGAGTAGAAAAATCATAAGTGGACAAACTAGTCGCACGGAACCATCTTGACTTCAGTTTACTAAGTACCTCACCAGAATTTTTTATAGACCAAAACATATTTTTCCCTGACCTCTCATACACTGTCTCATAGTACCAAATGACACGAGATTTCACAGCAGTGAGGCAAGAAGTTAATAATTTAGATAATTCTGTAGTGGTACAAGAGCTAGAGTTGGCAATGAATCTAGCTTTATACGGTTTTTTGTGAAGCTTAGGTAACCAATACATCGTAGGAAGTTTGTCTTGGCGTTCCTTAACGTTTACAGCAAACTTTAAAGGCAAATTATTTAAGTCTATAATTGAGCCGCGACGCAAGAAAACCAACAAAGTGGTTGTGCGCCCAACGCAGACTCAGATCAGCCTGGGCATCCGCCCAGTCTGAGCAGACTCTTTGCTAAGGGCTTACAGGGTAGCTAAGGGTCTAGACTACCTCCATGCAGACAGCGAAGATTTAGATCAGACTGGGCGGATGCCCAGGCTGATCTGAGTCTGCGCTGGGCGCACAACCACTTTGTTGGTTTTCTCGCGTCGCGGCTCATATCATGATCTTGCAAGGTTGTCAGAGCACAAAATAGATGACCGCATCTGTCTCTCCCCAGCTATCTGTAAAATATGATTCTGTTGTAAAATCAGGAGATGAAGTTATATTTTAATATCAGCTTGGCTTATTGTTCCGTATGCTATTGCAGGGCTACTTTATGAGACCAACCATTATAACTGATGTGGCTGATAGTTCAAGACTGATGACAGAGGAAATCTTTGGTCCCGTTGTATGTGTTGTGCCATTTGATACAGAGGATGAGGTATTGATATTCCTGCATTACGCTGCTCTCTCTCTCTCTTACACACACACACACACACACACACACACACACACACACACACATATTATTATACTTCATGTATTACTGAAACGAAATGTTGACAAACAGTTTATGGTATGGTCTGTTACTTTAGCTGACTTCGAAGTTTCGTGTGTCCCAGTATCGAGATTAATAAGGCTAGATTTATAACGTTCTACCTAAAAGCTGCTTATAGTTTGTGTTGTTCCTTCGCGTTGCTATTCCCTCTTTGTCGCGGTAGTGGTGGTGAAGGAGTTGGCGGGGTGGAAGAAGGTAGGGGGAGGATGTGGAATATGGTTGTATTTGTTCATGATCGTTGCCTTTTACACTTCTTTACTTAGAGTCCCTAAGAAATCTACAGTTGAAAATTACTTTTGAGCTTTTGTGATCAGTCACTATCCATCTACTAGATTTTGATTATAACAGATATGTTACATGCATTTTGATGTTGATTGTAGGTAATACATAGAGCTAATGCAGTCAAGTATGGTTTAGCGGCAACTGTTTGGAGTACCAATGTCTCAACACTTCACAAAGTCTCACAGAAGCTTCATGTAATGTTTCACTTATTTATGTTATACAGGAAACTTAAAATATAAATTAGCTAAAATTTGGAACAATTTGTCTGAGATTTGTAGAGAAATATAAAATCAGTTGGTCTATTACGTGTCAGTTTACTCGTGTACTCATTTTTGAAATCATTTACATGTATTTGGGTATTAAAACACTTAAATATAAAAAATATTTCCAAAATACCTGATGTAGAAACTAATCACGACAATTTAAATCAATATTCATTTTGGATCTGATTTCTGGTATACTGTGTTTCTTTGTATAAGTATGGCTACACTCATTTTACGGATACCAGATCAGTGACAATATATGACATGATATTTTACGCTGTCGTAAATGAGTCTGATAATTTTCTGTAATTGTTTTAACGTACAATTAAAATCTAACTGGCGGGCAAATGTATATTGTTTGTTAACAATCAGACTTTGAAGTTTATATGTACTATCATAACTTTTCTTTGAGCTTTGCGATGGATATTTTTCCAGGCCGGTACTGTGTGGGCAAATTGCTGGTTGCTGCGTGATCTCAATATGCCATTTGGAGGAATGAAAGAATCGGGTACCGGTAGAGAAGGAGCCAAAGACTCACTGGAATTTTTCACAGAAGAGAAAACGATTTGCATAAAACTATGAAGAAGTTTGTGAACCGTGACAATTTTGAATAACGTTTCCAAATTATCTGGGAAACTGTTATAGTTTAATAAATACATTGTTACAAACTAAGAATGATCAGTAATAACACATTATATTACATGATCCTCCATGATCGACCCGAAACAAGGTGACAGTGAGCTATAATTTGACAAAAATACAACTTTGCTTGTGTGAGCACCGGTAATGACTGTTAAAATCGTTGTTTTAGTAGAATATTACGCGGGATGATACAAAATGATGAATGCGTTGTTAATCCCTTTGAATAACTCAGCAAATGCCACAGGACATAGTCTCCGTGAGGAAGAGACAAATACAGCGCTCGGAAAAACGTCATTTGAGCCGGGACACGAAAAAAGTGGCGTATGCGCCCAGCAAAGACTGCCCAGTCTGATCAGAATCCGTCTGGGCTGCGCCCAGTATTATCAGAGCTTTGGCTATGCACTGAAAAGGTACCTAAAATTCTAAGCTGGCTCCATGCGGGCAACGAAGACTGTTCAGTTTTGGCGGATGCCTGGGCTGATCTGAGTCTTCGCTGGGCATACATGCCGCTTTGTTGTATTTGTTATGTCGCGGCTCACATTTCAAATTCTGTATGTACAGCGTCATAGCCGCTGCTGCCAAATTTCAACTTTGTGTGCCTGATGGGAGTGCATCATTGTTAATATGTTATGTAAAAGTTATATCACAGTTTGTACGCCCGCATGCGGAGATAATCCACGAGATTTAGCGAGTGGATTATCGACCATATGGGCGGACAAACTATGGTATTTTTATTTTTATTACCACTTTGCTGTAGACCTAGCACTTTACGAAATATGTTTATTCGATGCAAGAGTTTGCGTTTTGTGACAAGTCTGGTATAAATTGAAAATAAACTTTTTTATCGTGAACGTGAGAAAAAACTCACTAACAGAGTCAGAATATTAGGACATTGCCCAGTGACCTATGTATTTATAGGTCACTGCATTACCGATGGTGCAGGAATATCAAGTTCTTATTTACGTGCTTCTTTGATGGTTTACTAATACTGTCATTGTTAGCCTGCTTTCTGTTTGTCTTTGACTTTTACGCATAATTTAGAGTAGCTTCGAGGCAATCTCCCGGGAAAGAGTTGCTTCTTTGCTCTGCCCTTGTTTTACTATGTGTGCGTCAATATGTTTTCCTTTCCCTGTTGGTGTTTGGAACAGGATGCGGTAAGCAGTTGTATCGGCTCCTGACTGCTGCCTTCTTATCTATATGAACTGTGGTGGGGTTGTTGTCGAAAAGAGAAATAAATTACTTATTAACCCAAATTGTGCGCCCCACATGTCTTGCTGTCATTTTATTGGCGGATATTTATTATCGGTTTATTGCATTTTAGGAGATTAAAGTGTGAGAGCTTCTGTAAGTTAAATTAAATTCCTGGGTGTAAAAGCATTTATTCTGTATGTATTTGCAAGTTACATGAAGTAGCTTGCATTGATGAAGTTTGTGTTGTTATTGGTGCATTAGTATGGTGAGCGGTTCAGGGCTATCATGGCTGTCATAATTTTAATGTGTCTTATTTTTGCTCAATATTATTTACTCACATTTCTTTAACTGAATGAGTATTGCAACAGGTAGAATGTTATTGCTTGAAATCTTGTGTTTATTGAATAAATAACGTTGAATGCTAGCTAGTTGTGTGTTATTTTTGGTCATCGATGTGTTGGTCATGGCCTGTATATGCCTCCGTACACTGTACATCTGGGCGCATATAGCATCGGTGTCATATGCTCAATAGTGTGCTAAATCTTTACAGAAAGCTCTAAGTTTTGGAACAGATAGGTCTGAGCAAACCATGCAGACGCAGATCAGACTGCTCCTGGTCAGGGTTTACACTGTTTATCATTCCATCTGCATCTATTGGGTGCAATACTATATTGCTAAACCAAACTGTTCCATTTTAGGACAACGACAGTAATTGTAGGTGCCCCAATCAAGATAGCTCACAGTTTATGGTACTTGCGACCACAGACAACTTACGACGGTCAGTTGTAAACTACGTGGGTGAATGGGGGCCTGGACGGGGACGGGAAACGCCATTAACAAAATAGTTGAATTTGCCAACAGCGTAGATCCAGATGATGATCTGGATTATTGCCCTCCAGTCTTTGAATTCTTAATACGATATAGCTTAGATGAAACATTTTTTTTTAAAGTTTGCAGATTTTAAATTTTGTCGTCTGCTGTTTGGCACTTTAATGTTTACAACGTATTTATTCATACACAACGTTGCTCTTTTTTCTGATGACGCTTCAAATATCAGGCTAGAGCTCTGTTTGTCTCTCCTAACTAATCAATGAAACACATGATCAAAAATCTAAGCTGAATTATCACCGACTCAAGGTAATTGGAAACTTCTGGGTGGACTTAGTCAGTTGTGTGAGTTGTGCTGGCAAAGTCCATCCCTGTCCTCTCTTCAATATTGTTTTTCCACCTCTTTTTCTGTCTGACTTCTTTTTCCTTTCATTGTGCCCTGTAGAATCGTCTTTGCCAAGCCAGAAGACCTTGAGATGTGGCCAAACCATCTCAGTCGTTGTTTCTTGTCCATGATCAGGAGATCGTCATATCCGCCAATGGCTGATTGGATCTTTCTGCGAAATCCTCATTAGTTACTTGGCCCTTGTCCGAGATGTTCAATAACGTCGGTAGCATCTCACCTCAAAGGCTTGTGTCCTTTTGTCCACTATTCACAGGCATACAGAAATGTGGATATGACAAGCGAGCGTATCAGTCTCACCTCTTTTCGAAGAGATGTGTTGCTATCTCTGCAAATTGGCTTCATCTTTGTTAGAGCTGCAGTGGATTGTGCAACCCTTGAGAGAACTTCCGGTTTTGAGCCATCATCTGAGACAATTGCTTTAAGTTATTTGAAGCATGTTACTGTTCTCAACTTCTGTCAATCTATCTGTCCATTGATCTTCCTCTTGATGTCGTTGACTCTGTGTCATCAACTTCGTATTTTCAACACTTATCTCCATTTTATACCTTGTGCAGGTTTAGTCGAGACTTTCAGCTTCTGCTCTTCCTAAGCAAGAGCGTCAATGTCATCGGCAAATCGCGGATAAGTAATAGTTCTGCCGCCTATGCTAACCTTTCCATCAAGCAGTCAACAGACAGTATAGCTCACTTACAGTTATCAACATTAGAGAAAATATTAAAAATCACTCATCAGAAAACATATCACACGTAACAGACAGCACAGCTTAATACAAATGCTGTCATCAGACAGTCAAGCTAATTTAGCTACCATCAGACAGTACATTTATAGCTTATCTAACGAGTACTGACTGACACTTGAAAAACAGCACACTGAACTCAAGTAGTTATCAGTGTAGCTCACATAACATAACAAAACAAAACAAACAAACAAAAAACTGCAATGCCGTCTAGGTCACTTTTCAGGAAGCTGCCATCAGACACTGTGTTACTTTGAAACACCAGTCACTGGGCAGCAATGTCAACCAATGAGAAACAGTTGCAAGACAGTACAGTTATTTGCTACAATTAAAAGACCTCATCAGACAATTTCGTCCATCTACAAGGCGTTCTCCGGGATCCTCGTTTGAATTATCCGAGATGCATGGGGGTGGTGTTGCGTCGGCATCAATATCTCAACAATGTCATCAGATTTTCATAATTTTGGTATCATTTTAAAGATTAAACATAATTCTATAAGATGATATAAGAAAACAAGAAAATTAGGAATTTTGATATATTTCCTTTACTTTCAAACTGTCCGGCGACCATCTTGCATCGCATCCGGAATGTAGGGGGTATTGTTGCGTC